>CM076071.1:27055000-27435000 GCA_038088235.1 Zacco platypus
AAAAAAATATGCAACAGTCTGAGTTATGAGGGGATAATACTTAACTTAATGTTTACATGGAAACTCTTTATTGATATTGAGGAGTCTTTAAATCAGTATAAAATGTTTTAGCCTCATAATGTCAATTGAACTCATTTGCTCCAATGGCATTGTCATATTCTGTTCTATACATACAGAAAAGATGCATATTGTGCACAGTATATTTAGGACCTATATACAGTACATGGTACAACATAGTACAATGCTATTCTTAACGTATCTGAGAAGACTACGGTAAATAAAAATATCAGTCAGCTGATTAAAGTGAAGGATAACAATTTAGATTCATTCATAAACACTGATTCACTCAGGAACAAAATACCATGGATGAATTAAAAATACAAACAAAAGCAAAATCGTTTATTAAATGACAAGGCAATTTTATTGCAATTCTATCAGTTTTTACTTCACATTAATTCAGCTTGAATGTTGGATTGATCTTCCCTGTAAGAGTAACAATGTTGTTTGAAAGCGAAGTTCACTGGGTTGTTTACAACACCATCCCTAAAAAGATAGAAATACAACTTTTAATGTGAGCAAATACAAAACTTTTTATTATAATTATACAGGTAGGTTATATTAAATCTATTAGTCATCCACATTTATGTCGTGAAGAGGACATGAAGTTTGTTTTACCGGTGCAGCACCCCCACTGGCCAGTCGCTGTCTTGCAGCAGAACTTCTCAGCTGGGCAGTAGACATTTCCTTCACAGTGAACAATCTCAGTCTCGGACTGCCTTTCAAGATCCTGTTCCTTTCAATTCACAGGAATTATGTTAGTAAACACATAACCAGAAGTTCACCTGCTTAGAACAATCTCTAAATAAACCATTACATTTTTACAGCCCACTAAATATGCTATAACATAGTATAATTAACTAAAGCACATTTTTGCTTTTAAACCACCCAGAATTTTTAACAAAAACAGAGAGGAATTTGAGTTGACTATTTATGATAATCGAGAACCCTAAAAATGGTATCAAAAGGGATTCACTATTGTTCAGTGTTTATGGTATGTTCAACCGTGTTTTATTACTGCCAGAAATGGGGATTAGTTGTCATTGTTTGAAAAGATGATCAAGTATGCAGGTCGTTGTAACATGAATGTTGCTTTACTGGTTGCATATAGGTTGGTTTACTTTGGAGTCATATACGCAGAGTCACATACCCGGGTTTTCTGGATAGCTTTGAAGGTCGACTGGGGGGAAGATGGCACTTTCAACCACCCCCTCAAACAATGGGTCGATGTTGAATCGCAGATAGAACCGTGAGGACAGCAATGAAGCCCGTCTCTGCAGCACTGACCCTGAAAGAGTGGGAAAAAAAGGTTAAACCTTAAAATAAATAAACAGTTAGACAGATTACTGTGATTCACTTACCATTGGGTACAGACAGCAGCCCCACACTCCATAAGGATTCATGCAGCACGTTGTTCCATCAGGACACACAGTAATAGAATCACAGTGAACCACAGAGACACTGTCAGTCTCCACTGGGCCTGAGAGGTCCATCAGTGGCTCGTCTGCAGCTACAAGAGCTGCCACGAGGAACATCAACACTGGAACCATCTGAAAACATGACATGAAAGTATTGTGTGAAATAACACGTTTCTGCATTTTTTAGAAATTGCTGAAAAAAATGTTTTGGAACTTTTTGTATCTGCTCTAACGTGATATTACTGATAATCTTAGCAGGTCTAAAGTCAAAAATAGATTGATCGACAGTGAGAAGAAGAACATTTACCTTGCTCAGTCTGGGTTTCTTCTTTGTGGGTTGTGTTTTGCTGCTGTGTGAGCTGTCCTGGGATGTTCTGACTGTACCTCTTATATATACACACATGGCTCCTCCCACTGTGAGAGTATGTAATTTGTTTTGTGAAAATGTATGCAAATCTAGATACATGTCTAAACACTGATGCCAGTTTTTCTCTGTGTATAGAAAAGGTTTTATTTGGTTTTACTAAGTAGAAGGAAAGAATACTATATTGTCAATTTAATAATAGTTTTTGCAAAAGTTCATATTGATAAATGTAAATACAGTTGGTTCTTGAAAAAGAGATTCAAATATATATCACAAGTATTTTTCATTCATATAAGAAAGCACTTAAAACATATTTGCATGATGATTAGCCAATCCTCAGCCTGTTTGTTTTTCTTTTACAGCTCTGGAAAAAATTAAGAGACCACTGCATATTTTTTATTATTTTGACCAGTTGTTGCTTTTGGCAAATAAATGCTCTAAATTACAATATTTTTATTTGGAATTTGGGAAAAATGTCAGTAGTTTATAGAATAAAACAAAAATGTTAATTTTACCCAAACACATACCTATAAATAGTAAACCCAGAGAAACTGATAATTTTGCAGTGGTCTCTTAATTTTTTCCAGAGCTGTATATGTGTTATTGTTCTGACTGTACTTTCACTATGTTTTGTTGGAAGTTCTTTAAAAAAACATGTCTGAACTAAATGGTTAAATGTTTTCTGTAACAACAACTCAATTGTGGAATACTTTTATTTTGAAGTGTATTTTATGTTTCCATTTTTAATTCCTGTTTTACTTTGTTTCTATAGCTACCCTTGTTTGTTACCATAGTTATTGATTACCCACACCTGCTCCTTGTCATCCTGTGTATATATTCGACCCTGTCTTTTTGTTGTCTTAACATGTTTGAAAAGCTGTTTTTATTCACCATCTTCCTGTTTCGATTTATCTTTCTTGTTTGGTTTTATGTCATCCCCTTTTGTGTATTTATTTTATAAACTATTGCTGCAAGTAGATCCTCTCCTGTTTCCTGATAATTAACTAAAGCACATTTCTGCTTTTAAACCACCCAGAATTCATTGCCTCAAAATTCATTTTAACTAAAGGAGGGAGAAATTGAAATGATTATGATATTCGAGAACATAGAATGTTTTTCAAACCCTAAAAATGTATTTAATGGTTTCAAAAGTTATTGTTTGCAGCTTTAAAATGTTCAACCGTATTTTATAATTGCCTGGAAATGGTGATGGGAAGTCATATGACATATAAACTGTCAAGTATGCAGGTCATTGTGGCATAGGTTGCATAGGTTGTTTTACTGGTTGCATATGTTTCCTTACTTTGGAGACAGATATCAAACTGACAGTTTTCTGTGCTTTGCGGAGGCCGGTTGCGGAGAAGATCGCAATCTCAACCACCCTACAGTTATTAGAAAACAAAAGTGTTCTGGTGGGGCTGGAATTATTGCTTGTCAAGAGAAAATTCTTAAACTATGGAGGAAACAGAGTAGAGGTCAAATACTGTACGTATAAAATGTGACCGTTAATATCTATTTTTACATGGAAATTCTTTAGTGATCTGTTTGTAAGAAACTGCAATTCAGGTGTGATTTATTTAATTTATTTAATCGTTTTAAAAGTGTTTAAATCAAGACAACAACACAAGAATATGTTTCAGTTCTGAGTTTATTATGAGATTGAATATTTATGTGCTTTGCACAGTACACTCTTAAAAATTAAGTTTATTAAAGTTTAATTATTGATGCATAGATGAATAACCTTTAAAAGGGACCTATTATGCCCCTTTTACAAGATGTAATTTAAGTGCCTGGTGTCCCCAGAATGTGTCTGTAAAGTTTCAGCTCAAAATACCCCACAGATCATTTATTATAGATGGTCAAATTTGCCCCCATATGGTTATGAGCAAAAACACACCGTTTTTGTGTGTGTCCCTTTAAATGCAAATGAGCTGCTGCTCCCGGTCGCTTTCCAGAAGAGGGCGGAGCTTCAACAACTTGCGCTTTGGTTGCTCAACAACAACAAAGCTGGAGAATCTCACGCAGCCAAAATGAGGATTGTCAGTAACGGTGTTCATCCTTACATTGTTCAAACCAGAGTCAGACATTGATGGAGAGACTTTTAGAATGCAACTGGACGTTTCTGAATAGTTAGTGGATAAATTTATGTTGTTGCTGTGGAGTTGATTCAACAGAAAAAGTCAGATTTTCATATGTTAGCTTTAACATCCATGGAAAAAGGTTCTTTTGATTTTAGAAAACAATGGTTCTTTTAAGAACTATTCACTGAAAGGTACTTTGAGGAACCCAAAATGGTTCTTCTATGGCATCGATGTAAATGCCTACTTTTTGAATCTTTATTTGTATGTAGTTCATTGTTTTACAATATTGTGGCATATTTTTAAATACATTTTTGCGCTTTATGCTATAAGGTTTATAGCAGGTGTGAACAGTGATTTACAGTTATAAAACTTAAGGGTGGGTCAGGTGGGGTTTCTATAAACCAATAGTTTACAGAAACATCTTCTGCTGCACAACCTTGGACATATCATCAGTGTTGTTTCCAGGAGTCACTGGGTGTTTCGGGTCTTACAACAGACACCCTCGTCCATGCTGATCAGACCCCGGCCTGTGTCCAAGTGGCATTCTACTGCCCCCACGGCTCTCCCCTCTTTCCCCCAGAGCCATCTGGATGTTTCTTCTGCTGCCTCCACGTTGTTGCCTATGGCTCTTATTCGGTTCGCACCTGTTATGCCCAGCGTTCTGTTGGCCTTGCTCAGGGAGTGGCTGGCAAATCCCCTGCTGCCCACCTCTACTGGCATGCACCTCGTCCTCCATCCGTTCCTCTTACAGTCCTCCACCAGTTCTTGATATTTCTCCCTCTTTCTCTCTTGAGCCTCCTCCATCCTCTCCTCCCAGGGCACTGTCAGCTCCAGCAAGATCAGTTGTTTCGTAGCCTCAGAGACCAGGATGATATCAGGTCTCAACTTAGTCTAAGTGACAGTCCCGAGCTGTAGAGAGCAAACCTACAGTGCAATTTTTTGATGCTTTCTCTGGCTTTTGTCCTTACTGGACAAAGTGAATCCTTGATCCCCTTGCTGATTGCCTCAGCGATGGATTTGACGACTTGGTCGTGCCTCCATCGATACCGACCCTCATCCAGCTCCTTGGGGTAGCTGCTCAGGATGTGTTCCAATGTCTCTGTTTTGGAACAAAGGGGGCACACAGGCGTTTCTATTTTGCCCCATCTGCACAGGTTGGATGGACTTGGGAGGACATCATAGACCCCCTGAATCAAGAACTTGATCCTCTGGGGGTTCCACTTTCAGATGTCCTTCCAGGTGACACTCCGCTCCATAACGTGCTCCCACTTCATCCAGGCGCCTTGCTGCCGCATGGCCACAGCTCTGCTGGTTCGCTCTTCCTGAAGCTTGCACCTCTTCCTGTACCAGCCTCTGTCTCTTGGGAGGATTCCGTGCCGGTAGACCCAGGCCTTGAATCTTCCAGGAAGCCCAGACTTGTCCACTGTTCTCAACCAACCCTCCAAGTCAGCACTGGTTGCCTTAATGGAGTCTCTGTCATTCAGACTGTAGTTGAAGACCTTTCCAAGGCTCTTCACTGGTTTCTCAGTGACTGATGGGATCTGGTGTTCTTCCAGCCTGAAGTGGAATCTGTCTGTGACCTTCCCCTTCTTAACAACCAAGGACCTGGATTTTGCAGGTTTGAAGCTCATGCGTGCCCATGCCATAAGTCTCTCCAACCCCTGTAAGATCCACCTGGCTCCTGGTACCTATATATATTCTTTCTTTTTATATTCTGTTACTGTAGTGTAGTGTTTTCTACATAGTATTATTATTGTTTATATTTCATTTTTGTTGCGTAATTCCTATGTACAGTATATCTGCACTACTATGTCTGTATAGTCCTTCTATATTCAAGACTGGAAGCTCCGGTCACCAAGACAAATTCCTTATGTGTGTGAACATGTTTGGCAATAAAGTTCTTTCTGATTCTGGTTATGTTCTATGCATACAGAAAATAAGAATATTATGAACAGTATATGTTTAGGACCTGTATTGGCTCTATGGTACAACAACGGTAAGTCGTACAGTAGGCTATAGTCGTAGGCTATTCTTAACGTATCTGAGGAGACTCCAGGAAACTAAAATATGTATAAGTCAGTGGATGAATTGATTCACTCATTAAGAAAACACCATGAATGGTTGGATAATTAAAAATACAAACACTTTCTTCAAAAACAAAATCGTTTATTTAATCATTTTGTATTGCACATTAATTCAGCTTGGTTGTAGAATTAATCTATTCCCTCAACCCTCTTGCTCCGCAGTCTCCGATAAGAGGTTCGCAGGGGTTGTTTACTTACAACGTCATCCCTAAAAAGATACAGATGCAACCTTTAATATGCAATCAAAAAAATTTTTTTTTATACAGGTAGGTTATATTAAATCTATAATTTGTCCACATTTATGTCATCTTGATTAGTACAGCTACATGAAGTTTGTTTTACCGGTGCAGCACCCCCACTGGCCAGTCGCTGTCTTGCAGCAGAACTTCTCCGCTGGGCAGTAGACATTTCCTTCACAGTGAACAGTCTCAGTCTCGGACTGCCTTTCAAGATCCTGCTCATTTCAATTCACAGGAATTATGTTAGTAAACACATAACCAGAAGTTCACCTGCTTAGAACAATCTCTACATTAACTTTTTTTTTTTTTTTTACAGCTTAAAGCCACAATATGTACATTTTTGCCACTAGAAGTTGCTTATTCGAAACAAAGGCATAGCTTGATGACGCCTTGATTTTGTGGAATCATGGGAAGTGTTGTCTTTTCACGTCTACAGCTGGTGTGTAAAAGAATCGGGATGAGATTATTAATGTTACTGTAGTATGAAGCAGAGCAGGATCACTGCAGCGATTGATAATGAGAGACGAGCACGACACTCTTCGAGAGCAGCGGAACTTTTATTATGCCGCAGTCGCTGCTTCCGCTTCTTCCTGTCAAGCGTATGTGAGGTAAAGCAGCGCTGCTTTATCATATTAGATACATTTGTGTGTTGAAAGTTGTTATAGTGCTACTCTGCATTCGCTCGGCGGCTGCTATGAGACACTGCAGTAAGCTAGATAGATATTAGACATGGTAAAACACGGTGAAAATCTATTAAACGAGATTTAAACATTAAGTCTTACTGTATTGAGCCATATAACAATTATTCGTTTTCTGTCGATGAATGTATCCAGACAGTTGATCACCTGTCTAATAAAACACATAATATATTGAAGGATCTTTGATGTTTCCATGGTTTCTACAAAATAAAACCGGAAACCGAGGGTAACGCTGCTATGATGTCATTGATAGGCGACGCGCAGACACGCTCCGTGTCCTCGTTAAAAATGCTAATTTCTCTGGATTTAAACATTCTTGGAAACATTTGGGATAAGGTAAGTAAACAAGTCAACAAAATATATAACACTGTTCTGGTGGTTTTTGGATGTTTTATCTAAAGATCTTACATATTGTGCCTTTAAATAAATATAGCATGAACTAAAAGCGCATTTCTGCTTTTAAACTACCCAGAATTCATTGCTCCATTGTCTATTTTGACAAACGAAGACTGTAACTGAACTAACTGAACAATCGAAAACATAGAGTTTTTTGGTAACACTTTAAACTAACACAAGTATTTATAATGCATCATAAGGATATTGTTTCATTTTGAGTTTGTTTTCATTCATTTTTGTTTTTCTGTATTATTTTGCCATTTGCTACTAGTCTGTTAATTCTGTTCTCTCAGTTTCCCTTCTCTCTAGTTACAGATTATTTGAGTTTCAGCTCAAGTGTCTCTAGATAATTTTCTCACTAGTTCCTTTGTTTGCCCAGTGTGTTTAAGCCCCGTGTTTTGTTTTGTTTTGTTCTGTTCTGTTCAGTTGTCTGTTAACGGCTCGTTTTACCAGTTGTTCTGTTTCAGTTTCACAGTCACGAGTGATTTGTTTCTACTTCTTTTGTTAATAAAATTTCACTGTGGCACTTATATCCTCTTTCACTATTATTTGCAACTGTATTATGACAGGTGCATTATAATACATGCGTAATGCCTTACAAACAACATTATAATATGTTGTATCATCTGATAAATAATGGTTACAGTATGTTATAATACTAACCTATTTGTGGTTATAACATTTTAACAACACGTTTTTATTATAGTTTGATCTTGGTTTCATTTTCAAGGACTTTTATTTTGTTTTCCTGCTTCCCTTATAATGCAGCTTGAAAATGTTCGAACATGTTTCATAACTGCGGAAGTCATATGACATTGACAGTGAAGTCACATGACATCGACAGTTCAGTCATATGACATTGATGGTGAAGTCACATGACATTGACGGTGAAGTCATATGACATTGTTAAGATTGTCAGGTATGTAGGTCATTGGTAACATGATAGGTTGCGTTACTGGTCGCAGGTTGCTTTATTGTGGAGTCATACAGCAGTGCTGACACACCTGAGTTTTCTGGAAAGATTTGGAGGCCGGTTGAGGAGAAGATGGCACTCTCAACCACCCCCTCAAACATTGGGTCGATGTCGAGTCGCAGTGATAACCGTGACGGCAGCAGTGAACTCCATCTCTGCAGCACTGACCCTGAAGGAGTGGGCAGAAAAATCAAAGGTTAAAACCTTAAACTTAGTGGAGTATAAAACAGTTACACATTTTACTGTGATTTACCATTGAGAACGGACAGCAGAACCACATTCCGTACGGACTCAGACAGCAAGTTGTTCCATCAGGACACATAGTAGTAGCATCACAGTGAACTGGGCTCGTGAGGTCCATCAGTGGCTCGTCTGCAGCTACAAGAGCTGCCATGAGTAACATCAACACTGGAACCATCTGAAAACATGACGTGAAATAATATAATATGTTACTGCATTTTTAGAAATTATTGAAAAACCTTTTTATCTGCTCTAACACGTGATATTACTGATAATGTGAGCAGGTCTAAAGTCAATAATAGCTTGATCAACAGTGAGAAGAAGAACATTTACCTTGCTCATAGTCTGCGTTTGTTCTTTGTGGATTGTGTTTTGCTGCTGTGAGCTGTCATGTGATGTTCTGACTGTATGTTTACACATGCTCCTCCCACTGTAAAAACAGGAAATGGGTTGAGTCAAATATTAACCATGAAATTTAAATACATGGCTAAATACTGACACCTTTTGTTTGGAAAATGCTTTATTTGGTTTCACTAATATCCCCGCCAATAAAGAAATAATAATAATAAGAAAATAATAATGTATTATTAATTTAATATAAATTTTTGCTAAATGGAATATATTTAAAATGAAAATGCAGTAAAACCAAACCTTTGTTTTTGAAAAAGAGACTCAAATATATTCAAAGACTATTTTCATTCTTATAATAAGAAAACAATTAAATCTGTTAGTCCTTTATTGTATTTTAATTATGATTTGCCAACCCCCGATCCGTTTTTCTTTTATATGTATTATTGAAGTTCTGGCTGTACTTTGACCGTTTGCCTGTTTTGTTCAATTAAAATAAGATGCATGGCTAAACTAAATGGTTTTTCTGTAAGAGCACCTCAACTGATCAGTTTGATTGACAGGCGATCTGACCAATCATAACCCTGAATCCGTCACTTTGTCCTACAATCAGTCAGGGGAGTTAGTAGATTAACGTCGGCGGACTTATACTTGAAAAATGGTATTGATGACTTTCTGCTGCGAAACAACATTCCTTCTGATGTTCATCATGTTTATTTGATGCTATAAATGAACTAGTGTGAAGAGATGATCGGTTCACGAGCCGCTTGAAGGAGCGACACACATTAAAGAGACACTATACGCTATTTATTGTTTAAACTTCTTTAAAAAATTACAAAATTTGACTTTGTTTTATAGCAAAAGCTTGTCTGTCGACGCATAGTGCACGGTGAGAGCTGCGTGGCTTGTTGGACATAGCAACAGTAACTAAAGGGGGAGGGATATGCAAATGGTCAGTTGTAGAATACCATACCAAATGAAATGAGAAACAGTACTTCCAATATCTTTACTCACCGTTTGACCCTCAATGGTAATGGCAATATAATATCAATGAGGATAAAAATGATTCGTAATGTTTTACCCGCTTAAAATTGGATACCATAACATTATCAATAAACATTTTCATTATTTTTAAATGTATTTATTTATTAAAAGTAAATACATTGCACAGCAATGGACAAATTGAAACACGTTGAAACTGCAAACTTGTCCCTCAGATGTGATTGGTTGATTGGAATGTTGATCCAGGATTCCGTTCCCGGCATTAATATGCACATGTTTCCTTGTGTGTGCCAGTTAGTCACTAATCGAGTTAATCTGTTGTTCAAAGTTTCCTCATTTTGTGTATTTAAGTCCTCAGTTTTCTTTGTTCAGATGTTCCGTTTAACCGGTTGTTCTGTTTTCATTGTTTTCTGAGTGTTTTTTGTAATAAACTTTGATTCTGCTGTGATTAGATCCTCTTCCTCATCTTTGCTTCAATCTGTGTGACAAATGTCTTTCACTTGATAAACTAATTAATAGGCCGATAACTTTTTTATAACTTATATAAAAAAAATTTGAATGTAAGACATCTCTGTCAGAGGGTAAGATTATTAATGACTTTATAAATGACAGATTTTTGTCTTTTTTTATTACAAAAAGCTATTATATGACTTCAGAAGACAAAGCACATGAGTTGTGGAAACATATACTGTACTTTTTCAATCTTTTCTTTTGACATTTTTTGGAGCTCAACAGAATTCTTATCCATTTTTGCATAAATTCTTGCATTTAATTGAATGAGACGAGTTTATGTAAGAATGGATTCATGAATGATTTCTGTTGTTTCTGCTTGTGTTTCATGCGATGAAAGTGTCGGGTGGCATTATGCCTGAAATCTGCTTTTGGGTTCTAAAGTCAAACAGGTTTAAATGTCACAAGGATGAGGAAATTATTTTTATTTTCACAACTGTCACATACTTACAAAAAATCAGAAGAATGATACTATAACAATAAGCTTTGTATTTCGCAGGGATCTTGGCATTGTATGCTGAAATACAAGTTTGAACGGGAATGAAAACTGTTGTTGACCTGAAAATCAATGATTGATATGTTGCAACGGAGTAAAGGTGTGGTTACATTTGTGAAATTTCAGTGAAAGTTTGTTGGCAAAAAGGTTTATTGTCCAATGTCAGCAGTGATGTAATGAATGAAGCACAGCTCACACAGAAGTCACTTTCAAGCAATGCAAATTTGACCAATTTGTGCCCATACTGAAATTGTTTGACCGCACATGGAATTCCTGATTGTGTGGATTCCTATTGAAATTCATTTAGATAATTCAAACTCTTTTCCTTACGAATAAAATAGACTTGTATTCCAACCATGCCTGGTGTGGACTTATGGGATTCCATTATGGTACAGAGTTGTTGTTTTTTGTAATGTCCTATGATGCATTTGATGATATGTAACACTTCTTTACTTATCAGTGAAGGTGATTTTTTTGTACACGATTATCTGGATCAAAAAATGCACTTTCGTTAGAGAAAATATGGAGCCATGTGACGTGCACATGTGCTGAACGAGGGCACAAAATGGACTCCTGAGGGTCATGTGACCACTTTATTTATTTATTTATCTATTTTTGCTTTTTGCATTTTCATTGTTTAATATTTGAATTTTGTAATGACTCATTTCATTAAAAAAACAACAACTCTAAAGTAGACTATGTTTCCTGCACGGTACCACATATAGACGATTAAAGGCATTGTCAGACATGTGAACATTTTTATCAATTTACTGAAAAATACTGATTTTCATTTAAAAATATTAGTACTATTTTTTTGCCAGCTGCTAACTTATTCATGTTCAATGTATGCTGCCTGAAGGTTTGTACATTTTGTCTGTATTTATGATTGTAAAATGTTTTTATGGTCCTTTAAATATCTGGGCAAAGGACTACAGTTGAAAATTAGCCTAATACTGGGTCAAAAATGTTAAGCATTGCGCACTGTATAAATAAACAAATCAAACAAGCACATTTTCCCACGATTATTATTATTATTATATTCATATTTTAATAATTGTTTATATGATTTATTCCAAAAATATTTCGTATAAGCACTGAATTACTGTTTAGTTATAATAATATAATTATTATTGGTCTGTGGTATGATTTCTGTTTTAATACTTTAATTTTCTGGAGACCCCCGGATAATTTTCTCTTGTATTCTGTTCCATTCATTCTGGTGTTGTTTCTTTATTAAGTAACTAATTTACCTGATTTACCTTTACATAATCCAGTTAATAGTGTGTGTATGTGTGTGTGTGTGTGAGTGTGTGTGTGTGGTAAAAACCCATGTCACCGTTTCCCCTGTTTTGTATGATAGGACTTTTATTTTGAAGTTTATTTTCTGTTTCCACTGAGGCTTTTCCCTGACTTTTCTGAGAAAAAAACAACTTATAGAATTATGCTTTTCCCCATTGTTGTTTAATTCACAGAACCAGAAACCAGTTATTTTGTCAAGGGATATCTTATTTTAATATATCTTGAGATATTTTATTGTGTATGTATGTAAGCATAAGAGAGAAAGACCATTTACTGGAGAGATTTTCTCATACCCAGCTTTCTCCAGGCTTCCTCTGGACAAAATGGTTGAGCTTTATACGCTGCTAACCCAAAGAATCACATGACCAGAGGTACATGTGGCTTCTGTTTAAAATTGAATGTATAGACAATCACCATTGCCTATGGAACAGTAGAAACTGTATACACATTATATTTTTATGCAACTCTTCCAGCCCACACACTCTCTGTCTCCTATATTCTCACAAAATACACTAATAACGGATAATACTACTGAAAATAATATTAAGTGATGAAATGTTAGTCTTCAGCTACGCTAATGACTGGAGACTGTGATAAAAACAGAGAGTAGAGGGCAAATACTTTAAAATATGACTATTAATATCTGTGTTTAAATGAAAACTCTTAAATGATAATTTTGTAAGAAGCTAGCTTAGGTGTTTTATTTCATATTGGACTCATCAATGATTAAATAAAGACAACAACACGAGGATATAGTTGCTGAGTTAATTATATCACACATATTCATTCATGAATATAAAAGATTCATTCATAAACACTGATTAGTTCATGAGCAAAATACCTTGTAGATGGATGATTAAAAACACAAACACTTTCTCAAATGCAAAATCATTTATTAAATGGACTGTAATTCTATTCATGTTTATTTCAAGTTTGGATGTTAGATTAATCTATTCCCTCAAATTATTGAGTCGCTTCACCGAGGTCCTGGGAGTTGCTTCCTTACAACTCCAACCCTATAATAGATAGAAATGCAACTTATGAAATGAGAAAACACAAAACCCTACATTGCATTAGTTTTTATCATAAATCTATTAGTCATCCACATTTATGTTGTGAAGAAGACATGAAGTTTGTTTTACCGGTGCAGCACCCCCACTGGCCAGTCACTGTCTTGCAGCAGAACTTCTCAGCTGGGCAGTAGACATTTCCTTCACAGTGAACAGTCTCAGTCTCGGATTGCCTTTCAAGATCCTGCTCATTTCAATTCACAGGAATTATGTTAGTAAACACATAACCAGAAGTTCACCTGCTTAGAAAAATCTCTAAATGGACCATTAATTTTTTTTTAGAGAGTCTAGAGAACATCAGAATGTTTTTGAAACCCAAATATTTCTTTAATTGTGTCAAAAGTCTAATTCTTTGCAGCTTGAAAATGTTCAACCGCTGTCGGAAATGGCGATTAGAAGAAGTCATATGACGTTTTCTGTAAAGATGATCAAGTATGTAAGTCATTGTGATGGGTTGATTAATTTGGAGTCCGAGTGCTGACACACCTGAGTTGTCTGGATTGCTTTGAAAGCCGGCTGAGGAGAAGATGACTCACTCAACCACCCCCTCAAACACCGGGTCGATGTCGAGTCGCAGTGATAACCGTGACGGCAGCAGTGAACTCCATCTCTGCAGCACTGACCCTGAAGGAGTGGGCAGAGAAAGCAAAGGTTAAAACCTTAAACTTAGTGGAGTATAAAACAGTTACACATTTTACTGTGATTTACCATTGAGAACGGACAGCAGAACCACCTGCCATAAGGACTCCGACAGCACGTTGTTCCATCAGGACACATAGTAGAAGCATCACAGTGAACCACAGAGACACCTTCAGACTCCACTGGGCCTGAGAGGTCCATCAGTGGCTCGTCTGCAGCTACAAGAGCTGCCATGAGGAACATCAACACTGGAACCATCTGAAAACATGACGTGAAAATACTATGTGAAATAATGTTTATGCATTTTTTGTTTTTGTTTTTTTATAGAAATAACTGAAAAAAAATTGCTGTTTGCTCTAACATGTGAGCAGGTCTAAAGTCAATAATAGATTGATCAACAGTGAGAAGAAGAACATTTACCTTGCTCAGTCTGGGTTTCTTCTTTGTGGATTGTGTTTTGCTGCTGTGTGAGCTGTCCTGGGATGTTCTGACTGTACCTCTTATAAATATATATATATATATATATACGCACACACGGCTCCTCCCACTGTAAAATCAGGAAATGCATGAGTCAAAATTTAACCATTAAGTTTAGATAAGACTTTATGGGTTTTTAAACATACGGAAGTCCTCATGTGATTGAGCTGTAATAGGATATGAAAGAATGAATATAGGAGTAAGACAGAAACTTATAGAGGTAGTGAGAGGATAACTTCCTCTCATCCCATCATATAGATTTAAAAGCATTTGTAACTAATTATTCAAATGCATTAATTGATGGATCAGTTAAAAATATTCTATTCTATTTTAATATATTTGAAAAATATTTTATAAAGCTGAATTTTCAGCATCATTATCAGTCTTCAGTGTCACATGATCCTTCAGAAATCATTCTAATAACTCACTTTTGATGTGTCCTTGTTGAATAAAACTATTAAATTAAATAAAAAATCTCAGTGATGCAATCAGATTTCAGCAATCAATATTTGGTGGAATAACCCTGATTTCCCA
This sequence comes from Zacco platypus, assembly GCA_038088235.1. Lineage (NCBI taxonomy): Eukaryota > Metazoa > Chordata > Actinopteri > Cypriniformes > Xenocyprididae > Zacco > Zacco platypus. Next base: position 27,069,926 of record CM076071.1, read on the forward strand.
TCACAGCGTGTCTTGTCACGCTCCCTTATCAGTCACATTGCTCACATTTTCACATTGCTGTTGAGTGACATGTCACTCCTGGTGAAAAAATTCAAGCAGCTTGGCTTTGTTTGACTGCTTCCTCTTCATCACATTTCAAAGGTTTTCAATTGGGGTTCAGGTCTGGAGTTTGGGCTTGTCATGACAGGGTCTTGATCTGGTGGTCTTCCATCCACACCTTTATTGGCCTGGCTGTGTGGCATGGAGCACTGTCCTGCGGGATGGGGAACATCGTCAGAGCAGACGTTTTCTTCGAAGATAATCTTGTTTTGAAGGGAAAATGGATGCTTCCAAGTACATGCAAATTCTTGAGGAAAACCCGTGTCCCTTTGGTAGAAGATGCTGAAAAAATTCACCCTCTAACAAGACAAAGATCCTAAACATACCACCAAAAGAACAATGCAACGGCTTAAGGATAGGAAGGAGAATGTCAGAGCCCTGACTTAAATCTGATAGAAAATGGATGGCCTTGAAGAAAGCAGTCCATTGCTCCTCACCACAGATTTTGACTGAACTTGAGCCATTCTGCAAGGAGGAATGGGCAAATATTCCCCAATCTAGGTGTGCAAAGCTAGTACAGACATATCTAAAAAGATTAATGGCTGCATTTAAAGCTTTAAAGGCTTTAAATTTTCTTCTAAAATGAGTATTTTTATCAAGCTTGTATGTTTAGGTTCAGTTATTTCACTTTAATGGCAATAAAAAGGACCTATTAAAGTGAAATTACTGACCCTAAGCATACAAACTTGATAAAAATGCTCATTTTAGAAGAAAATTTCAGATGGCACTTTAAGAGGCTTGATATATATATAGGCATATATGTTAGCTGAAAATAAAAATATTTGCTGTTGGAACAGTTTCCATTCAGTAATTGCTAGTAAATTTCACAAACAATTTAAAAGTAACACATTTTGGAAACAAATTTTAAGCAGAAACACTGTGTAAAGCGTAATCTTTGTTTTATATACAACTTCCGTCAAAAATAATCAAAAACATTCGTTTCAAACATCTTTTGAGATTCAAATATTAATTGTTATTTTTGAACTTTAAGTGAGCTTTGTTTTAAAGCTTCACACAATTCCTGATTTGATTAAAATGTCCAATGAAAGTTAATTTCAACATAGCTTCATTTTGTGAGGAATGAGGAAATTGCATTATAAAGATGTCCAAATTAAAATCTCCCTGGTTTGATACAACATTTGCAAACCGGATATTTTTAACCTGAGCTTCCCGCTCACTTGTTATGTAACTTTTTGAGTCTATACATATATTTCAAAACCACACTAACTGCCTACGCTTTCACTTCACTTTTTTTTAATGCAAATGGTGACTTTTTTTTTTACCTTTATACAAAAACATATAACATATTAGTCCTTTTGTGTCCATGGTTAGCGTCTTATTAGTCTGTCACATATCCTGATGCACAGTTGAGGTTATACAGGAACTGCAGACTATAATTTTGCAATTATCAAGTGCAAACTTTATCTGATTTCTTTTGCCCTATTTTTAATCTTCATCTATTAATCCATTATTAATCCTATCTAGGAGTTTCAATCAAATACATGCTGTTTTTGTGGCGTATAAAACATACAATATGCTTTAAATGATGTAAATATGCACTACTTTAACATTTTTATGATTCCGCTCTGTGGTTACTGTAGGATGCAAAAATAAAGTGCTGGATTTAAATGCAGCAATCCTTTATTTACCAAAACTCAAAACTCTCAGAACGAGAAAGAACAAAAAAGAAACCAGACAAGATGCGACAAAGAACTGAAAAAAATACTGAGACAAACTAATCAAAGGACAACCGTGACATCTTAATCGGTAACCGTGGCAATATAGTATTAAACACAGGACTAGGACACAGAACTGAACTTTGAACACAAAACCCACCCCTGAAACAGAATATACCACAGAAACTTGTAACACCTTGGTTCATGTGTGAATTTTTATGTGTCTTCCTTTTTTTTTTTTCTCAATTGATATAGTTCTGTGATCAGGTGTGTCTCATTTGCCTATTACTCCCATATTTATACTCCAGTGTTTCTTTGTTGAGTCTTGTCCTACATGTCTGTGTGTTTTGTGCTCATTTGGTTTCCTAGATCCATTATTTTTGAGTTCATTGGCATTACAAATATCAGTTCAAGGCAATGTAGCTGTTGTGGAAAAAAACTAGTCACAGCAGAAATAATTCTCCTTTCCGCCATGTTTAAAGTTCATGGCACAGCCAACTCGATTGGGCATCAAAATTAGCTCAGAGTTTCCCAGTAGTAAATATAACTTGAGAGGGCGTTCATGTCCAATTTCTGACTAAGAAACTTATATTTATTATAATTCGGATAACACTTAAAAGCTGAATTTTCAGCATCATTACTCCAGTGTCACATGATCCTAATCATTCCAATACCCTGATTTGCTGCTAACATTTCTTATCATAAATGTGGAAAACAGTTGTGTTGATTAATACTTTTGTGGAAACTGTGAATCATTTAATCAGGATTCATTTGAATTAGAACTCTTTTGTAACTTTATAAATGTCTTCATCGTCCCTTCTTATCAATTTAATGCATAACTGCTGAATAAAAGTATCATTTAAATGACAACAACTTTAAAACCTCACAGTAATCAAACTTTTGAATGCTGGTGTATTATTGTCAGGGCTTGGTCAAGTCAAGGAGAAGAGACAATCTTTCTGTGCAACACATTTTTATTCATAAAAAAATGAAATATAATACACTGAGGTGCAGGAGAACCAAACTGAAACACATTGCTATAAATACGACATGAGGGGTAAAACAAGGAACAGGTGATACTAATTAATGAAGGATTGGGTAACCAAAGTAACAAATGAACAGGGAACAAACAAGCAAAGAAACTAAATACAAAGAACCCAGTCTCCCGATTAAGGGAACAATTTTATTTAAGAATAATGATACTGAAATATTGCATGATTAATATTAAATATTTTAAAAGATCTAGTTATGAAGCTCCATTATCTTTCCCTATCCCTTCAAGAAAACATTTTTACATCTACATATTTTTTGAAGAGGAACAAAGAGATTTTGCCTTTTTAACCTCTTAATAATGGCTCCCATCAAGTTATTATGCAAAATGCCTTCCTCTCTAAATTACAAGATTTCAACACCAGTCTCACCCTACCCTTTCACATCACTTTTAATACAAATCTCCTGACTATTCTGGGATTGGCTGGTCTGTTATCACTTCTTAGTTCCCAAATTGTATGATGATCGTTTTGTTTTTTTGCTCTTTTATGTTCTAGCATAATCATTATATATTTCTATTTAATACTACTGGTCAAAATTTGAACTTTTTTAATGTTGAAAGAACTTCAGAAATCATTCTAATATGCTGATATTAGCTTCAGATAGAGGTCCGTTGATTTAATTGACTTACTTTTTCCCCATCTGTTTGAAATAAAATTATATTACAATTTTAGGTTACACTTTACTTTAATGGTCCCCTTTACACATTCTGTTGACTGTAAGGTCAACGTTACATGTCAACTAACTCTCATTAGAGTATTAGTTGAGTTTGGGTTAGTAGAATAAGTTGACATGTACTTGGAAAATTACTTGGAGTCAGTAAAACTGTTGGAGGACCGTCACAATAAAGGGTTTTGTCACACCCATGGACGTTTTGTGTTGCCAGTATGTTCATTTACCCTCCGTGTGATTAGTTAATTCCCCGCACCTGTTCCTGTTATCCCTAATTACGTTCACCCCTATATATTCGCCTTGTGTTTGTTCAGTCCTTGTCGGTTCTCGTCTGTGAATGTATGCTGTGTGTTCCTGTCTGGATTAAAACCCCTTTTTGATATATCTTCGTCATCTTCGTTTGTTTACCTTAACCTCAGCGTGACAGAAGAACCGACCCACAAAAATTGTGATAGTGTTTCGCAACGTTTGCCTCCGTTTGTTTTCCGTTCTTTAGTTTCGTTTTTGTTTGTTGCCTTTTCCCCGTCATCAATGGATATCCCCGGTGTTCGTCTCCTACTGCTGGAGCAGGAGGACCAAACATTGGAGGACCACACGCGGACCTTCTTAGATCTCGCATATCTGACGCACTTTCCGGACGACTGCCTCTGCACGTTCTACGAGGTGAGCCTGAATGCCACATGCAGAGCGCAGTTGTCTGGAGAGGGTCCGCGTGTGGACTTTGAAGCCTTTGTGGAGTGGGTGCTGGCGAGCTGCAACTCGCTATGCACCGTCGGCCCGGAAGAAGACCCCGCCAGCCCCACTCCGGACCCAGAGCGAGACCAGCCACCATCTCGCGGCACGGAACGCCCACACGAGCCATCGCCAAATGGAGCGACAGAGCCCAGGAACGCCACAGAGTCAGACCCAGGAAGTGAGTGTGACCAAGCGCGTGAGCCGGCTACAGCGCTCGTGAGGGAGCCCGTGGTGGAGAGCGAGGGCAAGGAGGAAAGCCCCGCCCACTGCACGGCCGCTGAGGGTGAGCATGGACTGTGCTCAGAGGACTCTCTTTTTATTTCTAAATATCAAGAGTCAATTGAATCATCTGCCTGTCCCGAGTCAATTGAATCATCTGCCTGTCCCGAGTCAATTGAATCATCTGCCTGTCCCGAGTCAATTGAATCGTCTGCCTGTCCCGAGTCAATTGAATCGTCTGCCTGTCCCGAGTCAATTGAATCATCTGCCTGTCCCGAGTCAATTGAATCATCTGCCTGTCCCGAGTCAATTGAATCATCTGCCTGTCCCGAGTCAATTGAATCATCTGCCTGTCCCGAGTCAATTGAATCATCTGCCTGTCCCGAGTCAATTGAATCATCTGCCTGTCCCGAGTCAATTGAATCGTCTGCCTGTCCCGAGTCAATTGAATCGTCTGCCTGTCCAGAACTCCCACCCAACCTCCCTCTCCCACCTCCTCTCATCCATCTGCCATCTCCGCTGCAGCCAGCCAGCCCCTCTGCTCACCCTCAGCCTTCCATCAACGGCGTGAGCGCGCAGTGGGCCTGCCAGTCTCCAGCTCCATTGGGGGCAGTGGATCCTGGGTCTCCGCCTCCCACCTCCTCGACCAGGACTCCTCCTCGGCCCGTTGGTCCACCAGCTCCGCGTTGGCTCCAACCTCCCTCGTCTCCACCGTGGCCCCTCAGTCCACCAGCTACGCCGGGCTCCCTCATCCCTCCGGCTCCGCCTTGGTCGCTCGTCGACCTGCCCTCGCCGCTGGACTACACTCCTCTGGCTGCGCCTCGTCCTTCCGTCCCTCTGGCTCCGTTGGCGTCCTCGCTCCCTCCGACGTCGCCTGGGTCCTCTGTCGCTCCGGCTCCACCGCGGCCTTCAGGATCCCCGCCTGCGCCTCAGTCGGAAGAGCCGCCTACGTCGCCGCGTCCCGCCGGATCCTCGGGGTCGCCCTGGCTCGTCGGCGTTCCAGCTACGCCCTGGTCTCCTCTACCACCTGCTCCGCCACAGTCTGTCGCCGCCCTGGTGCCGCCTGCCCTTCCACCACCATGGCTGCTTCCTCCTGCGGCTCCACCATGGGCGGTGGGCGTGACTGTGGCCCGGGTCCCACCATCCTCCTGCTCCAAGTCCTGTCTGTCTCCTCCCTGGCTCCTCCCACCATCTACTCCACCCTGGTTCCTCCTGTTGTCTGCCATGTCGTCTGTCTGCTGTCCTGTCTGCCCGTCGTCTCCTCGTCCTCCACCTGAGCCCCCTCCCTCCCTCCGCAGTTGGTCCATCTACGGCGCGAGGACGCGCCTTCCGGGGGGGGGGTGTAATGTCACACCCATGGACGTTTTGTGTTGCCAGTATGTTCATTTACCCTCCGTGTGATTAGTTAATTCCCCGCACCTGTTCCTGTTATCCCTAATTACGTTCACCCCTATATATTCGCCTTGTGTTTGTTCAGTCCTTGTCGGTTCTCGTCTGTGAATGTATGCTGTGTGTTCCTGTCTGGATTAAAACCCCTTTTTGATATATCTTCGTCATCTTCGTTTGTTTACCTTAACCTCAGCGTGACAGGTTTGCAGATATTAAGCAGACTAACAGCCAATTAAAACCTGTATTTTTAAGAGTGTAAGGTACAGAATTGAATTAGTGCTGCTGTTTGATAACAGGTCGGTGTTTATGTAGAGATCATGAGAAAACAACTTTTGTCATGTTGAGATTACAAGAAAATTGCATCGAGATTACAAGAAAAAAAACTTTTTATAATATGGAGATCACAAGAAAAGGATGTCATGACCTCGTGTCAAATTCAGAAGCAAACAAGAAAGAAAAAAAAATGCATTGCCTCATGGCTTATGCAGTTTTCAGAGTCTCTTTGATTAAATTTGACTACAAAAGCAGAAGTGTCTTTAATGTACTTTTCTGTCAGTGGACACTGACTCTCATTTCTGTGCATTTTTTAATTTGTCTTTATCGAAAGATGTTGAGCTAGAAAAGTGTTATCCTTAAAATGCTTTTTCACACGCCAATCCATTGGGTCTCAACCTTTTTTCCCAGTGGACCGCTCTACGGTCCAAGTGCAAGTCTCAAGGGCCGCATATCATTTACATATGACGTCACCAATGACGACCAATCAGATTTAATGTTATAGTATTAGCAGATAATAACATTATTATACCTAGATGTTGCACACACAGACGTTTTCTGGTGGCACATACGGTATTTTATTTCTGTCACGCTGCAAAATCAACAAATACTATAAGAAATTCGTTTCCGTTTCACAGTGTGTTGAAATGGCTGGCAGTGTGACTTCTTCGTATCAAAGTGAAACTCTCCTGCTGAATAAAGTCACATTACACAACATTGAGCGCATTTTTACAATCTGGTGAAATCAAGTCCTCGCGCATCCAAGTACATAAAATACAAGTACATCAAACAAACACATATCTTTTGACATTGTAGGTTTAAGATATTCCAAGTACTTTACTACAGAGAAAACAAAGTCTGCCCATCTCGCTCATTGACAGGAAACTGATTCTTCCATTCTTCTTACCTTTCAAGCTGTAAATGAACTGATAAAGCATCTTTATGGACCTTCTCTTGATAAATAATTGACTACTAGTGTGTAATAACTTGACCTTATTCGTCCTTATTTCAGTACTATTTATATACTAGTTTTATGGTTTATAGTGCAGTTGTAAAAAAGGGAAGAAATTTGATGTGCTTCTACTTTTGGCCTTTTTTTTTCATGTTTAGGGCAACTTGGACTGTGTACTTTTACTGCAGCAGCTCAATCAGCGCCATTTCAGATCACAACATCATTTAGGTCTAAACGGTTTTGTGGGGGGAAAAGAGTTTCAAATGAACCACTGCACATGTGAAACTTCATACACAGAAGCTCCCCTTATAGAGTGGTTAAAACAGGATCATGCAGTACATTTCTAATTAGGTTGATATATTTTATATTCAAAAGTTTGGAGTCAATAAAAAAAAAAAAAAAAAAAAGATAGTAATATAATCTCATTCAGCATTCTTTTGTCGTGTGTACTAAAGTCTGTCAGTCATCATTATAGCACCACCCTCAGGCTGAACAACGCAAGGACATTTGAACTCTGCCAAAAGTGTCTCTGATGTGTGTTAAAGTTGCAATATGTAAAATATCCAAAAAGCACTAGGCCGGTGTTATATATTTTGTTCAGTTGAGAACTTACAATATCCCAAATGTTTCCAACGTTTTGCAAATCATGAGGAAATTGCGATTTTAACCAAAGCTCCGGCACGTGTGCGGGAATAGCCTGTCAATGACGTCATATCCGTGTTACCCCCGGTTTCCGCTTTTACTGCCGTAGAAACCATGACAACATAGTCTCATGGACAAATGCGGAAATAGTAGTTGTAGCGTCTATCAAGTAACTAGCTTGTTTCACGCAGTTGTTGTGAACACAATTATTCTTTACTGTTTTGAGCTGGTTCTGTCAACAAAGACGAGTCCCATAAACGTAAACGTCAACCAAATGACCCAAAAAGATTTTGGGACAAGAAGAGAAATAAAACGAGGATCAACATCGGTGTCGCATTTCCAAAATGGAGAGAATTGTGCGACAAACTTCAACTAGACAGAGACATGTAACATAACATTCAAGGCATGTTATGAACTGTTGGCTGTAATTTTGTTTTATACTGTAGCTTTACTGAAATACTGTCACTACATCAAATGTATCAAATGCCAAAACTGCGTATGAGTTCATTCTGTACAGTAATGATTATTAAGGACAGCGTTATTGCATTTGGTTTGTGATTAGTTTGTTGACATTGTCATACACTTCACTCACCGTGATAATGGAAATTAATAAAGTGTTTTACTATGATTGTTTTGAACACATAAAACTGCGCAGCGTTATCACACCAATAATTGGACAAATGCAAATGCTGGGAGGTTTGTACTATTGTTCCCAGCATGCATTGTAGCATGACACTTTTTGATGGTCACCATTGATGAGATTCATGTGCTGATTCTTGATGTCTTTGTGTGTCGTCTTAACACAGTTGCTGATAACGCTTTGTTTGTTTGAATCGAACTGAGTTTTGTATTATTGAATGATCTCATGTTGCAGTAACACAGAAATTATCATGTAACCGAAAAAGGTTTATTTCTAATGTTATTAGTTATTCCATCTTATATTTCTCAAATCCAGATACTTTAACCAAAGAAGTAAAATGATTTAAGACTTTTTCTTGTTACTTATAGGTTATTTGCTAATGGGGTAAGAAAAATAAGGCAGAGGTTATTTACACTAAGTGAAAATACCATATTTTCTCTTCTTTTTCTTTGAAAAATAGCTGTATATTCTATTTACACCATGTAAAACTATCAGTTCTTTGCAATAAGAGTAAATATTAGCCTAATTAGATGCTATCTATACTTTATATTGACAGATAATATTTGAACTTCAGTATTTTTGTGAAAAAGTGAAAAAAGTGAAAAAGTGAAAGTCGTGACGTGTTGTCAAGTATGGTGACCCATACTCGAAATTAGTGCTCTGCATTTAACCCATCCCAAGTGCACACACACAGCAGTGAGTAGTGAACACACACACACACACACACACACACACACACACACACACACACACACACACACACACACACACACACACACACACACACACACACACACACACACACACACACACACACACACACACACACACACACACACACACACACACACACACACACACACACACACACACACACACACACACACACACACACACACACACACACACACACGGAGCAGTGGGCAGCTATTGCGACAGCACCCGGGGAGCAATTAGGGGTTAGGTGTCTTGCTCAAGGGCACCTTAGTCGTGGTATCGAAGGTGGAGAGAGTGTTGTTTATTCACAATACCCACCTTCAATTCCTGCCGGCGTGGGAATTGAACCAGCAACCTTCACGTTACAAGCCCAACTCCCTCACCATTAGGCCACGACTACCCCTGTAGTCATACCCCTGTACATTAATAGGATGCAATAAACTGTAGATGAGTGTAAATAGAGTGTAAATGATTATATTTATTTAACTGGTAGAATAAAAGCTCTATCCGCACCTTCCGCTTACACTATATTCAGTTTTAGCGAATATTGACAATCTTACTCGGTAGCTCAGCTGGTATGGGATTGTACTAGTGGTGCGAAGGGCTGAGGTACGAATCCTGGACAGACGATTCACGGTAATAGAGATCAAAGAGAGAAGCTATGATGCCATGTTGGTGTTTTTATGTAACATTTGCTTTTGTTGACGTTATCGGGTAGGTTTAGGCTAGGTGTGCGTTATTAAACATGATGGAACTTTCAGCGCCAATCACTGGACATTTCAATTCAGAACTGCGGTGATATGTTCAAACATCAATGTAAATAAACATTGCCATATTCACGTTCATCTGTTCCGGAAAAAAAAAAAAATTTGTCGGACAAAATGGCAGATTGAGCTTTATGATTGGTCAGATCATCTGTCAATCCAACGTCCAGCAAAGGGTGAATTGTTGACACCACTTCCACAAGCTTTTTTTTTTTTTTTAAATTCATTTCACTTCTGATGGGAGAAACAAAAAATTGAACCAATTTGCAAAATGATTCACTTTTTCGAAGCATTTGAAACACCACACGCTAGTGACCTCTGCTGGTCAGAACATATAAATGCAATAAAAACTCTGACAAAACATGCATGAAAACAGCTATTACAAAAAAAAACAAACAAATAAAAAAGTAGAATGATAATAATAACAATAATAAAACACTAATTATTGCATCATCAGAAGTGTATTTCTGTATTTAATTGTCAAAATATTTGGTATCTGAACAAAAATTCCTGGAGATATTTCATTTCATTTCATATTTATTCTCAACACATTTTTCAAACATATGTTCAGAGATTAACATTTGCTCTGTTGGAAGTATAAACCCTCTGGGTTGAACCCAGGTCCCCGGCATAGGAAGCGAGCACACTAACAAGGAGGCGAAAGACCACAGTTTCTAACATCCTTTGCTATATATTCCGCCTTGTAAAAAGCAATCCGACATGGTGCAAGCAGACCTGGCTTTTAAAGGGAACGGGAGATGACACTGATTAGTTTATTGCACATTATGCCCAAAACACCCTTATTAAGAGAATATACAACATTTTGGACCATGCGCCAACTGTATGTTACAAGTCGGATAGTAGTATGGTAGGCTATTCTGTTCTGAATGTATCCGAGGAGATTTCAGTAAAAAGAAATATATGAGTAAGTCAGTGCATTGAAGTGGAAATAATACAAATATTTCCCGTAAAAGACTAATTCATGAACAAAATACCATGTAGTTGAATGATTAAAAACACAAATACTTCCTAAAATGCAAAATCGTTTATTAAATGGCAAATCAATTTGACTTTAAACCAATTAATGATTATTTCATTAGGCATTAAGTTTGGATGTTAGATTAAGCTATTCCCTCAAGAGTTTGAAAGCCTCTATCTTTAATAAGAGGTTCACCGAGGTCACGGGAGTTGTTTCCTTACAACTCCATCCCTATAAAACATAGAAATACAACTTTTAATATGAACACAAAACACAAAACTTTACATTCCATATTAAATCTATTAGTCATCCACATTTATGTCAGCTTGATTAATACAGCTACATGAAGTTTGTTTTACCAGTAAACACATAACCAGAAGTTCACCTGCTTAGCATCAAATTTATATAGCCTTATATAGTATAATAATGAAAGCATATTTCTGCTTTTACCACCCGAAATTCATTGCATTACATACGCACGGCTCCTCCCACTGTAAAATCAGGAAATTTACCAATCCGAAATAGGCCTACTCCTGTTTCCGAAATAGGTCTACTCCTATCCAGTGCACATGGCTCTCGTTTTAAGTCATCACTCACATCATTTTTTTTCTCAATGCATGTCTGACAAACAATATTTTGACCAGATTTCAATTTGTTTTTGCATGTATTTAATTATTTTACCCTGATAAAAATATTCTATTATACAACGGATTGTTTTATTAAAAATATTTTGCTTTTTCATGCAATTGCATGAAAATTGCAATATGCCGGTCGTTTTAAATTTATCAAAAAATTGGCCAATAAATATTGGTGGTGGCTAATATGTCAGTGCATAGTAGGCCATTAAATTGTAAGTTCACCCAAAAATGAAAATTTTGTCATTAATTACTCACCCTCATATTGTTCCAATATGTTGAGATTACAAGAAAATTGCATCGAAATTACAAGAAAAAAATTTTCTATGATCTGGAGATCACAAGAAAAGGATGTCATGACCTCTTGTCAAATTCAGAAGCAAACAAGAAAGAAAAAACAATGCTTTGCCTCATGGCTTATGCAGTTTTCAGAGTCTCTTTGACTAAATTTGACTACAAAAGCAGAAGTGCCTTTAATGTACTTTTGTCTCAGTGGACACTGACTCTCATTTCTGTGCATTTTTATAGTTTGTCTTTATCGAAAGATGTTGAGCCAGAACAGTAAGTTAGTTTCATCCTCAAAATGCTTGCTTCACACCCAATTTTATAATCCATATTGAAATTAAACCTGAACTTTATTTCTTTCTGAATAAAATCATAAGATGTATTCTACAATGCGGTTTTGAAAACTGGCTTACAGAGGTGCTTATTTTTTTACTACTAAAATTGCAAGTTTGTACCTGATTATAATAATTATTATAATAATAATAATACATTTTATTTAAAGGTTCACTCAAGGACACCACAGTTGAGTGATAGTCACAAAAATGAAGACAGCACCTGCAAGCAGAATCACTGAAGTAAAAAAGAACCAACAAGAACAGAAAAAAGATATGAGCAGAAACACAAGAACTACAGCTGACTTCAGACACAGCCTTCGATGAAATCAACCGAAGATAAAAGACATTAAATCTCTCAAGATCTCAGCAGAGGAAGGTTAAACAGCAAAGAGAGTATTACCAGCCTCACTTATGACTATCCAGATTGACTTTATTTCTGTTGGACGTCTACAGAAGTTATTATTGAGAATTAACAGAGCTTCGAATGGAGATCAGAGTTTGCTTTAGTTGAGCTCGTGACCCTTGACCTAACTTTTTTAATACACTTTTGTTATGAAATGATGAAGTTAGGAGAGGATGCGATAAGGTGTTGTTGATTATGACGCAATCATTATGTAATGTTTGAATCCTTGATCACAACCAGTGCCTAATCCATTACAGTTTTATAATAAATGTAATTATTTGTAAGTTATAAAAAATAATCAATAAATCAAGCAGTGTTGATTGGGGGGGATTATTAAAACTCATCATTTACAAAGACTGTTTGATTTATAGCAGCATATAGATTCACAGAGACATCAAAAATCAACAAAAAAGATAAAAAGACTACTAAAAGTCGACACAAAAACAACAGCAAAAATAAAGCCAAACGGTAAGAAATAAAGAAAATAACCAGGCAATTCAGCAACATAATTTATTCATACCACAATGCATGCTGGGAGGATTTTTGTACCACGCTGGTACCCAGCAAGCATTGCGGCATGAAGCTTTTGATTGTCACCGTTGTTGTGATTCAGACACCAATTCTTGATATCTGTGTGATTCTGGCTGACATAATATTTCAAAATTCATTGAGCTCAAACCGTTTTCAAAATCCAACATCTGGTTGTTTCAACACAGCTGGATCTCATTTTGTAGAATCACAAGGGTTCGACCAGAAAGACTCGGGAGGTCAGATAACTTAACAATGATATTTATTAACAATCAGCAAGCAAATATAGAAGATAAAGTTCTTTGGCGTAGGCCCCGTCCCTTCCTTACATCCCGAGGGCTGCGGACTCTGCATTTCCTGCCTAAAGATGAAGGCGGGGCGTAGCCGACCCCCGGGAGGTTTGGACAGGGACCATCCTGGTGGTGGTGGGGAGGATGGAGGTAAAGGTTGACGTCAGCATCTGCGAACTCAGACATGTTTTAGTACCGATCTTATATACTCCAAGTGTTAGATAATGATTGGCTAGATCTAAACTCATGGTGACGTAACATTTGAGTCTTCCTGGCAGAACTTGCGCTAGAGCTTTCATTTCCGTAACAGATGTAAAACTTGATTTATATAATAATAGAATTTGCTGAGATCAATATTTGAGGCTGTTAGATGATGATTGCAACCATTAATAATTGGTTAACATCATCTGATCACATTTTATTTCAGCTTTTTTGCCATAACAAATATGTCTTAAAGACAGTTACTTTTTTTTAAGGTAGTTTACCATATATATTTTTGATATACCTATTTATAAATGTACTTTATCATGGACCCGTTTTGTATTTTTGACTCTCCTGTGGCGAGCCATTTATCAGTCTGTGTGTACTGATCAACCTCAAGATGGCGCCATTGAATCAGCTTCCGCCATTGAATTGGGGTTTCACAGGAAAACAGGAAGGTCATCTCATGTCAAGTGACAAAGGCAGATGTTATCAGATATGAGTATGTATCTAAATGAGTATGTGTGCTTGTATCTAAATATGTATGTATACATTTTCTTTCTGTTTGCAATTGCTTGCACACTTTGACACTTGCTTGGATAGTTTGTATTGAGCATCGGTCCTCTGCGCTGACACTGTGCAGGATGGAAAGACACGGCTTGAGCCAAGAGAGACTGGAGGGAGGAACTGTGTCCTGCTCTTAGCCTACCTCAATAAAGATGAGGTATTGCTTACTCTATTATATTATCTGAGAAGGGTTACACTTTATTTCGATGGTCCACTTTAGACATCCCACTGTCTCTTTGCAACTACATTTCAGTATTAGTTGACTGTAGTAGACTCTTTAGATAGGGTTAGATGTTTGGTTTAATAAGTCTACATGTAGTTGCAAAGTTATTAGTCAGTAGAATATCTGTTGGGGAGCATTAAAATAAAATATTTGCAGCAGACAGGCTACTAATACTCTAATGAGAGTTAGGCCGCATTTTTACATTACATTGCTCGAGCGACCCAATTTTTTTTTTCCACATTTTGACACACAAATGTATACGCAGGAAAAAAATCACTTGGATATCTATATTCTCAGATCAGTTTCAGGCCTCATTCACATGTGTAAATAAATCTGATATGAATCGGATACGTGCATTTACGTCTACCAGGTAAGCAGACAGACCGGATATTCCCCAGTCAATGAGAATCCATGAAAAAGCATTGAAAAAGCGTCGGTGGCGAATTACGTCAACACCACCCGCGATCACATGACTCTTTTCAATGTCCAGGGTTCTCCTCTTTTTTTTCTCCGCCTTAAGAGGCCAACGTTTTACTGACCTTAAAAGATGGCGCAGAAAGCAAAACTAAACCGCGATCACATGACTCATTTCGATGGCACGGTGGAGGAAGAAGCCTCAGCTCAATGTTTTCCTAACCTTTAAAGATTGTGCCGAAAGCAAAAGCTTGTATTATAACTTCATCCTCGTCCTTTGCAAATCTGGGCGTTTTTACTTCCTTTTTGGCCTAAGATTTTTTGGGTCAGTACGTCTACCTTGGGTTATTTCGCCAAGTGCATAATGTAAATGCAACCAATATAGTCAACCAATCGGAATTGTGCATCAAGACCTGCAGTGTGAACTCGGCCTTAGTTGACATAGTTCAGTGGTGGACAGTAATGAAGTAGCTGTACCTTATCAGAGTATTTTTTAATTTAACTTTTTCTTTCACTTCACTATATTCCACATCATAATAGTGTACTTTTTACTCCATTTTATGCAAGTCATGTGTCAGGTCAGTTTTACAGGTGAGGTGTTGCATGTCACTGGCCTACACTCGCAATAAGACCCTGTTCTTCCAACAGAAACACATCGAAGTCCTCCCTGTCAGACGCCCAACACTCTGAGGCCAAAAGCTCCAGCTGCAGACTCTCAGCACTAACTCACACTAGGAGCCAACATCAAGACTTGAGCCCCTACAGTGCCTCACACTTGCGGCTGGGAAAAGGCTCCGCTTCTCTTGATTATCATTGCAGTCAGGCAATCTGGTTGGCACTTTCACTGGTCAGTTATTCTCCCCACAACGGCAGGATTTTATCCCACAACATGTGAGACCCTGAGATAATCATCCGGCACGTCCAATCTTAATGACATGACTGTACATGCGGCCCTGCACCAATGCACTCTAGAGGCTCTAGCTAACAGACGTCATATTCTGCTGTAGTTTTCCTCCCACGCTTCTTTAGTAATGCTGCTGTGTTTGACTGATGGTCTGTGGCGTAAGATTGCATGAATATACTTAGTCATTTTTACATTGTCACACTCTGTTGCTGAACCCAAAGCATAACCCTAACTGAAATCAAACTTCATAAGTGATATTTTGGAAAGCTTTTTTAGCACATACAGCCACTCCTCACGCAAAGCTCACAGGAGACCTAGACTATCCGCTGTTTAAGTCATGGCCAAACCTCTACTCATTTCACTTGAGAATACTATCTCAACATCCGATTATGAGCATTATTCATTCATAATACACATTTAATCTGTTAGCGTTCCACTGTACCACGCGCGGCACACATATCTTTCAAAAGAGACCAAAACCATGCATATACTCCAAATGGTTCAAGAACAGCAAGCAATTTTCTTTGGGTATGGCTTTTTTATTTTTGTTTTATTTGTTTTTGGCAAATGTGAGGATCATGATTTTATGGTAGTTGTACAGCACACCATGAGAGTATATTTGCACCGTTTGTTGATTGCTTATGGCATCTGATAAAGTGTTTGGACCCAAAAGCGTGATGCATGACACAGTCGGATAAAAGCATAAATATACATAACAAACACACATAATTATGGGGTAGATATTAAGCATTTTTTATTTTTTTACTTTGATTATGTTTTATTATATAATTATTGTGTTGTGCACCATCTTGGGTTCTTTTTTTTCACTGAGCATGTTGCAGTGCATTATGGGAATGCATTCTCTGCCTAAGCCATTGTTTAAGGAGTCTATGATGCCTTCAAATGACACCTAATGAGGAAAAATACAAGGTTTGGTACAGTGCTTGTGCGTTGTCTTTTTTTCTGATTAAGATGAAGATGTGTGACCAGTCCTACTCGACCCCTTCCGAGCGGGATTCAAACTGGTATCTCCGGCATTCAAGGACGCTAAAACTGCAGTATCTAGCGCACCTCTTGAGGCTAGGAGAGTGAAGTTTACCTTTACAACTCTAGATGGTTTCTGTTAGACTCACCCCTAAAAAACCTCACTCCCATCCGGGTCACGGCACCAAGTAACTGGTCTTACTCGACCCATTCTGAGTGGGATTCGAACTGGCGACTCTAGTCTCTAGTGTCAGTCACTAGTGTGCCTCTTGAAGCCAGGGGAGGGAGCTTTACCTGCACAGCTCTTGCTAGCTGGCCTCCGTTATATAGAAAAGATTTCAGAGAGAGTAATGAGGAGAAGACCTAGCACAATAGGAAAATGAATGAGAGAAACCATGATGATCAAGGGTAGCATTTCAACTACAAGAACCAATCATTTTATTGATACATATAAATGTTCGAAAAAGGAGGGTTTCACAGCGACGCCATAGAAGAACCATTTCTGTGCCACTGAAGAACCTTTCAGTCAACATTTTTAAAACAACCATTTTTTTCTTAGTGTGAAGGACGTTTTAATAATCGAAGAATATTTTTCCATTTACAACCTCCTGTGCATTTGAAAAGTCCCATGGATTTTAATGTTTTTTTTTTCTTTTTCTGGAAGCATCGATGCCAATGAAGAACCTATTTTGTAAGAGTGTAAAGGCATTGTCTGTTTTTGTTTGCTTGTTTGTTTTTAATCTACAATGAGCATGTGCATTAGCTAGATTATATTGAAAAACATATATAAATTTTTAGCATGATTAATGCTGTTAAATGGATGTTCCCATTGTCAGGAACCTCTTGACAAATAGTTTTGAAGGTTTTGGTCTTTCCCCATTCAAGGAGACATCTATACTTATTTTCTACACATAAAATGCTGCTTATAGACTCCATTCATAAATGCAAACAAAATATACAGACAGGAGTAAGGGATAACTAAAGTCTCTAAATGAGATGGCAGGGGGCAGAGTCATCCTAGCGAAGCAATCTTGGGCTTTGAGCTTCATCTCATTAATATATATATATTACACATATACATATATATATAATGTTTGTGCCTTTTATTCATTACTATGTGAATAGTATACAATTAATTATTTAAGTATGAATGTGTGTGCACAAGTGATTTATTTTCTTCACATCAAGCACATTTCCCTCATTCTTCAAGTACTTGGCCTCAGCCTGCCCGCCCTGATGACTTGTTGCAAAGCTCTGCCTGAAAACGTCTTCACATTCTTCACTTTGTAACGGCTCACACAGTCAGAACAGTAATGTCTATGTGTGTGAGAGTGAGAGAGACGGCGACGTCTGCACTTCTGCCTCGCCTCTTTAACGCATTCCACTTTCACTCAGCTATCTTACCCACACACTCGGCATGTGACTGCCAGTGACAGGAAATCAAGGATGTCAAATCCTGCTCTCAGCTATGCAGCTCCATGCTCTCTCCAAGAAGGCCTTCTCCAAAGCTCGCCGAGCATTACCATGTTGTCCAATTCCAGAAGTTATCGTTCTGGAATTCCGGAATAAAAGTGGAGGATAAATGCAGGATTCTTCCATTGCTTTCAGTTTTGCACCAATCCCTCACATGCATATCTTTGTAACCTTAAAGGTGCAGTAAGCGATTTCTGAAAAACGCTGTCGAAGGTGGAGCAAACTGAGCGCTACAACAAACTTGTAGCCAATCAGCAGTAGGGGGCGTGTCCACTCATGATGGGGGAGGAGAGAGAGTGAGCAAGAGAGGGATTTGAAGAAAGACTGTAGAAAGAGAGATGGCTGAGAGACATTACAAAAACATAACTATAACGTCAGCTATATTTGCATCCACACCAACAAACAATAACAGTCTGTTTATTCTAAGCTTGCGCTGCGGTTTCAACATGTTTTTGCTGTTCTTGTTGCATTTACACAGCTTCAACCAGCAGATGTCCTCATGTTTCGAGTGAATATCTAGTGTAATCGATCTAATCTAACAGTGAATTTAGCTGACGAAGTGGAATGAAAACAATGTCTAGTCTTTTTCGCTGCAACTTTAAAGGAAATGAATGTTGTCGAAACTAGAACTGGATAGCTGAGGTAATTTTATGTTACACTGGTTGGTCTGACATAATGATCTCATCATTAATACTTCTCTTTTTTCCGAGGGTATATCTTTTCCATATACCCATTTTCCTTGAAACCTGGTGGTTTTTTCTGGACTTCAGCAATTCACTTCCTCAATGTTGTCTGCTATTTTAAAAGCCCTTTAATTAGAATGGATTCTGATTGGCTGTCAGTGTTTTATTGTTCAACAGCAGGAAAAAATTCTCATTTGTCTGTATTATTGTTATAGATGTGGACGGATGAGGACGTTACGTTGTTTCTGCTCCATATGTGAGTAACATTTGATTGTGTTTTGATTGTGTGCTGCTTGCAGTATAAACTGTTTTTTGTGTATATACTGTATGTTCATATTTGATCTTCCTTGACGTTTGTTCGTCATCTTTGCTTTATTTTTAGCAGAGCATTATTTTGCGTGTTTGTGCATTTGGAGGGTGGAGCAATGAGGGGGGCATGTTTGTCTGGGTTGATGTCAAATATCAACAGTGTTCAACAATGATTCTCAGAAATTGCTTACTGCACCTTTAAAATTATTTTTATGGAATATTGTGGTATTAAAAACCATCTCTGATGATGTGCTTACTGGCGTGAGGGCGGGACAACCTGTCACTCACATGACATCAAAGCACACCCATCCAATTAATTAAATTAAGTTGACAAATCAAGTCCCGCCTTACATTTGTTCTTGTTTGAGAAGACGTTTCACTCGTGTATTTACGGAGCCCCGCACATGACATGCAAGAAAAAAAAAGTAACGTGCACAATTTATAAATCAAGGAAACGAAATAGTAGATCGTGGACACACCTTAGCCTACTATTTTTTCCCTGCATGTCATGTGCAGGGCTCCGTATATACACGTCACAATTGGGGAAGAAAAACTATCGCAACTTCCATTTCATGACAATTTCAAAGGGCAACTGTGTTTTTTTTTAACAGTTCCCTATAAAAGTTTTTAGCGCTGAAGTTTCTGGCCTGTAGTTCTGTAGAGCTGAGTTTTAAAGTGCCACATTACTCAAATGATGTTGTTTGGTCTGCTCCGGTTTCACGGAGAGGAGAACACTGGTGTGAACACCGGTCAGCTTAACAACATGACGACTGGCCAGCTTTCCACACCACTCATTTGAACCAATCCACTCTCCTACAACTTACAGAGAACATAGATTTTAACTTTTATAAAATGGATTGGCCCAAACGTTAATCTGATCGAATGAGCGACTGTAAAAGTTGCTGTTATTTTAACATAAACGTAATTAAAATGTTTTCATTTCAACAGAATTACCAAAGGTACAAGACAGGGTTGTTGTTCGTTTGAACGAGTGGGACGTGTCCAAAGTCCCTCCAAACAGCCACGATATGATGTCATTTCCAAGAGATTGGAGGTAAAACAGTTCATGTCTTTCTGAGGTAGCTGAGATTCGAGAACTCTAGCTGCTATTAATCATTCTGTCAAGTCAAATAATTTTGCTCAGCTGTGGTAAATGCGACGCAACCACCCACCTGACCTCCCTCATGCACTCGCACAGCTCACGTGTTGTTCCCTCACAGACTGAGTGGATCAAGAGATGATGAAAATACTCAGAGGGAAGCCAGGGCAAGTTTGCACTCATGTGATGTAATCAAAAGACATGGTTTTCCAAATATGCAGCATGCATGCGTTAGCTGCCAGACAGAAAGAGCCAGAGGTATTTTGGCTCATGTGTTTACTCTGTCACCAAATTATTTAAAAAGACAAGCCAGATGGGACTTATTCAACGGCACACACACACAAATTGCTTCGCCAAAAGGTTCAATGTTACATTCTGTGGTTAACACAACCATTATTCATATAAGTATGATAGATCTCTAAACATGGGGTTTTTATTATTTTGAAAAAAGATCTCTTGAATCTTATTCATGCAGGTAAATCATTCAAGTCTCATGGGAGGCATGATGATTGGACAATGCATAATGCAATGTATAATGATTATGCAAATTTCAATCAAAGTCCCGGTAGCGGCACATTCAAAGGCCTAATCAAAGTCTTTAAGATAAGTTATCCTTTATTTCCTTTTATGGCACGCATAAAGGACGAAACTATAAAGGACTATATGAATATATGACTACAATATTTATACAGTGTTGTTACTAGGCATATTGCACAATATGGGTAGTGACAAAGCGATATCACAAACTAAGTGAGAATATGATCTGAACCACAGTTTCCACAGGAATGTCATTGTTGACAAAGCAAGCAAAGCTGTTGCTAAGCAACAACATCGAGATCTTCCACACATTACACAAAGAAAATGACACCAACACACTTCCTTCACTATGTTGGTTGCTTCTAAGTAAATATTTGCAGTAGCACTCTGCAAAACCGATGTAACATGTGGCATACAAATGCCTACCGCACAATGGTACAGATAAAAAATATTCACCTTAAAATAAACACAATACTGAACTGAAATATGAAAGCAAATCCAATCAACGAACTAAATTATATAATGGCTGCGTATCCATTCACGCTGATTCGTTTCTGTTTCACAAGTTCTTGTTGCGATTTCTGATTCATCTGTGAAAAATCCAGTTGTCCATTTTGCTTACAAATGAAATAAATGATCTCTCAGCTTATAATAATTTATACATTTAACCTTCTAACGTTGTAGCCTACATTATAAAACATTAATTAAAAAAATTATTATTATTTATCAGATGAATTCGTAAGTTCATTAAAGAGACCTTCCATTTTGTTCGGGAATCGTATTGGTTTCGCTATGCTTTTGATTCGCTAAAAAGAACTGGTTCGCAAGAGTCATTTATTCGTGAATCGAATCTAACTATTCACTCTGTGTGTTATCGCGTGCAACCCACCATGTAAACACAACAGATGGACGTTTTCTTGCTATTATATCGCGACTTGTGCCTTTTTACCTCAGATAAATAAGGCTGCTTTTGTTGTGGAGCTGCAGATTCGCACCCCAATGCGAAGTGGCGCCTGGATTAAAAAGGTCAGTTTTAGTATTTTAATATATCCATAAAGTCTATACATTCCCCAGCCCTACTTTATTATATAGTAAAGCCAATTAATATTCACCTCCCTCAACTGAAGAGTTTGAGAGTCATCCTAACAGTACTGGGTAGTGATTACATGTAATCTGGATTAAGTAATCAGATTCCTAAATACTTGTAATTAGATTAGCCTATATTACATTTTAAAATACTTGTAATCAGACTATAGTTACTTTTGTAGTGATTACATGATTAGCCTACTTTATTCACACAATGGTATTAAATCATTCATACTTTATTGATTCTCACCCCCTTGAAAAAAACAGCATGCTGGTTAGGTATGTTTTGAAGCATGGAAGCTAATTTATCCCAGTGTTTTGCTGGTCAAGTGCTGGTTTAAGATAGTCAAGTGCTGGTCCTAGTTGCTTAAGACCATTTTAGGACCAGCATTTGACCAACTTAAACCAGCTCATGACCAGCTAAGGACCAACAGAAACCAGCTCATGACCAGCATAAACCAGCTCAAACTAGCCAACGACCAGCATAAACCAGCTACCGACCATCATAAACCAGCTCGATCTAGCCAACGACCAGCATAAACCAGCTAACGACCACCATAAACCAGCTAACAACCAGCATAAACTAGCTCAATCTAGCCAACGACCAGCATAAACCAGCTATAACAACCAGCATAAACCAGCTATAACAACCAGCATAAACCAGCTAACGACCAGCATAAACCAACTAACAACCAGCATAAACCAGCTAACGACCAGCATAAACCAACTAACGACCAGCATAAACTAGCTAACGACCAGCGTAAACCAGCTAACGACCAGCATAAACCAACTAACGACCAGCATAAACCAGCTAACGACCAGCATAAACCAACTAACGACCAGCATAAACTAGCTAACGACCAGCATAAACCAGCTAACGACCAGCATAAACCAGCTAACGACCAGCATAAACCAACTAACGACCAGCATAAACCAACTAACGACCAGCATAAACCAGCTAACGACCAGCATAAACCAACTAACGACCAGCATAAACCAGCTAACGACCAACATAAACCAACTAACGACCACCATAAACCAGCTAACGACCAACATAAACCAACTAACGACCACCATAAACCAGCTAACGACCAGCATAAACCAACTAACGATCAGCTCAAACCAGCTAACAACCAGCATAAACCAGCTAACAACCAGCATAAACCAGCTTAAACCAGCTAACAACGAGCATAAACGAGCTCAAACTAACCAACGACCAGCATAAACCAGCTAACGACCAGCATAAACCAGCTCAAACTAGCCAACGACCAGCATAGACCAGCTAACGACCAGCATAAACCAGCTCAATCCAGCTTCCATGCTTCAAAACATACCTAACCAGCATATTTTTCAACAGGGCCAATTCTCCTTTTTCGTGTTTTCAGCTAATTAATTGTTAGCTTTTCATTAAACTCACAAACCCCCCGCAGTTCCTTCACGGACAGCAGCCACGTTATCTAATGTATAATGCACTTCATGTCGTTAACAAAGAATGCAATATATTTTCTTTCTTTTTGTAATTTATGGTGCAATATTATCATATTCAATTCAATGAGATGAACGAGTTAGGTCAAAAGTAATCCAAAAGTAGTCGGATTACATTACCTAAAACGTGTAATGTAATGGAATACGTTACTAACTACTTTTTTTTTGTCATGTAATTTGGAATCAGTAACACACTACAACTTGTAAGTAATCTACCCAGCACTGCACCCCAACTGACCCCAAATGAACTCTCACAGTAATTCACAGTCTATGAAATGATGTACAGTATACATCTGAATTTCTCCAAACGCACCCTGGAACAGTGCTTCATTTTCACATGAATGTGAGGAGCAGCTGTCAGTTTAGAAAGTTAAAGGGGCAGCTCTGTGTGAGCTCTGCGAACCCAAGGCTCGGAGCCGAATAAACAGTAGACAGCTGGCCTGGGACAATGGCACCTCAGTTAATGATTAATGCTGTTAATGAACAAATCAAGAAAGCTCTTGATACTTTGCAGAATTCTTCACTCACAGCCAGCGATGTGTTGACCCTTAAAGGCCCCTCGTCACGGGTCTGTGGTAGAAGTGCTTTAGGAAGGAGAGGCAGAAAATTTCAGTCACTATTTGTATCATTACAGTCCCCCCTGAAAAACACCAGATACGCATGAGTCAGCTCGGTATGGACTGGCTGTCGTTTCATGTTTAAACAGTACTAATGCAACATTGTTACTGTGTTAAGCCCCGAATGCTGATGTAATCATCACAATATACGCAATTTCCTGTGCTGAGGAAGCTTCTGCTGAGAACATAAATTCAGATCTGCCACAAAACACAGCGTTAGCATTGATTCTCCACTGCGACAGTGAAAGCTTTGAGATCTATGGGATATCCTTACGATGTTTATTCCGCTAGCGCACAGTCCCCTCACAAATCACTGATAAATGGCTATTCATGTAAGTGATAACAGATGTGAGGGTCTCATTGAGAGCCAGTGAAAGTGTGTTCTGTATGATGTGTAAAAGCGCTGTGTGTTCGGCCCTCCATTTGCAGAGGTGGCAGGTGTTCCTCCGTTCTCCAAAAAAGCAAGTTTTTATGTTCCTCCTCAAGTTAGTTACTTGGTTTCCATGGAAATGCTCAACAGAAAGAGTCTTGTCTTAAGGGGCCTGTGCCGGGGAAGGCTTTACTAGCTGCCTGGACCGGACTTTAGTGAAGAGGGAGAGAAAAAAGAGGGAAAAAAAGATGAAAAATCAATCCAACATGGAAAAACAACTGAGCATTGTCTCTGTGCCTGATGCTGAGATTGAATGGAGATGTTCAGAGCAGATGTTTCATATGAGAGAGCACTGGGCTTTCACATCATTTAATCGCCTTAAAATGTCCTATTTATTTGTGTATATAAAGGGGTCCTATTGTGCTTTTTTACATTTTCAGCTTTCTTTAGCGTGTGATGTCGCCGTTTGAGTGTGAAAAATGTCTGCAAAGTTACAACGCATTTGAAAAAAAGGAGTTATTCCCTATATCAGTGTGCATTGTTTCTGAACACAATGATTTTTGAGTTTGAGTTTTCTTCCAGGAAAGAACGTGTCACAATATTCCTCATTTAAATACCCCCCACCCCCAAGACATATGCAAAAAAGGGGCAGGCCTGGTTGAGTCGCGTTAGTAATACGTTAAAACTTGTGGTTATGGTAAGAGGCGTGACATTTCCGAAACACGCTCAAACAACACACTGATCTAACCGACCAATCAGAGCACATTGTGCTTTTCTGAAGGAGGGGCTTCATAGAGATAGGAACTAAACAGAGCGTTACTGACAGACTGGGAAGAGAGGTGCTGCAACAATTTAAAATATATATGAAAAATAAGCTGCTTTTTGAGCATTCAAGCATGAAAACAATCTTGTAGACCCCAAAAACTAAATCAAGACTCCCTGAGATCTCGTAGAATCTAGATACCTGTTCTCATATCTTTTACATTAGTACGGATCTCTAGTGGTGTGGGTGGAACTATTTAAATTAGCCTATAATGAGGTGACATGCGACTCATTCTCAGTTTTTGATCGGCAAGGACACATTAAATTGATCAAAAGTGACAGTAAAGACTATTTCAAATAAACTTTCTATTCTTTAAAGAATCCTAAGAAGAAGAAAAAATAAACGGCATCACGGTTTGCCCAAAAATATGAAACTGTTTTCAACATCGATAATAATAAGAAATCATTCCTGAGCCACAAATAAGCATATTAGAATAATTTCTGAAGGATCATGTGACACTGAAGACTGGAGTAATGATGTTGAAAACTCAGCTTTGCATCACACGAATAAATTACATTTTAAAATATATTCAAATAGAAAACAGTTATTTTGAATGGTAATAATATTTCACAATATTACATTTTTTTATTGTATTTTTAATTTTTGTTCAACATCATTGGACCCTTTGACTTTAACTGTCTTTAACAAAAGACATTTCTGAAATGTCTCTCTAAAAGCATATACTGTCATTGGCCAGTGAGTAATGCTTTTTGATATGTAATCTCCTTCATGCATAGATGTAAAGCAAACATAAGGTTGTTTTATCATTAACAAACCACACACAGATGCTGCGTTTCGGGTGTGGTCAGCAGTTACTCTGTGCTCGGAGGGGACAGTAAATCGACTAAGAGTAACATGAGGACTGTCGGGATCACTTTCACAAATGCTGCCTCCATGTGTGGCTGAATCTGATTTGAGAAAGCCGATCTGCAAGGCTGCTGTCGGGCCGACTGGTGTCTGGTCAGAAGTGTATGGGGTGGAAAGGTAATCTGGTAGAATGTCACCTGTTCTCCAATGGAGAGAGTCTCTCTTACATAGACAGACTGATCCCCATCTGCCACTCAAGCTTCTCAAATAACCGCAGAGATTGTCATTTAAAAAGCACTGATAGTGTATGATTGGGCCCTTTCATCCAGTCATTGTAACGATAAGCAAAGCATATGCAAAAAGACACATAAGACGATTGAACTCGTGCAACAAATGGCTTATCCAACAGTTTTATATATACTTTATCTATTTAAAACTTCAAATCCCAAAAGCCTGAAAGCTTTAAAGGGTTATTTCGAAGCTTTATGAATCTTTTGTTTAATTAGTGCTATCAAACTGTCACGTGAACTATTATAATTTCGAATCACTTATGATAAGCTTCGTTTACTGAAATCACCTGACTTTGCCGCTCTGATTCGAAACAAAAGATTCGTAAAGCTTCGAAGCAGCATTTTGAAATCTCTAGATATTGGAGTTATTTTTGTATGCAAAAAGTATTCTCCTCGCTTTATAATATTAAGATTCTGGGCACTGGAACGAACCCTTTAACATTTTGAATCTCTTTAAACCGAATCTCCTGATACTTAGATGCAATACTGTGCGGCTTTTACCTCGTTTACAGCGCACACGAATATTGCGAAGGCTGTCCAAAAAGTCACTGAAAAAGTTTTGTTAGAAGTAAAAAGACAACAGGAAATCCTCACCGCGTTTACATATTCAGCCTCAATTATTCACTTTTGATTTGAAGCATGTGTTTGTTTTCATAAACCATTAAAGCTTTTACTGGGAGACAATTAAAATGCCTTGGTAAGAGATAATTATCTCAACCACAAAATTCCTTTTCATCTTTACACAAAAAGACAAATGTTAAAACAGCTTTCTTGTCCCCGAGAACGATTTAACGTCATATGATTTGATCATGTTTTCTGGATTTTTCGCCGCAGTCTTGTTTCACGTATCCATTCAGAGACTCATTTGAGACTTGTTTTATGACATGCGTCTTCAGAATGTGCGACCGTTTCTCCTTTTTCAAAATGACTACTTTGGCATGGCTCAAAGGACAGTGAGCATACCACACACAAACCAATTTAATTGTTTTGTTTTTCACTGCCTAATAAGCATGTGTATGCATGGTAATGTATTCAATCTGGGAAATGGCTCTCAGAGCTCATTTAAAATGAACAATCATGATGCATAAATGTACAGGGAAGCCTTTGCAGTTATTGGTTTGGAGCCCATTGTGTGTAAAGTGTGCTTTGTAATGCAAAAAAGTTGAATTTTAAGTTGACAAGAGGGGGCACGCATGGGGAAACTGTATTGGCAGACAAACCTACTTCAAACTCATCATCTGCCCCCATGCCGAACTGCGCTCACTCAAATCAACGAGCGTTCAGTTTCTCTGAATACTGAAGACGAGCAGACTCATTCACCTCTACAACTACAAAGCCCCCCCACCACACAGTTCATTTAGGAAGATTCATCCATATTCTCTGCCTGATTATCAACAATTTACTTCTTTTTTTAACACAGTTTTTATTTTAGGAACAAGGAACTTGCTAAGGACTTCATTTGGACAACTTTAAAGGCGATATTCTCAATATTTAGATTTTTTTGCACCCTCAAGATTCCCGATTTTCAAATAGTTGTATCTCAGCCAAATATTGTCACATCCTAACAAACCATACATCAATGGAAAGCTTGGAGAGATGACTCCAGACTCGGGCGTTTAAATGCATTTACATTTATTCATTTGGCAGACACTTTTATCCAAAGCGACTTACAAGCGAGAGGTCGCCCTTGGTGGGGATTGAACCCGGGTCTCTGGTGCGTTAGTGTGCCATGAAAATATGCTCCACACCATTAAAGCATCACCAGCAGCCTGAACCGTTGATACAAGGAAGGATGGATCCACGCTTTCACGCCGCTTACGTCAAAAATCTGAACGTCGCAGAGGAAATCAAAACCAGGCGATGTTTTTCCAATCTTCTGTTGTTTAATTTCGTTGAGCCCCTGTGAATTGTGACCTCAGTTTCCTCTTCTTAGCTGACAGGACTTCTGCTGCTGTAGCTCATCTGCTTCAAGGTTGGTCGTATTGAGTGTTCAGAGATGCTCTTCTGTGGACCTCAGTTGTAGCAATTTAAGTTACTGTTGCCTTTCTATCAGCTCAAAGCAGTCTGGCCGTACTCCTCTGACATCAACAAGGCATTTTCATCCACACAACTGCCTCTCACTGGATGTTTTCCCTTTTTCGGATCATTCTCTGTAAACCCTAGAGATGGTTGTGCTTGAAAACCCCAGAAGATCAGCCCGTCTGGCACCAACAACCACATTCAAAGTCAATGAAATCTTAAACTTCAGCTGATCTTCTCTCTACAGTAGTGGCCAAAAGTGATGGAAAATTGACATCGCCATTTATTCAAATAACATTAAAATATTTTGTAAGCAAGATTGCGCAGTTGTGATTTGAGTAAATTGTTTTATTTCTGACAATGCGTGGACAATTTTTTTATGCCAGGCTGTCATACAAAGAACACATAAGAGAGAAATATTAATAACTGATTATGTTAAACTCAATGCATGCGAGTGCATTTGTATAATAAAAAATAAAAGTCCTTTTTTGACAAATAATTTTGTCAGATTACCAAGTTTAGTGTTAAAAAAATTTAAAAAAAAATCCTCATATTTTGATGGCTTAATCAAACTTATAGGTGACAAAACTTGTGAATACATTTCACAGCATTATTGCATGTCAACTATCATAATATAAAACACAATAAATGTGCAAAAAATAATATTTACCATCATTTTTCGTTCACAAAGATTTGTTAATGCAATTTCTAACCCTTAACAGTAAAATTACATGCAATGTCCTGTATTTTTTGTACTGTAAATACAGTAAAAGTTTAGTTAACTATTAAGTTTTTACTGTTGCACAATAAAATTAAGCACATTTTGCACTGCAAGAGTGCAATCTCTTTTAACAACCTGATTACAGAAAACCAATGATACGATTCAAGCAGTGCAGTGCAATTATTGACAAGGTAAATTTACTGTATGCATTGTTTAGAGGAGGTAACAATGTGAATTGTCGGATGCAAAAAGTTTCCATTAGATGCATCCAATAACCTTTCCGCGTCCCAGCTCTTTCCCCCGCGGTGATCCCGTTTTGACACCGAGACAAAAACAAAAAAAAGCAGTATGAATGGTGAAGGAGCGAGCAGGCAGGGAGAAAGCAAGAGGAGGCGGTTAGTCTTTGTAGTCGGAGAGGAATGCGGAAACGCTCCTGCTCTGTGTCAAACTGCTCTGAAGGGGGTCAAGGCACATTCAGCCAGCGTGGGAAAGCGAGGAGGAGACCGAGCACACACACACGCGGCATATTCCTGCATAGATGGGAAAAACATAAAGGGGGAAGGACGGCCACAGCAGATCGATGAAAATCAGTCACTTTTTGCTGCTTTCTTGAGGGACTGATCACGATCCTTCACTTGATCTGCTGTTGCAGTGGTGCGGTACTGCTGGGAGATGGGGCTTAGCGCGTGCACCATCAGACTACCTGTGTGGCCCGTTGCGAGGACACTGCACGAGCTGTGATGCGTGTGGAGACGCTGGGAAAGTTACTGAAGTTTATGAATGACGCGACTCTTCGGGCGGAATATAGGCTAACCAACGGGGTAACTATACTGGCCAAACTCCCATTCACTTGTGTTACTTCTATCATTTGTACGCTCATTGCGCGTTTGTACATGCATGCACGCACGCGGGCTAGATGGTTTACTGGAGTGCGCAAAATACGCGCTTTAGTCGCGTTTATTGATATGCACAGCTAAACAATGCAATCAGTAGACAACCACGTGCTCAAGGCTGTGTGGCACAAAGAAGGGTAGAAGTTGTCATTGGAAAACTCAAATCCTTTATGTCTTATTGACACTGTGCGCACGTGTTAGATTCAAATCTTGAGTTTATTGCAAGCGCTTGCTGTACGGAAACGAGTTATATTAAGCATACCTGAGTTGACTCAAAGGTGAACGAGTGTAAGTGACGTGAAGACGTGGTTATTAAAAAAATGATTTAAAATGCAAATCGTGGAGTAAATAGATTTTTTTTTCTGTTTTTAACTTCTGAATTAAACGCTGTGGTGATATTTTTATTTTAATATGTTAATTATACAGATTTTATTGTATTTAAAATCATTTTTACTTTGAGTTTATATATATATATATATTTTTTTTTTTTTTATTTATATATTTGTGGGGCTTAAAATATTTTTTTAAAAAAAGTCAGGGTGGTGTAACTGCTGGAAAAAAGTCCTATTAAAATGTTAATTTTTTTTAGTATTTTGAATAGCCTATTTAAAGTTGTGTTTTAAAGTAGGCTATTTATTTATGATTATTATTTTAAAATATTGTCAATGTGGTCTAACCAGCATGCAGGAAGTCATTTTATTCGTCATGTGACATTGAAAAAAAACTATAAAACAGGAAATGATGTCAGTGAGGACCCCTGTAGCTGTCATTAATTTTTAATAAATATATCATATTGACTTTTTAATGAAAAAGCATGTTTTGTTCAAGTCAAATCGAGTAACAAATAACTTTTTCATATTATTGACTCAAAAAAAAAACAATCACAAATATTCAAGCTGCAAAGTGTATATATATATATATATTTTTTCTTGATGGTTACACCACTTGACATCATTAGCTTAAGTTGATTTATAGCCTATGGTATAAAATGTATGAAACCAACGTGAATAAAAAGGTTGAAATTCTAAAAATTTATGCCTAACTTTTAAAAGTTTTCTCCATTATATTATTTGGGACATCATCATTCACACACATTCTTTATTACTGTGGTCTCCAGATGTTGATGTAGGCTATTAACTGGACTTTTCTTGACATTTGGGTATAAAAGCGGCTAAGCTAGCTTTATGTATGTTGTATTCATGCTTTAAGATCCATATCTGCTATCTTAAGTGCGTAGATAAGCTTTGATTTAACTCTGATAACATTGGTGTTTACCTCTGCCTCCTTTTGTGCTCGCGCTCTACAGGCAGTGCACGTGCCAGCGCCGCTCTCCCAATAATGCCTTTGTGAAATATCCGCGCGCTCGTCACGTTTCGGGATTCCCCGCAGTACCTCGCCGTGTGAGAAAAAAATGGACAAAGAGAGCTTATCCCCACAATACGAGCCGGTGGCTGAGATCGGCGAAGGTGCGTACGGAAAGGTGTACAAAGCACGGGATTTGAAGAACGGGGGCCGCTTTGTAGCCCTGAAAAGAGTTCGGGTGCAGACCGAGGAAGAGGGGATGCCGCTGTCCACTATCCGCGAGGTGGCGGTGCTGAGGCAACTGGAATCCTTTGAGCATCCCAATGTGGTCAGGTAAAAAAGGGAAGGGGAGGGGAGGGGAGGGGAGGGGAGGGGAGGGGGTCCTGTTTGGTTTTGTTTATAGGTGATAACTTAACATACTTCCTCTTGTTATATGCCTTTCCTGCTAGGGTGTAGGTTTGTTTGAAAGTTGAAAGAGACAACCCTGATATTATAATATATTTTTTTTATACATACCAATGATTAAAGATTCAGAGGACATTGATCACATCCTGTTGTTAAGAAAAGCTTGGTGTTATAATGAAAATAACATATTCCTCATATTAGAAGTTTCATTTCCTGCACATTTTTCTGCACCACAATATTAAATGTGTTTGCTGACTTTTCCTTTTCATGATATCAGAGGTTATTGCACTTAAAATCCTGTCCATACCAGTTGTTAAAAATGTTTAGGTTGGTTGCATTAAATTCAACGTTGACCATTCTTATTTTTTTATTGGAATATTGCAGTATTTAGGCGCTGTTTTGTCTGTGCACATCATTATTTCTTTAAAATTACTGTGCCCTTGTGATATTTAATCAAAATAAAGTCCTCTCCCACCTGCAGTGACTTATATTTTCGGATGACGTGTTAATCAGCACAAGCGTGGGACGATGTGTCACTCCCGTGACATCACAGCAACAGGGTAGCACCGTATTTAAGTTTTGACAGGAATGAAGCGAGGCTGTGAGGGATAGAAAGTGTGTTGAATTGAGTGCGCTGATGTTTAACAACATACATTTTTCAGCTGACGAAATGTCTTTCTGAAAATAACTTTCAGTAGACAAAAACTCCATGAATCAGTTTTGGAAATGACATGATCTAGGACCTTTATACAGTGTTTGCCATTGTAAAGACAGCAAGTTTCATCCGTGTTAAATTCAGTATGGTTTCTAACCTAACCGCAATGATCCAATCAGTCCCCAATATACAAAATCAAGCCCCGTCCTATATTTTGTCCTATATATCCCCTCAGCTGTATGTCACAATAGAGAAGAAAAGACCATCGCAACTTCCGTTTCATCCTGACTTTAAGTGTTGTCGGTCATGTAAGTTGGAGATCCAGTAATAGACGAGATAAGGTGGCGGCTGTCACACGTTCCTGTCTATAAAACACTTGATTTTGAGTGTGTAGGCATTTCACACCCGTTATTTCCTGTCACGTCACTTTGCCCTCATCGACCCTTGTTCGAGGGAGATCCCCGAAGAGCTTCGAGCACACTCCCCAAAGAAGATAACTACAAAATTTGGTGGATTCGCCTCCATCGGCTTGTTTAGCTGTGGAGCAATGTGCCCACTGGGTTTTCTCAGGTTCTGAAATAAGTTAGTGTGGGGAGCTGGTAATTAAACTCATAATAGACCGATATATCGCCCAATTATTGGCGTTGGATGATAGTCATGCGAACTTAAGAGCAATGAGTATTTTTCAGATTCTTTTATTGAATATTGAGAAAATATGATATTACTTTGAGCATTTCTACAAATCCTTTATACTATTATTAACATTGGTCCCTAATGTAATCATATCACCACATATAATGATGAAATGAGCCATCTTTCCAAAGTGTAAACATGTTCAAAAAGCTAAGCGTCTCTGCAACAGATCGTCTAGTCAAACAAAACATTTAAGCTGAGGTCTTCTTCAAGGCACAGCTATTGTCTTGCTAATTGGATTGTCGAATGCAAATGGTATCATGCACACCTCTGACAATTCACCTTTCCTGGTCAACTGAAAGGATATCCATTTTTGACCTTTATGTGCAGATGTGAAACCATTGATGCGCAAATAGCATCAGTCGGCCATCTTTCTCGACGGCGAATAGATGCATTTTAATTCCTCATTGTCTGTGTCTGGCATCAAGGTCGTTCTGTATTGTTCTGGTAATGTGTGTTGATTTTTTTTTTTGAGTCAAAGTGGAAAATCTTGTTTTGAGATCTGCGTCAGCTAATGGATTGATGGCTCGGTTTGAAGGGCTTATCTACTTCGTTCAACTGATGACAGAGATCACGTCACTGGCTGGCCTAACACAAGGCCTTAACCTTGCCATGGAGCATTGCGCACTAAAAGCTGCTGAACATGTGCACTTCATTCTTTTGACTAGACTAGACAAGGTCTGGATTGCAAATATAAACTTTGGTGGATTGTGTTTTGCCCATAGATGCAGATTGATGTTTGTTTTCCCCCTTTGCATTGTTGACAGCGGCGTTTGAGGTGTATGAATTTGATTATGTATGATTTGAAGCACATCTTGAGGTTCATTGGAAGCACACGATTGGTGTCATAAATTTGCATATTTGATTAGTGACTTAGAAAAAGTATTTCTCATCCAACTGAAACTGTTCTTTCTTTGGGGCTCCAGAATTTTGAACCCCGATGTATTTAAGTTAATGCGGGATCTAAAGAACAGATATTTTTGTAGAGTGCAGAGTAGAAAAGAGAATGCAAGAAACTTGTTTTAAATGAAACACTAAAGGGTATTACAGGATGTAAGGACTCCTATAGGACCGTGTGTTTGGAGCGCTGTGAAAATGCAGGCAACCTCTCAATGCTTATAATGAGAATATTATTCATGCCATATGTTTTGTTGGTTAAGAGGCTTCATTGTGGAGCACAATCTGGATTCCAGTAGAAGCGTTTCCTGGAGAAGTTCAGTTTATGATGTCATGGGATCGGGTAACTTGCCATGAAAGAATCTTTTCGTAGATTAAGGATACTTGTCTTTCACTAAAAGTCAGGGATAATTCATTATGTTTGCAAGTGATGTCAGGCAATTCAAAAACTCCTCCCCTTCTGTCAAATTTCTTATCTTGTGATAAAGCATATGCATGTCCTCGTAGAGCAATTTAATTTTTGGGTTCTGGCCCTCTTGCATTGAAATGAGGTCTTGACAATGTCAGCTTGAGGACAGTCTCAGCTTGTTTTTTTTTTTAGGAGGTTTCTGCTCTGTTAAAGAAGATCATATTGTAAAATCATATTGCATACGCCATCAAAGTTGTCAAAGTTGATACTTGAAATATTTGTCACTCAAACAGCTTTTAATGAAAGTGTTCTTGATTATGCCTTTCCCTCATCTAGGTTGTTTGACGTGTGCACAGTTTCCAGAACTGACCGGGAAACCAAACTAACTTTGGTCTTTGAACACGTGGACCAAGATTTAACCACATATTTGGAGAAAGCACCTGATCCGGGAGTGCCACCTGAAACCATAAAGGTACCTTCGCACCAGCAGATTTATCTCAGCACTTACAATCAGGCAAAGAAACTGTAACTTGATGCTTTTAGCCCGGAACTGTCAACATGGAATCAAAATGAACCCGGTTTGCTTTTTAATGCACGTTTAATGTAATTCCTGGTCTTATTGTGCGTGTTTCATAATTATTATGGTGTTTCATATTATTTTTCAAAACTTTCCTTTTCTGCTGATGCCACGAATCCCTCTTTTTAACTTTAACATTCTATGTCAACTGTATCGGATAAAATAATGCCCATCTTACATTTTACCATGCAGTTTAATTCTGTAAAGGTGTAGTAAGTGATTTCTGAGAAACGAGCACCAAAACACACTTGTAGCCAATCAGCAGTAAGGGGCGTATACACACATATACAATGCCTGTGTTCAATGCCGCATATCTTGTTTGTGGATTTGGGGAAGTATCTATCAAGATAGGAATGTGGTCCTATTGGGTTGGGGTGTGTTTGTTTTGGTGATTTCAAATATCAGTAATGTTTCTCAGAAATCTCTAACTGCATCTTTTAAAGGGTTAGTTCACCCCAAAATGAAAATTTTGCCATTTATTACTCGCCCTCATGTCGTTCTACACCCGTAATTCATCTTCGGAACACAAATTAAGATATTTTTGATGAAATCCGATGGCTCGGTGAGTCTC
Source organism: Zacco platypus (assembly GCA_038088235.1). Taxonomy (NCBI): domain Eukaryota; kingdom Metazoa; phylum Chordata; class Actinopteri; order Cypriniformes; family Xenocyprididae; genus Zacco; species Zacco platypus. The sequence continues at coordinate 27,105,223 of CM076071.1, forward strand.
TATTGCCAGCAAGACATTAACATTTTCAATGCCCAGAAAGGTACTAAAACAAATGTAAAACAGTTTATGTTTAATATTAACCTTAATATTATACAGCGACAAGAATACTTTTTGTGCGGCAAAAAAATAACAATATCTAGTGATGGACGATTTCAAAACACTGCTTCGAAGCTTTACAAATCTTTTGTTTCGAATCAGTAATTCAGTTCGGGTATCAAACTGCCAAAATCACGTGAACTATTGAAATTTCGAATCAGTTATGACGTAACGAAGCCTCGTTTACTGAAATCACGTGACTTTGGCGCTCCGAACCACTGATTCGAAACTAAAGATTCGTAAAGCTTCGAAGCAGTGTTGTGATTCAATCAAGGTCTGTTGAGCAAAATTGGAGCTAAATTCTGGACTTTGGCCCTCCAGGACCAAGTTGGACATTCATTTATTAACTGTAATATCTAGCTTCCGGTAGACGGCCGTACGCATCGACTTGCGGAAGAAGAGCAACCCCTGACTCGACACATGACGCGATGAGCAAAACAAAACACCGGTCATGCATTAGAAGTCTAAAATGAGAAACAGAAGCTCTTTATTAACCCCATGGAGTCGTATGGATTATTTTTATGATGGATGGATGCATTTTTTGGGCTTTAGAATCACCCTCCCCCCCATTCACTACCATTATGAAGCTTGGAAGAGCCAGGATGTTTTTTAAATATGTCTTTGATTGTTGATGTCTGAAAGAAGATAGTCATATACACCCTAGGATGGCTTGAGGGTGAGTAAATCATGGGATAATTTTCATTTTGGGCTGAAGTAACCCTTTGAAGCAGATTTTATTTCCATTCTCTGTATTTTTACATTTATGCATGTGGCAGACGCTTTTATCCAAAGCGACTTACATCGCATTCATTTTATCATTGCTTCCTTTCCCTGGGAATTAAACCCATGACCTTGGCTTGCTAATGTTTGAGATACAGGAAGGCTACTCTGTATCTTCTTCAAACAGCTGTTTTATAAAACAAATAATAAGGACATTTTTTATTTGTACTTAGAAGGCCAAAACACTCATTTTTTTGCTCACAGGCCTCAAAGTCAGCAGATGAAGGATGAAGCTTCCTCAGATCACAGAGTCTTGTCCTTTTGATGGGGAGTGCATGTGGTGGATGGGCTTCTAATTAAAGGGCTGGGTGCCTGTGCGTCTCTATTTTCATTCAGCTCTGGCTTTCACCAAAGATTGGCCAGAGGAATGTTCCTTCAGTGTATGTGTGCATGCAAAGGGTTTGTGCAAGTGTAGTGGCCTCCCTCTTAGCCTTTCACAAGTATAAACCTGTGGACTGCAAGGGGCTTCCTTAAGTCATTCAAGCCAGATATCATTTTCCTTAGTCTAGAAATAATCCTGCTGCGTGTCAGTGTCCTCTTACGTTCATCCGGAAAGGTTTGAGCGGAAACTTTGGATTTGTTTCGTCCCGATCATCTACTCTCCTGTAATCTATTTGACTTTTTCCCACATGGTAGTCTTACAAATCCATTCATCATATTTCGCTACCTCTCCCCCCAGGACATCTTACATTGAGCGCTGGAACGAACCGTATCTCTCTCTCTTTGTCATTCATGCCAAATTGAAATTGAAACAGAAGCTATGAAACATTTGGAAAGTTATAAAGTGACACCTAAGGGGTTTCCTTTGGAAGTTTTGTGTATCTGTAAGGTAGGATTGTGTATCGAGAGGGACTTTTGAACATAACGCGGTCTTGGTTTGAGTCTCTGGTTTGCATGTTAGAGAGAAATGTGCTGTTTATTTGCATTTTCCCCAGCTTTTAATTTTATTTATTTATTTTAAATTAATTTTGGTCGAAAAACCATTATAATTTGACTTCTTTTTAATGATAACTTTATTTACATACATTAAGTATACTACCAATTAAAAGTTTGAGGTCAGTAAGATTTTTATATATATATATATATATATATATATATATATATATATATATATAAAAATAAAATATATAAAAATATATATATAAAAGATATATATATATATATATATATATATATATATATATATATATATATATATATATGCATGTATGTGGAAATTAATACTTTTATTCAACGAGGATGCTTTAAATTGCTCAAAAGTCACAGTAATGAATTTTATTTTGTTTCGGATAATTTTCATTTTCTAATAAATGCTGTTCTTTTGAATTTTAATCAAAGAATCCAAAAAAAATATATTGTCAGTTGCTTAAAAATATTAAGCAACTGTTCAGAAAAATCATAATAATAATGTTTCTTGAGCAGCAAATCAGCATATTAGAATGATTTCTGAAGGATCATGTGACTGAAGACTGGAGTAATGATGCTGAAAATTCAGGTTTGATCACAGGAATAAATTACATTTTATAATATATTAAAATAAAAAAAGTTATTTTAAATTGTAATAATATTTTACAGTTTTTACTGTTTTTCTAATCAAATAAATGAAGCCTCTTGTGAGCTTAAGACATCTTTCAATTATATAAATTATGTAAAAAAAATTATATATTTTCCCCTCTCATCAAATTTAAAATTACATGGAAATAAGGAAATTAGATAATACATGGATGATAATTTTTTATATACAGTAACTATTCATAGTCAATTTATGCAATACACATGCTTCCAGAGTCTGAATATTTTAACCTAAGAGCTTGTGAATATGCATTAGTGAGATTTCATTTTGTCGGGCCACACAGACATCAGATAACAGACATCAGTTGCAGACTGTGCGGCCCTCCCAAAGATGCCCGGCAACCTTATTCACCACCCTCCTCGGGACACCAGATTGCAGAGGTCCCAGCCTCCACCCCATTCCAGCCCCCAAACTGCCCACTCCTGCCCCATTTCAGACCCACCGCATGCTAATTGATGAGAGAGGCCCCGGGAATCAAATGAGCTGGAAGGAGATAAAAGCGGCTGGCCCTGCGTTGGGGAGTGCGGCTAGGCTCTCCGGCCCCGCGCCTTCCCGAAGCCTGTCTCTGGCCCATAAAGGAGAGCCTAATGAAGCATGGGGAAGGAATTACACTAACGCTAACTGGCAGATGTCCTGCATTGTGCCGGGGTACAATAAACAATATGGCTGCCTCTCATGAATTAGCATGAGAAAGGGGGGTGCCTTCTGGAAGCTCTGTTTTGACTGCTGTTTTTGGGGAGTTTTTTTTTTTTTTTTTTTTTCCACTCTATCCTCCTCTGCTTTATTTCCTCCCTTTTTCCGAGAAGAGGTACTTTAGGACAGGTGCTATCAAATCTTTCCTTTGTTTTGATTGTGAATGCCTCTCAGCAAAGCCTGGTTATTTCAGGTTGGCTGTGTAGGTTTTAATTTAAGGCATTAATGTTTTGATTGTAAATTACGGTTCCTCTGTTGTGTGAATAGCATGTTACAACAAAGAACCATCTCAGAGGAATCATTCAGATTCCACCTGTCAGGTTACTTCTTTTGAAATTACAATGGCAGATTGTGTGACAGGTAAATCAAACTTGATTTTCCACTTAACTAAAGTGTTTTCCAGAGTATTTCTAAAGCGGATCACTCAAAATTAAAATGATAATAGTAATAACCATTAAATTACTGATCGTAATTATGAGGAATCTGCACCCGCGGAATTCTCCGGAATTCAAACGAAGCCTTTATTTGCAAATGAAGCATGTGTTCATACATTGGGGTTAATAATCACTTATTAATTATGAATTATTACTAACGTTCAAAAGTTTTGGGTCAGTACGATTTAAAAAAAAAAAAAAAATGGGTATGCTCACCAAGGCTGCATTTATTTGATCAAAAATACAGTAATATTATAAAAGTGATGCAATAATATATATTAAAATGTAATTTATACCTGTGATATCAATACTCCAGACTTCGGTGTCAAATGATCCTTCAGAAATCATTCTGATTTGCTGCTCAAGAAACGTTTGTTACTATCGATTGTGCTTGTTAATATTTTGAAAATAATTTTGTAATTTTATCAGTGACTTCACTGCCACTATGCATCCTTGCTGAATAAAAGCATTCATTTCACCCCAAACATTTGAACAGCAGTGCATATTTATTATATAATATTATAGTCCGCTACAATTTTATGCATTTAAATGACATAATCTGCAGATTTTCCTCCAAAAACAGAGCTGAAAATGCACACAGACTCTTGTTTGTCATGATAATTAGATCACACGTCCATAAAATCTACACAAGTACTTAAGTATTTAGAGGAGACGATACGAGTGTTTGTCCTCGGGTCACGCTTCTGAGGTGGTTGTGTACCTTTCCTTTTCTTTTCACTTTTGTCTCCAGCAAAAGTGGGCCAACCGTGGGCCATTTTAGGCCAAGACAGAGGAGCTGGTAGGGGGTGATGCCGTTTTAGGAGCTCCCAGAATAACTGCCTGTGCCTGAAGGTCTGAGAGGTCATGGCTGGATGGGCATTCAGAAAGGCTCCTTGTTTATGCTGGCTGCCTGACTCTAACACACGCGCGTTCCCTGGTGCAGGCCCCCAGCGCACACATTGTGAGGACCTCCGTCCCCTTCCCCTCGCCCGGTCTGACTCGCGCCGTTTGCAGTTTTCTGCTTGAGTGTGCACCCCATTGTTTCAGTAGTTTTAATCACTCACCAGCTGGTTGGGGAATGAACAGTGCTGTGGGCTCAGATCCATGTCACTTGTGAGGTCTTGGCAGCGGGTTTCTCAGGGGTAGGCTGCCACCGCTTGATACCTCTGCTTTGGAACAAGTCAAGCAGCAACTGTGAGCAAATGCTCCCCACTCGGCACTCCAACCCCACTTCTTTTTCTCTCCCCTTCTTATGCAAGGCCCCCTTTTTGTCAGTTACACCTTCCACGGCCATTCTTGCCAAATTCTACCGATGGAAATGGCAGTTATGTTGCTGTCTTATCCCCACCTACTCTTCAGTTTCAGTATCATGGTCTGATTTCATATTGGCCCGTAGGCAGAACGAGGCTATTCACAATTAGCTGTGATCCCGGAACAGCTGCAGGAAAGCAGAGGCCTACAGGGATGGAGCCTTACGGCAGTGTGTCTTTCCTGTTCTGCCGTCCTGTTGGTTATCAACATCTGCCAAACTTGAACTTTAAAGAGACATGCTCACTTTTTTTCCCCTCCACATTCATGTATATGTAGTGTTGGGGGGTAATGCATTACAAGTTATGTAATCAGATTACTTTTTCAAGTAACTAGTAAAGTAACACATTACTATTTCAATTTACAACAAAATATCTAAGTTAGTTTTTTCAAATAAGTAACGCAAGTTACTTTTTCACATTTATTGACTGACAGCTGTCCTGTCCTCATGTTGAAAGAAATAAAGCACAGAGGTGTTGTGTGCGCTGTGTGAACATGATGGTTATTGTAGTTCTAGACTAAATGTGAACATGCATTTTCTCGTCTCACTTGCACAAAAACATTCAGTATTCCTCGAAATGAATAAAAACAGTGAAATGCAATCTCATAATTGTATGCAAACCTGTGATGATAAACTTTATGTATTTAATCTCACTTTATTAATCAGTGTCTTTGCTGCTGACTTAATTCGACCTAATTATACTCGATACTAACAAGCAAAAATGACTTTAGATTAGATTTAGAAATAAGAATGTTAAACTTATTCTTCTTTCGAATGGCAGCACAGCTGAAAGGTTTGTTTGAGCTGCGCCCTCTACTGTACAGGCGTAACTATGCATTTCCTTCAGCATGAGGCTTAATCATTTCACTTTTGGTGTGAAAGGGCCTTAACATTTGCCAAGAATACAATCTTTTTTTTTTGCTGTTATTAAAAACAAACGAGCAAGCCCAGCCCAGGGGGGTATTCCAGAAAGCAAAGTTAACTTACCTTCACATATATCCTGAACTCTCGGTTGATTAACCCAAAACTTGCTAACTCGAGGTATGCTTCTCAACCGAGCGACGAATCGATGATTTACCATGGAAAGAGACGCCAAGAAAATGCGCGCCATTCTACTTCCTCCTCCTTCTTTTGTTTAAAGCTGATTTACATAACCTACTTAGTGCACATCATGACCTATTTGATGGTTGTGTAATCATTTTTTAATCTTTTAATTTAATAAATAATCTTTATTTACTGAGAATAAGAATTATATTGTTTGTTTGAGGTGATATCTTACAAAATAATTGGCATATGTATTTTATTATTTTATGTTATATATATATATATATATATATATATATATACATATATATATATGTATATATAACAATATAATATAATAATAAAATACTTAATAATAAAATAATTCTTACCCCCCAGGTGAGAAAAAGAAACAGAAAAGTAATGTAACACAATCGGTTACTTTTTTTAGAGAGTAGCGCAATATTGTAATTCATTACTTTTAAAAGTAACTTTCCCCAACGCTATATATATTAGATATTCTCTTGAGCTTATCTTCTTGATATTAGTACAGTTCCATCTTTTTTTTTTATCCACTTCAGGTTATTAAAATATATTTTACACTAATATATTTGGAATGACTCATGTCTTTTGGTCTTGTCTTGGCAGGATATGATGTACCAGCTACTGCAGGGTCTGGATTTCCTTCACTCTCACCGTGTGGTTCATCGAGATCTTAAGCCTCAAAACATTCTAGTCACCAGTGGAGGACAGATCAAGCTGGCTGATTTTGGTCTGGCGCGGATCTACAGCTTTCAGATGGCTCTTACTTCTGTGGTGAGTAACGGGGTTGCACAAGTGTCTGCCATAGTGAATGGAGCAGTATTGTTTGTTAATTTTATAGGATGTCACAAAAATGCTACACACACACGTTTCAGTATATTAGTAAGGACATTGCATAGACTTCCATTGATTTTTTTTTTTTTTTTTTAATCAGGTAATAATATTTTCTTTCACCTAACCCAACCCCTACCATTAAGCCTACCCATCACAGAAATATGTGCACTTTAACATTTTAAAGGGGACCTATTATGCAAAATTCAGTTTTACATGGTGTTTGAACGTGTGTTGGCAGGGTGTGTACACAACCACCCTATAATGATAAAAATCCACTCACTCCTTTTTTTTAATCCCCATAAATCATAAGCAGTGTCTAAGAACAAGCCGATTGCAGATTCTGTACAAAGTAACATCACATTAGTCAGGCCCCGCCCACGACTGTTGACGGACACTACCGTATTAGCATAGACCCCACCCTGGGTGAGTTGTACATTGTCAGCCATTGTCTCAGCTGTAGCGACAAGGTTAGCAATTGAGTTGTTTTGTTGTAGGATGTAAGAGTGCTCATTTATGCCCGACATCTGAGACACAGAAGTGGATTTGTTTTATTTTTGAAGGGAATGCACCACAGATCTAATATACACGTGCGATTTCTGTCCCTGCTGTTTATGTTCACAGACATATCCGACTATGTTTATGTGAACTTTGTTTTTGACACAACCTAGTGTATATTTGGCAGTTTTAGCACAATAAAACGTGAAAGAAGTTAGTTTAATGCACAGAGATGTGCTGTCTGACATGTGCTTCTGTGTGTGTGCTTAGAAAACAATAAATTAGAAGTTTAAACTGACATAACTTTAAAACTCGTGCAGATGATAAACTTTCATGATGAAGAAGAACTGTTATGTCTGTGAGCGTGATCACGATATCCTTCAGCAGGAGCTGTGAATGAAGGAAGCGCTATTCTGGATAGGGGTCGGGGAGCAGCAGCTCATTTGCATTTAAAGATGCATGCACAAAACAGCATTTTTTTGCTAGCATTTAAAAATGGGTATTTACAGCATGGTTTAATAAATTATCTGTGAGGTATTTTGAGCTGAAACTTCATTTTGGGTACACCTGAGACTTAAATTACATCTTGTGAAAAGGGGCATCATAGGTTCCCTTTAGTTAAATGTCCTCACTAGTCAGCTGTCGTAATATTTCACTGTTTGAGTGCATTTGGCCCTCACAAGTAAAGCCAAACACACACATGCACATTACACACAAAATAATTAATGGATAGATCGCAATGTGAAAAGCACGGGACACGATTGTGTTGTCGTGTCTCTGGCAAAAAGCTGTGCTTGAACGCACCAATAGGACTAAAGGCGACTATCAACTAGCGACCATTGGTTTGGTGTGTCCCGGCCTTAAGTGTAGTCTTTTTTCACCGTTCCATCCCTCTATACCTTAAACGACCCTTCGCAAACAGTTTGATTGACAGGCGATCTAACCAATCAGAACCCCAAATGCGCCATTTTGTCTCTCAAAGCAGTCAGGGGAGTTAGTAGGTTAACGTTGGTGAACTTGATCGTGATAAATTCCTTCTGATGTCCATTCATGTTTATTTGATGCAATAAATGAACTAGCGTGGAGAGATTGTTCACGAGCCAATTGAAGGATCTGTCACGACACGTTAAGGAGCAACTATACGGTATTTATTGTTTAAACTTCTTCAGAAATTACGATATTTTAAATATGGAACTGTTTCATACGTTGTCAGACATCTTCGTTGTATTTGTTGTTCTCTTTAGCTCTAGACATAAATTTACATTTATTCATTTTACAAATGAGGAATACAGCAATCAATTTGTTGTAAAGCGGGAAATAAACACAAGAAGTGCTCATAATACAAAGTTTTAGACATTGGATAAGCTGGAATAATAGATCCCTTGAGACAGATATGGATGATGTCCAATCAGATGTGGTAGCAGTGAAAGGCCACCCATCAGACATGTGCCTGAAAGCGAGCGCATAATGTGTAAAGTGATCCCTGCAGAAGCTGTCCCATGTCTTTGGCCTCACAAAGTGGCTTAAGCTGGAGATGAAATGGACTGCGATCGAGTCCCATCAATTCCCTCCTGCCACTCTTTGAAGTCACATTCTCTTGAGGAAAGCTCTGATGTCAAAAGATAGCACACAGGCTTTGAACAGACATTGTGGTTTTTTTCTTTGCTGCTTAGAGATCTTGCGCAAGTTAAGTCATTGGCTATTTTTTTAAAAATATTTTGCATATATTTTACTTGGCTGATTTATCACGATGTTTGCAGAGAATATTGAATTTCTCCTATCTAATTAGAGTTGTTAGCATGGCCATATCACATGCCCAAGGGAGTGCAAGAGCATGCTACATTTACCTACTTTTTCACATCTCATTCAGTTTAGAGATTCTGAATGACTGCTCTTGACTTCTGTTAGTTTTGTGGTTTAGCGGTTTGGTTGCTGAGCAAAATAACGTTGTTTCAGTTCTTTAATAAGCGGCTGCTGGCTATTAAATCGTTGGGCAGGTGACTCTCTTGAGTTCACCTGGGAATCTACCGCTAAAAAATATCCCCACCCCACACATACTGAGAAACGAAATAAAAAAAACAGGCGATAGATAAGGCACGGGGGGTGTGCTTACAGTGAGCATGGACTCTCTGGTTCTCCTGATTAATGTTCCTGTGTCTGGAATCCCCCTATCACCCGCCCTTCAAGCAGCTAAAAAAAATCCATTTCCTCTCTTTCGGCAGTTACAGGAATGTCGTTATTGTGTATGCAAAAGCAGACGTGCTGTTATGGGTTTTGGCTCCTCATTCTATGACAACATACAATGTTAGCTACTAGTTTGCCATGCTGACATAAATTGTACATTAGAAGACTTGAGAACTGCTGAATGGACCAAACACGGTTGGCTGAGTCATAACTGCCCACCAGAACTCTTACGGAATTACGATGATTCAAAACAGACTATCGTTCTCAACGCAGAGAGGTTCAGTCAGGCAGTTTATATGAAGCGAAGGATATCAGTTTTGCATAAAGCATAAAGGAATATCCCCTTTGGGGGTTTTTGTGCAATGCAGTGTTTGTCACCTTTTACCAAATATTATATGTATATATATTTCACAGCGATTTACAGAAGATGTTAATGGGGACTATGAAACTCCGCTTTAGAGGCTTCCCACTCTGCCCACGCCATGTAGATGAGAAACGCGGAACAGTAATGACTAATGTAATTAGTTACTGTTCTTAAGTATATTTTTGGCCATTAAATATTAGCACTGTTTTCTTGACTAAATCTTTGTATATGTACTCTTTACTCCATTTATGACGAATAATGCAATTACATTTTGCATAATGTTCTGTAGCCAGACCTTCAGGCTGACGGCAGAAGGTCTGAACATAGCAGCTTTAATTGGCCAAGGACCAGCCAGAGGCCATCTGATTGACATGCAAAGCAACCAATCACAGTATGTTTCATTCCACATCATGTTTAGGGGCGTGAAAATGTAATGTCGATGTCGCTACAATAACAGAGCGGCATTTAAAATTCTTGGACGTATTTTAGAGTCTATGATGCGAGCTTTACATACTTAACATACTTTTGAAAATCCAGCATTTAGTTGATCCTGATAAGCGCTCATTGTGACCGTTGTAAAAACGATGGCTTACTTTTTCCATGAGGGGGTTTGGCATCACGGCGGTTTTGTTTCTAGGCGGACTGATAAAGAACGCGACACACACGTCTCCTGGAAATCCTGTGGTATTCGAATCGGATAACAACTTTGAAAATCCTGAAGTGTTTCCAGTTAAGAGTGCCATAGGCATCAGACGTTCAGCCAGCGGTCTATCTGAGGCAGAGACTACATTTTGCATGGCATCTAACCTTTTCTGCTACAAAAGAAGTGATATCGCCATCTACAGGGCATTGAAGGTACTAAATCTTGTGCGTTTTGCCCTTACCCACCCAAACTTGTCAACAAGGCTACTTAATGTGAATGCGAGTCCGGTAGCCGGTAGTACGACCAGTGCAAGTAAGCTTTGACTTATATTGAAGAGACATTTTTGAAAGATATTGGTTTACTTGTGCTTTTTTTTTTTAGTTTATCTGAGAGTTGAGTGTTTGTAGGTGTTTAAGAGGCTGTTGTTCTTCTTTTTGAGGTGTTCAATTTTAATTTGATTTTAGAAAATAAATGTGAATGCTCTCCTCACAACTCAACGTTTTTCAATGGCATGTCTCTTAGGCGTTGAGGACTAGTGTATCTTTGAGCCTATATTAGTAAATACTGTTAAAATCAGAGTAGAAATCAAGACTTACTCAAGCACTATTGGAGTTGGTGACTTTAGTCTTTTTAGCTGTAAGGTATCTGTACATTATTCGATTTTTTTTTTCGGTTTTAAGGTACTTTTTACACCTCTGACATGGGGTGACCAAAGACTGGATGGACCACCCATCGTGTGCCCCGAGAGGTGGAGATTAGCCTGACCTTACAAATCTCATGGGCCCGTACCATTGTTGACTGTTAGAATGACTCTGGTTCTCTCGGCGGCTTTTGTTCATTTCTGATTGACAGCCTGAAGCACAAAAACAAAACGCAGTAACGTTTATTCCCCCCTTTTGCCTTTTTGGGTGGACTAGAAGTCTTTTATCCCAACCCAGACTCAATGGAAATTGAGTGTTCAGTTCTAGTCGAAAAAGACAAACTCGAATCTGGCAACATTTTATCACGTTGATGGTTGTATGAAATGTCTAGTGAGGGGCTTGTAAAGGTTCATTTTCTATCGCATTTGAAAACAACATAGCACTAAACAACGATAAAATCATAATTTTCGTGAACAGGAATAAAAGTTGGTGTTTTACTGCCACTAATGTTCATTTTAGTTAGAAACTGGAGTGAATTGTATGCGTAGATATGCTTTTGTAGTTTTTCCAGAAATATGTTCTGGTAACACTTTATTTTACAGTCCTGTTCCCTAGGTATATTTTATGTAATTATTATAGTAATTACAATAACTAGGTAATAACGAAGTATGAACCCTGAACCTAACCTTAACCCATGTAGTTACCTAATATTACCCATTACTTTCTTAGTTAAGTACATGTAAGTGCACATACTGTAAAATAAAGTGCAACCTATTTTTCCAATGAGCTTATAGGTTGCTTTTATTTCAGCTCATGTTCGGTCAGAAGCTGCACTTGACACTACGATGCATGTAAAATGTAAGTCTAGCGATACTGTATAAGGTTGAAATCGATTGCGGCCTCTTCCTTTATACCAAATGGAGTTATTGTAAAAATGGAGGCAGCTGGGATTGTCCCATGAAAGCGATTAGGATCCTGCTCGAGCAAACATCATGTGCACCGCATTGCTCATGAAATTGGATTTACGGAACAGCAGGCAAATGCCTCAGATCATTTATACGACTGATTGTTGTACAATTTTTACATCTTTTAAGTGTTAAGTAAGCATACTTAAATCTATTGCTATGCTTGTTCTCCAAGACCTCCAAACATCTTTGCATTAAACAAAGTGAATGGGCTTCCCTTGGCCTTTTATCATCTTATAAAACATATTTATGGGCCTTTCTGAAATAGATGCCATCTGCAGAAGTGATCCAAAAGTGCATGAGAATCCTGCAAGGCCAGGCTGCTTTCAGTGGGTTGTGTAGATTTGCTGTACAAGGGGCTGTCATGGCTCAAATTATGCTGAGATAAAAAAGAATCCCTCTTTTCCTGCAACCGTTTTTCTGCATACCACAAACTTCATAACAGTCTGTGCTGTGGGAGTCCTGTGGGCCCTGTCTCTTCCTTCCCCTCTGATAGTAGAATGAATCCCTTATGTTTGAATCACCTAGCGCCCATAGCTTGCTAGACTCTCTTCCTCTAACCCAAACCATCCCACAATTCAATGCTGATTGAGTTTCAGTGAACACATGTGGATGATGGACACGTTCAAATATGATGCAGATTGTGTCATTTGACATCTAATGATCAACCGTTTTGAATCGGACAGTTTGAACTGATTTACAAACAAATGACTCTTATGAGGTAGTTCTTAATTGTTACTCACAGTGACCTAATGATTCACACTGATGGATTGGTTTGTTTCAGGAACAAATGACTCTTATGAGCCAGTTCTTTTTAAAGAATCGTTCTCGACTTACAACTTCCTTCTGACCGCCTTATGTCATGCAAACAATATGTTGTCCGATTCATGAACAAACAATTGTGTAATGATTATTTTAATTAAATTTTCTTAAAGACTCGTAATTTACTGGTTTGAACCAGCCTCACTGTTTAAAACAGATTAGTCACTTCAAATATTTATTGAGCCTGTTCTTTTAATGAATCTTTTCGAAAACTCATGACTTGCCAGTTTGAATCATTCTGTCTGATTAAGTCATTCTGTCATTAAGTCATTAAGTCATAATGTGGATTAATTCACAAACAAATGACATTATGAACTATTTCCTTTAATATACATTGTGACTAGTGTAGCCTTATTCACAAATAAATGCCTCTTATCTTTTTTTTAAGGAATCGTACAAGACTCTCAAACTCAAGCAACCGTTTTGAATCAGACTGTTTGAACTGATTCACAAACAAATGACTCTTATGAGGTAGTTCTTAACTATTATAAAAGACTCAAACTCACAACTTAATGATTCTGACTGAATCACAGATTGGTTTGATTCAGGAACAAATGACTCTTATGAGCCAGTTATTTAATGAATTGTTCAAAAAGACTCACAACTTACTGATTTGAATCATTCTGCCTGATTAAAACATGCAAATAATATGGCTCAATTCACAAACAAATTAAATTTTGAACCAATTCCTTTAATAAATCAAAAAGATATTTGAAAAGGAATTTGAAAAGACTCACAAGTGAATTAGTCTGACGAATCCTTTAGTAAATAAACTCACTAAATCTATTCAGTCAGCTGCCTAAGCTTATAGAAACAGCTAGTCTCAGAAATTAGGTTTTGTTTGTCATTAATTACTCACGACGCTCATGTCGTGCCAAACCCATAAGACTTTTGTTCATCTTCGGAACACAAATGACAATCTTTTTGATGAAATCCGAGCGCTTTCTGTCCCTCCATTGACAGCTATGCAACTACCACTTTGACGCTTCAAAAAGTTCATACAGAAATCGAACAACTAATCCATATGAATTGAGCGTTTTAATCCAAATTTTCTGAACACACTCGACCATTTTATATGATAACCAGACTGAATTGAAGCTTTTATTCACACATAAATCATTCATAAACTCACGCTCAATCACGTTTGCTCGACATGTGCGAGAACCAGTGAGCTTCTGTTTATGTTCGCTGATGAATGTTTATACATGAATTCATCATATAAAGCGATTGAGTCTCTTCAGAAAATTTAGACAAATCTGCTCAATATGGATTAGTTTTACCAACTCTTTATGAACTTGCTAATAAAGCCTAAAAGTGTAATTTGTGTAGCTGTTTATGGAGGGACAGAACGCTCTCAGATTTAATCAAAATAATTTGTTTTCCAAAGATGAACGGAAGTCTTATGGGTGTGGAGCGACATGAGCTTGGGTAATTAATGAAGAATTTTAATTTTTGGGTGAACTAACCCTTTAAGCTCATATATCATTTCTGACTGGTTGTTCATATGACAATGTGTAAAGATACATTTGCAACTGTTTATGTTTGAATTTTGATCTTACACAAAAATGGACCGGCACTTCTTAATCCTTTCATGACAACTGTAACAATCGTGTGTAGTAGCTACTTATTCTGGCATATGAATGAGATGAGCCAAGGCTTTTTTGGCTATCCAAACAGTTTGACAGAGAAGGGCCGCAGTCCAACAAACTGATAATGCAATTAACGGTCCTCTCCATCTGTCCTCTCATTGAGCACGTCTGGTCAAATTTGCGGTCGGGGGCTCACGCCTCTTCTAATCTGTCCTGGATGCAGGCTGTTACAGATGATAATCATTGTGATGTGAGTATGAATAGGAAGAGGCACACAGATGACCTGTTGTTTAAAAGTCCCTGCTCTGACTGAAAACGAAGCTATCTTTAAATGAGCCTGCCGTTGTTTCAGTATACGTGGGCAGGGGAAATGACTCATTGTTCGACAGCAGAAATTATTCAGCCCCTTTTATGAAATGAATCTGCTTAATGGGATTTCCATTTTGAGCTCAGCTTCACTGTCCAATGCAAACCAACTGTATCCAATCACATCTTCCTCTTTAAATTAGTATGTAGCTTGCTAGATTAGTGAGAGATGAGTATGAAGCTTGCTAACGGAAGTCTTAAAGGATTAGTTCACTTTTAAATGAAAATTAGCCCAAGCTTTACTCAGCCTCAAGCCATCCTATGCGTATATGACTTTCTTCTTTCTGATGAGCACAAACGGAGAGATATTACTGAATATCCTGACGCATCCGAGCTTTATAACGGCAGTGAACAGAGGTCACGAGTACGAGCTGAAGAAAGTCCTTCCATCCATCATAAACGTACTCCACACGGCTCCGGGGAGTTAATAAAGGCCTTCTGAAGCAAAGCGATGCGTTTGTGTGTAAAAAAAAAAAAAAAATCCATTTTTAAAGGTACAATATGTAGAATTTTTATATTAAAATATCCAAAAACCACTTGCACAGTGTTATATATTTTGTTAAGCTGTGTACTTACATTATCCTAAATGTTTCCAAGAATTTTTAAATTCAGAGAAAATCACAATTTTAAATAGTGGGCCGCCCCGGTCTTTTCACTTCACATTGCGCCTGTAAATGACGTAATATCCCTGGGCTCACAGTAACCATGGCAACAGACACGAACAGCTGCGTAACGTAAAGTTGTTTCGTCCAAACATTATGGACCATGGCAAGCAAACTTTGGGACAAAAGGAGAAATAAAACGAGGATCAATATCAGCGTGGCGTTTCCGAGATGGCGAGAGCTTTGTGACAAACTTCGACTTGACAGAGACGCGTTCTTGTACGTTATTAGACAAGGTAAGCAAATGTAGGATACATAAGACTAATCAATGTTATAGAGCTCAACACGACGAAGTGTTAGAATATCATCAGTATGATAATCTAATGTTGATCTGTCTTACTGTTGAGTCTCAGACAGACAACAAACTAATACTAAACATTACAACTTTCAACACACTTAAATACAGTTTAGTATGATAATGTAACGTTAGAGCAAGTGAAACAGCGTTTTAATTTATCAAATAATCCTTTGTTATTATTTTGAATTGTTAAGCGCCCCCTATTGGCGAAAAACTACGGATGGTACCTTCAACAAGTTATGAAGTCAAATATCTAGCTTCTGCCTTCCGTATTCAACTTAGGAAGAAAGTGAGGGGAAGGCGTTGGACGTAGTTTTTTGGACTGAGTTTTACACTTTCTTCGTACGTTGAGTACAGAAGGCGGTCCGCCGGAAGCTAGATATTTTACTTCATGACTTGTTAAACATGGATTTTTTTTTTTTTACACAAATGCATCTTTATTAACCCCCCCCCAGAGATGTACACGTTTATGACGGATGGTTGTGGAGTCACAAGCTCATGCTAGTGACCCCTGTTCACTCCCATTATAAAGCTCGGATGCGTCAGGATATTTATTAATATGTGTCTGTTTGTGTTCATCAGAAAGTCATATACACATAGGATGGCTTGAGGGTGAGTAAAGCTTGGGCTAATTTTCATTTGAAAAGTGAACTAATCCTTTAAATAAACTTAATAGTTTAAACATGTTTAAACGCTGTACGTCCTATTTTAGCTTTGTAATGTTTGTTGTGTGTCATGACAACGAAAAGCTAGTGATGCACTCTTAAATATTTCTTAAAGGGATAGTTCATCTAAAAATAAAACTCACCTTAATGTTGTCCCAAACCTGTGTAAAGTTCGTTACGGAACACAAAAGAAGATATTTTGAAAGGTTTTAATTGTTGTGGTCCATACAATGAAAGTCGGTGGGGTCCAAAACAACATTGACTTTCATTAGGGACAATAAATAAATAAACAAACAAACAGACACATCATCTTTTGTGTACCACAGAAGAAATTAAGTTATACAAGTTTGGAACGCGATCACATTCTCATCATTGCTTGGCAGGACCCTCTGTCCCACTCCTACACTTCAAAAGAGGTCACACTTTTGCAGGAGATACACGGGACACATGCGCTTTAGTGTTTCTACTCGTCCGAAAGAGTTTTAAACCTTTCATGTGACCATGAAACTTAGATTTAGCAAAAAAATGCAGCCAGGCTGAGACAAGCTAATGGTGTTTGCCATTTTGAAAAGCACAGGGGGGTTGGTATGTTAAGTTTTCCCAAATAGTTGTTTCTTAGCAAGACGTTCTGTCCAAATCATAAATCTTAATTATGAAAAATTGTTTAGGTTCAGCTGAATCCATCCAGATTTTTTTTTTTAGACCGGTCTTGGTTTGAGCTGAGCGCAGCAGCTTGTTCGTTGCCAGATAATGTGCTTCTGCTTTGGACAGACTCAGAGGCAGCGGCATGTCTGGAAAAAGGAAAACATGGCACGCAGGAGAGCACGTGCGGCACACTTTGGGAATGTTTAGTTATCTCCCCCGGTATTCCAAAAAGGAGAAAGGAAGAGAAAAAAAAAATAAAAAATCCAGCGGAAAAAGCAGGGGGCTTCCAAACACCCAACAGAAACCCAAAGTGTGCAGCAGCACAATGCACGGGGAGCGTCTTATTTGGTATTTCCTGTGTGACCTCGTTTGCTAGCGGTCCACAGAGAGCGCTGAACCCTTGCTCCAGGACCTTGTCAGGATTATTTGTTGATGGGCCGATGGCTGCAGGCCAACCGGGAAAAGAGAACTGATTTGGGGCTACGTTGCAGGATCCAATGGCATCTGGATATTAAAGCCTTGCCTGTACCAGAGCAAAAAAAAAATTACAGCATATATCAGGAATTTTCCAACTAATGATGTGCGGATGTGGTAGCGCTGGGGAAAAGGAGTCTGACTGTGCTTTCTTTGTTCGCTCAGAGAGGGCCCCATACAGCATTCCTGTAAGCTCTGCATACTTTGGCAACAGTTGTGGAGTTTTTTTTCTTTACTGTATACAGTTTATGAATGCTGCTTACTTGAGCCTTCATATATCTTTCTCCAATCTCCAAACCTGGTAGTATTGTTGCCATTTTAAATGGATTTTTAGGGGAAAACCCTCAGGCTTCACAATAACAGTGTTTACAGCCCATTTGACTGTGAGGGAAAGAATGGCTCGTCCTAAGACAAAACATGGCTGGAGGTGAGGAGGGAGGCTTGTTCAGCACGACTGCAAGCACAGTGGACACAAAAATAGCCTGTTGTCAGTCCAACTGTGAGGGTATGATTAAAATGCTATTACTGAAAACTTTCTGCAACTAAATACAGCTCATCTTAACTATTTTGCCATCATAACATATCATCATAAATTATGATAAAAATGCAAATGCAAAAAATGCACCTGTTCATGGGCATGCCCAATACACGATATTTAAAGAGCATCATATACAGTAGTGTACAGTAATGGGTCTCCGATTAGTGAGGTCAGCTAGTTTATCTTGGTTTTTTTGTCTAAAAGTATATAATATAATATAATATAATATAATAATTTATTAAAAAGAATTATTTAATTTGTATAATGTACTATAATATAATATTATTTAATAATTTATTAAAAATAATTATTTAATTTGTATAATGTACTATAATATAATATTATTTAATAATTTATTAAAAGAATTATTTAATTTGTATAATGTAACAATATAATATAATAATTTATTTAAAAGAATTATTTAATTTGTAATGTAATATAATAAAGAATTATTTTAAATAAATTATTATTTGTCATATAATATAATATAATAATTTATTAAAAAGAATTGTTTAATTTGTAGTATAATATAATATAATATGATATATTAATTTATTAAAAATAATTTTATTTGTCATATATAATATAATATAATGTAATGTAATGTAATATCTATAAAAATTCATTTAAAAGAATTATTTAATTATTTAATTATTTTAAATAAATTATTATTTGTCATATAATATAATGTAATATAATAATTTATAAAATATAATTTAATTTGTAATGTACTATAATATAATATAATATTAAATAAGTTTAAATAAATTATTATTTATCATATATAATATAATAATTTATTAAAAATATTTAATTTGTAGTATAATATAATATAATGTAATATAACATAATATATTAATTTATTAAAAATAATTCTTTAATTTGCCATGTATAATATTATTTAATTATTTAATTTGTAATATATATTTTATTTTTTATATTTTGTATTTTAAGCACCACCATGCACAACAGTTTTTACTTATTTTTTACAAAAACTTTTAAAATATTTGTAATTAACTTTTAAAAAATGGATTCACTCCAGTGCGCCTAACTGTTTTTGAATGTGAGAAGTCTTATGTTCATTCCCCCATTAGAAATGCATAACACTGCAAGGATTTCTTAGGTCTGGTTAGTTGACTAGTCATTCGTGCAATCAACCAACTAATCAGTTTTGAGCATATGTTGTTTATATGGCTAACGTTCAGACTTTCAGGAGCTAGCTAATGATATCACTCACTGATCTATTACCAGCTGAATAATGGGTCATCATGGAGGCTCATTTTTAGCGAGCGGCATTATGCTCTGCCAAGTTGGTGGACTTGCCCCTTTAAAAGTGTCCGGGGGCGGCCTGAAAGAATGCGGATGAACGTCTTGTGTTGAAGGGGCCTTTCATCCTTCGCTTCCTTTGAGAGAGACAATGTAAACAGAGGCTCCTAGCCAACTCCATCAGCCAGGCTTATTCTGAATCACATTGTGTCTCTATTGTTTTAAATCTATTGGGGTGAATCAAAAGGAAGGGTTTGGGTAATGGGGGCTAGAGTGCATTAGCTGGAGTGGGGTACAGAGAAGTGCAGGGTGGCCCAGTGCAAGAGTTGAACCGCTGGGCCGTTGTGGATATGCTTGGTCAGTGGCGCTGAGAAGAGTTTCTTGGTTTCCCTCGTGCTGAGACGGCCCACTCTGTCTCACCAGATAGGAATGCACAGAATGCTCTCTTTTAATCTGGAGTCAGCCAGAGCTGCTTTATCTGACCCTTTTATTAGCGGCCGGTTTCAGAAAAACCTCTGTAGGCTATCCTGCCCCACAATCACTTGCATGGTTCGAAACTTAGAGAGGAGGAGAGAGCGACTTTAAAGGCTAGCATGTATTCATTCTCAATCCAAAGAATATGGACTGGAATCTTCTCACTGAAACGACATTCTTTCAAAAGCAATTGCTGTATGCAATCAAATTAAAAGCAAACCATGTTCAAAGATGAAAAAATGTTAACCCATTAATTCTGAAATTCAGACATGTTAATAGGTGCTTTCTTTGCGACTTGCACTGTAAGTGGTAGACCAATCACAACAGACTAGACTGTCTAACCAATCAGAGGAGGCTCTTGGAAAGGAGGGGTTTATCTTCGAACAAACCGTTTTCAGACTCTGAGAAAAGAGGTGATATGCAGTGTGTATTATGAGAAAATTAAAGTTTTTCATGACCTAAATCTATTGTAGGATCCTCTAAAACAAAATTAGTATCCTTTAAAAGGCCATAAAAGGGGCACTTTAAATTTAGTTGCCAGTCGGATTAATCTTGAGTTTAAACTTCCCCAAGACTTTTATTAAAGGGTTAGTTCACCTAAAAATGAAAATAATGTAATTAATTCCTCACCCTCATGTTGTTCTACACCCGTAAGACCTTCGTTCATCTTTTCAGTGATATTTTTCAGTGAGTCTCTATTGCCAGCAACGTCACCGAATCTCTCCAGATCCAGAAAGGTGCTCAAAACATATTTAAAACAGTTCATGTGAGGACAGTGGTTCAACCTTAATATTATAAAGCGACAAGAATACTTTTTGTGTGCCAAAATAATGATTTTACAACAATATCTAGTGATGGTCGATTTCAAAACACTGCTTCAAAGCTTTGTTTCGAATCAGCGATTCGGATCACGCATCAAACTGCTGAAGTCACATGACTTTGGCCCTCCGAGCAACTGATTCAAAACAAAAGATTCGTAAAGCATCACTAGATATTGTTGAAAAGTATTCTAATCGCTTCGTGAAACGATTGTAGAACCACTTTAGTATCTAGATCTTGAGAGATGGAGTGTTATTGCTGGCGGATAGAATAGAGGCATCTCTGAGACATCGGATTTCATTAAAAATATCTTAATTTGTGTTCCGAAGACGAACGACGTTCTTAGGGGTGTGAAAGAACATGAGGTTGAGTAATAAATAACAGAATGTTCATTTTTGGGTGAACTAACCCTTTAACTTGCTTAACCCGCTTTGATTTCAGCTTCCTTGCATGATAAAACGCATTGCATGATTCTTTTTCTGCTTGTCTTTGTCAATTTACGTCAGAAGCTGAAATGCGTGTTCTTTGAGGTCGTAGCACGCAAACACTCTGATCTATCCCATGTTTGACATGCGCTCGAGTGACGCGAGTATTCTGCAGCGTGCGCTTCCATCACTGCCTTGATGCAAACTGTGGCATCTGCCGTTTGACAGAGGAACTCTGTGGGTAAATGTCACAGAGGCTGTTGCCATCTTCGAGTGTCACCAATAGAGAGAAACATCGACAAAAAACCACAGCTCTTGCGTGCATTCTGACATTTTCAGACTGCATTGAAGTACTTCACTGTATACTTCTACAGTTTTAATCACTGCAGTGTATCTTAGCCTTTGCTTAGTAAGGTGCAGCCTGCTTGAGAGATGCTGTGTGAGCCAGTGAATGCGTGTCTGTGTTTGCGGCGTGGCCTTTTATTAACACTGTCATGCAAGCGGATATACTTCAGCTTCTACATCAGTTAGCTGCGTGTGGTGTGTGGTTCTTCCTAGAAATCAAGCAGCATACCCTACATTTTTTTTTTCTACTTTCGTAGTGTACATTTAGATAAGACAAAACAGCTTTGCATTTTTTTTAATTGCAGTCAAAAAACTCAGCTGAGCTCGAATGTTTGGATTGAAAATGAGTCAGGTTGGGCCCGCAGACAAGTGATTGTTCACTGTTGACTAAATCAGAACCGGCTTTTAGAAATTTTTAGAGTTTAATATTGAAGGAGCCATTTACATGAACCAACATAACCATTATACTGTCCTTTATTATAGTATTTTTTAATATTAATAAACAAATTTAAGTCTAAGTGTGACTCAAATGGTTTGACGCACCATGATCTGGGACTTCTAAAAGTCATATAAATAAAAAAAAGGTGCTTCTTAATGAAGTGAAATTCGCCAGAGTAATCTATTTTAGAATATGTTATGTGCATTTGTGGTGGTCACATGGCAACAAAGAGGCCAAAGTGTTTCATCCTTTTTATTTCAACTTCCTCTCCATTTCTACTAAACCAGGAAGACTTAAATGAGAAGGCGTCAACACATCAAATGCGGTCCTCTCTCTAAATATAGTGTGTTATACATATGAAAAACGTGATCGCATTTCGCACCGCGACTATTGTAACATCAATGAGTCATTTGCTGTTAAGAATTATTTACAGACTGAATTCGAATGATTTGCATTCAATTCTAATGAATTGGAGCTGACGATGGTTACTATGATTCACTATTGTGTTGGTTGTTGGGCATTTTAAGATATTATATTGGAATTACATTTTAATTCAGGATTAGGCTTAATATTAAACTATACACTATAAAACAAATGCTTGAGTTGAAAATGGAGCGGTTGGTTTGTTTTAACCCGGCGGTTGGGTTAAATGTTTGCCCAACCTGCTGGGTAGTTTTATTTAACTCAACTATTGTTTAAAAAGGACTGTAAAATGAACACAAAATATGCTGGAAATGAACATTTATTTATACGTTTAATAAATTAAAAGCATGTATTAATAAGTTAAATGAATGTTAATTAAACAAACACTTATTAAATTGCTTATTAATAAATTTTTACCTTCTGATTATTATTGTTGCCTCTAGTAATTATATCTGATATTTAATTTCCAACCTATGTTGGTTTCATTTTAAGCCAGCTATATTAGCAATCAATAGTTGGGTTAAATAAAACTGTCCAGCACGGTGGGCAAACATTTAACCCAACCGCTGGGTTTGTCCATTTTCAACCCAACTTGGGTTGTTTTTAACCCAGCATTTTTTAGTGTGTACACTGTAAAAAAATCTGTTAAATTTACAGTAAAAAAACAACAGCTGTGTTTGTTATTACGGGATGGCATATTTAATGCCTGTATATTTTACAACTTTTATATACTAAAAAATGTTGGGTTGAAAATGGACAAACTCAGCGAATGGGTTAAATGTTTGCCCAGCATTTTCATTTAGCCCAATTATAGTTTAAAAATGACTATGGCTGGCTTAAAATGAACCCAACATAGGTTTGAAATGAAAAATCAGACACATAATTACTAGAGGCAACAGTAAAAGGTGAACATTTATTAATAAGCAATTTAATAAGTGTTTAATTATTATTCATTATTAATAACATAGTAATAAATGTTCATTTCCAACATATTTTGGGTTCAGTTTAAGTAAGCAATACAGTCATTTTTAAACAATAATAGAGTTAAATAACACTAGCCAGCAGGTTGGGCAAACATTTAACCCAACCGCTGGGTTAAAACAACCCAATCACTGGGTTTTTCTATTTCCAACCCAGCATTTTTTTTAGTTTACCATGACGATGTTAATGTACCAATCAACTTGAAGTACTAAAACCTGCTTTTCACTTTAAAATGTACTCATCAACACCTTTGCCATTCAGAGGCGAAATGAGAAAAATGGATAAAAACATTGTATGCAATGCAACTCCGATTTCTTTATCTCTGTTAGGCCTATTTTTAACATCTCACATTTCACTCATTTTTAACTTGAATGTGTGAAGCTTCTGTTATCATCCGCCTCATTATTTTAGTTGTACAAAAACGGTCTGTTATGCTGCTTGACATTGGCAACTAGTATTTGATATCTAATTTTATGGTCGCAATCTTGAACAAGCTGTATTGTAGCGCAAATAGTTTACTGCACTTTGTTATTCATCTAATTCTTTACCTATATCGGCTAATGAATCTCAAGTCTTGCACATTCACAGAAAATGGCTTGAATCAGAGTTTATTGTAAGTCTGTTTTATTGCCTGTCCAGAAAACACAGTGCGACGCACAAGGTCGCACTCACAGAGACGAAACACCATCATGGTAACACACAGGACACTAAAATAAAGATTACTAAAATAAGAAGAAACAAAACTATTTATATGTGATCTGTCAGGCAGGGACTTCTGGGAATTTTTCGCCATTAATTATACGGAAAGTCATCGTTTTTACTTTCAATACCCATAAATTTGACAGTGTTTTACAGTGAAATTACATGTAATACAATGTTAAACCATTTACAGTTTTTCACCATATATGGTAAAGTAACCGTTTTTTTTTTTTCTTCCTGTAACTCGGGTTATAAGCCAGTCCTTGATGCGTCTTATATTTATAACCCAAGTACATGTCAGTTTCAGTGCGTTTCGCTGTAAGGATGACCCTCCGTTTCTTTTTCCTTCGACTCCGGCGTACCCTTGAGCGCGTTTTAGGATACAAGTCACTGATATACGCTCCAGGCTTTGCTTACAAACACAGGCCTGAATAATTTGGCTGATAAGCCTGGGGGTTTCTGGGCCCAGAGCCCGCTGGGAGGAGAGCGAGAGAGCGCTGAGGAGGGAAAGCACCTGGAAGCTGTCCACCCTGGAGCAGGGTCACTGAGTTTTGTCTGGAGTCTCTCCCTACTGTAGCTGTTAACAGCAGAATCCTGCATACTGAGTATTCCTGGGCTCCTGCAGCCTGTATAAGGCGTTCGATTGGTCAGTGGTGTCCTTTTGGAGTCAGATATGCAATATAGACTGAACAAATGCTTTTGTGTGGCCATTGCCAGCTGTGATTTCATTCTAATGTGATTCCAATCGATTATACAGTACAGTACTGTAACATGAGGAATTTGTATTTAATTTTAAAAATATAGGGTTACAGTTTATTTTGATGGTCCACTGTAGACATTCTACTAACTATAAGTAACTTTGCAACTACATGTCAACTAGCAGTCATTAGAGTATTAGTAGACTTAATATCTGCTAACACTTTATTTTTATGCTCCCGACAGACATTCTGCTGACTATAAGTGACTGTCAACTTATTCTACTAATAGAGTTGACATATTAATGAGTTTGTTGACATATAGTTGGTAGAATGTCTATTAAAATATAATATAATATTGTATAATTTTAAAATGTGATTTTATGTTCATGGTATTACATTGTACTGTACTATTTTATCTAAAAGAATTGTCACTGATTATATAGACTAGAGGATCTTCTCCCATTTTAGACTTAGTGTAGGTAAGTAAGGTCATGTAAGTAAAGAGATCTAATTTTTATCCTCATTTTTGTGTGTGTAGGTTGTGACATTATGGTATCGCGCTCCCGAGGTGCTGCTTCAGTCCAGCTATGCTACTCCTGTGGATCTGTGGAGTGTCGGCTGCATCTTTGCTGAGATGTTCAGACGCCGGTAAGTTTGCGCAGCATCGTTGTCTTACTCGCTCACTAATAACCCTGACTGTAAAATGAAGAAATATGTAGGATTCAGGTGGGTGATGCTCAGTTAAACAATTCAAGCATAGATGACCTGATTGCTTGCATGTGTCTGGCACACAGGGAGCACAATGTTATGATTTCCCTTGAGTCTATAAACATTGCACAGGGTGTGTCTTGATTAATAATATGCTTAACATTAAAATATTTTAAATGCATATTTAAAAGTGCAAAATATTACTTTAATTTTTTTTTAATAATTATCTTTTTGGTCCACTTTATTAATGATAGGGCCAACTTTCCATTCACGTTGAAGAATAATATATATATGTGTGTATATATATGTGTGTGTGTATATATATATATATATATATATATATATATATATATATATATATATATATATATATATATATATATATATATATATATATATAATATATTACATTTGTGCCACATTATGGCTTACATGTAATTTGACGACTCTGAAAACTATTTTATAATTATTTTATAGTTTAATGGGTAACACTTTACAATAAGGTTCATTAGTTAAACATTAGTTAATGTATAAACTAACATGAACTAACCATGAGCAATACATTTGTTACTGTATTTACTTCCTTAAATACAGTTATTTATTATATATACAGTATATATACAGTTCGTTAACGTTAGTTATTGAAAATACTTCATTGTTTGTTCATGTTAGTTCACAGTGCATTAACTAATGTTAACAAGATTTTAATAATGCATTAGTAAATGTTGAAACTAACAAAGATTAATTAATGCTGTATAAGTGCAGTTCATTATTAGTCCATGTTAACTAACGAACCTTATAGTAAAGTGTAGTGAAGTGTGTATCCGTTTAATGTTTATTGTATTGTATTGTATTTTATCAAAAATGCTAAAAGATAAAATGAAATTTTGAAAATGAATAAAAAGGATTTTGTTGGGCCACTGCTTCTGACCACATTTTTACAGGAGGCTGAGGTTATTAAAACAGACATAAAAAACTGTCACTGTGGTTGTGACAGGCACTGCAGACCTGGAGTGATCCGTTCATCTGTGTGCGGTTTAACGAATCTTTCCAACTGCTCAACTCAACCCTGGCACATTTATTAAAGCTGCTCAATGCAGTGACAGCAGGATTTAACGGTTCAACGGTTCTTTCTTTGTGGCTTCTAATGTTCTTCATCAGCTTGTAGCGCATTATAAGGCTCTAACAAGAGACAAATATTAATATTAATCTTTGCAAATGATTTGTCATTTTTTTATTTCAACACTGTAGATGAGATACTAATATCCAGATGAGGTTCGTAAAGCAATTTCTCTCATTAAATTAATAACAAATTCAAACATGTGCGGAATCCCATCTTAAGCACCAGAAAGGCACGTTTCATTATGCGTGAAACGAGTGTATATGCATTGCAGTGTTATTTTAGTTTTATTAATATTTTGAATTGGCTTGAATTAACATTTTAGTTTAATTTGTAATAATTCCATTATGTGCTTTTGTCATTTTATTAGGTTTTGATATTATTGATTATTTAGGTTTAATTTTTTAATATCCAGTTAATACAAAGTTCTGTCATGAATCTGCTTGCAATCACATCATTCTCTATAGGGCACAGCTGATTGGTTCCTGTTGCGTCAGCAGCCAAAGAGCTCGCTGCTCAACCTTCAAATACTTGGTCAGCATTTGCTGTAGCTGTTTGCAGCATTCTTTCAGAAACCCTCCACCTTCCCCAGCTCCACCTGTATAGATCTGCTATGGGTAATTCATGTATGCTATATTGTACAGCAGCAGTATGTCTTACTTGCTTACAGCCGTGTGTCGTGTATGTATTGGCAGTAGCAAGTCCTTACTTGCTCTTGCTCGTAGCAGATCTATTCCTCCAGGACTTCAACTTTAGAGCTCCAACTTAAATATTTCAGTTATTGTCACGGCAGCATTTCTAATTTCTGTTTAAGTTTTTCAACTAATATTTCAATAAAATTATATTTCAGCTTTATTTCAATTAAAAGAAAAGTTTTTAATAGTTGTAGTTAAGGATAATAATGCATTGTTGACCCATTTCATTCCAGCCTGTCGATGATGTTGAATTACCCGTCCCTCCTCGTGCCGCAGGGGGCGATTGCGTGGGCTGATGTTTTCCTCTCCTGACGCGCCATAACAAGTGCATAATCAGATGAACAGGGAGATTTGTAATGGAAAGCGCAGACACACGAGCACGGACACACTTTCACACACATCCTGTGTTTCACATTCTAACGGGCCCACCTGTCCGCCCCTTCCGCCTTCCATTGATGGTGTTTGCTTTGCAGGAACGGTAGATAAACATTAGCTGACTCAATGCTTAATACAATAATCCCATAGTTCAGATAGGGAAGTTATGTTTAGTTTCGGGCACATAACTATCTGTTTAAATAGTGGCTTTGCATTTGTTAATTACTATGGAAACTTTAAAACAGCAGTTAGATCCATTCAAGTGTTTGGTTTCCACTCTCTAAAGCCATGTGCCATAAAAACGCCACTGTGCTGGGCTCCTGGCATGCCTCCATTAGTGCCTGGGGGTGGGAGGGTAAGGGGGGGCTTTCATTGCTGCTACCAGCACACCTTTTCTCCTCCTGCAGGTGATTAAGAATGCTTTTTAAAAGGCCACCTGTTGCAGATTAAAGGGCACCTGGGACCAGGTTTCTCCTCTGATGTCTGAGAAGTGCACCGCTCTGTAAGCGCCAACCCCAGTAATGGATGTTTTCGATTCACCTGAGAGTTATAAAGATGTTGCGCCTCAGCCAGCAACATATTGTATGGCTTTGTTTAAGATGGAACTTTAACTGTTGAGGGGACAGCGTTTTCCTGGAGAGGATTGTGTAACATGGGCCGTGGAGTCCGCTCTGCCTCAGTTGTTTTGTTGAGGGTTTTTATAAAAGATCTTTACTTGTCTGACGCTCACGATGTGCAAAGTTTAGAGTCAGACCTACTTCGTGCAGGATTCTCTTGGAGGATGTAGCGATCGGTCAGTGTGTTTCTGAATGACAGAAAGTGCTTTTGACATTCTGCTTTTCCGAGGGTTGAACATATTGTGTGAAGGGTCAACATGGGACGGCTTTCAGATCCTCATTTACACTCTCACAACTTAAAGCTGCTCTCTCAAAAAGTAACGATGCCGACTGTGTCATTTATTAAAGGTGCAGTGTGTAACTTTTTGTGGCATCTAGTGGTGAGGTTGAGCATTGCAGCCAACGGCTCAGTCCACCGCTCACCCCTCCCTTTCGAAGCACATGGAGAAGCTACGGTGGCTGACACAGGACAAAGATGTCGTCGTCTGAGACGGCAGAGAATAGCCAGTCAAACAAACGCGCTCTGTAGAACAGTTTGTCCGTTTAGGGCTACTGTAGAAAGACGGTGGCGCAAAATGGCGAATTTGTAGTAAGGGGAGCCGCGTTGTATGTAGATATAAATGGCTCATTCCAAGGTATTGAAAACTAAATGTTACACACTGGACCTTTAATTTATTCAAAAATTAATGAAATATATTAATTTATTCCAGCACACTCCTCCCTAAATGTTTAGTAGTTTTTAGTAGGATGCAGAATTGTACCACTGCCAATCTTATTAATTTTGACCTATATTTTCTTTTTTATTTAAAATTGCAACAGTATGTTTATTTCTTTTTTTTTCAGTTGAATTATATTAATCCAATAATCATTTTTTAAAATTTTACAATGTCATTGTTGCATATGTTACATCTAGTTACGGTAGTAATAACTCTAAATTATGCATAATTGCATTCAACTAACCCGAAACCAAACCTAACCCTATAGTAAGGACTTAATATTACTCCGTACTCAAATGTATAATTACCTTAAAATAAAGCGTAACCAAACGTTCAATAAATGCATATTTCCAAAATCATATCTCAGCATTGATCTAAATAATCATGAAACGAAATATATTTTTGGAGCATAAAGCCAAAACTGAAAGTAGCTTGGGATAATATTCTATTATTATTTCATAGATTATTTTCAAACAGGAAATGACGTCATAGAGAGGACCCCTGCAGAGATGTGTATAGGAATATAAATGTGATATAAATATATGAATATTATTTTTTTTTTACTCAATGGTTAGACCACATGACATTTTAGACTCATTTATTTGATACATGTGGTATAATGGTATAATAGTTTTTCAAAACCATATGAAACTAACCAACATGAACACAAATGAGCACTTTTCTAAGAAACTGGCATTTGGTTTTAAACTAGATTTGCCTCTTATTTGCCAGGCAAACCAGTTTTCACAGATTCAGAAACACCGATGCATTCCAGAGGTCGCGCGGGTGGAATGTGGATCGAGACACTGGCACTTGGAGCGTGACTCAACTGCGTGTACTGGCCTGGTGTGAGCGCCGTGTGTGCTGTGCCCACTCACTCAGGAAGCCTTTGCCCAGGCATAATGTCTGCCTTGTGCAAAAAGCCACTAATTCATTCAAACTACCAAGTAGCCCAAGGGAAGGCAGAATGTGCTCTAGAGATATTCAGCCATACTTGTTTTGGCATGACACTGCTTTAGGTGAGATCTTCCCCCTTCACTGTTAGAAAATAGAACAGCTCTTGTCTTGTGTTAACTGCTCGGGACTGACTTTTTGCCTTTGAGGGTTTCAGCAGTTGATGCGGTATGTGAAAGGCACAATAAAGGCAATTTTCTTTTTAACAAGCGAGTTCAAAGAGAAAAGGAGCGCGAGCATCTGACGCGTCCGACTCACCTGCGAAGAATGTTCAGCATCTGACCTGTACAAAGATGTCTCTGTGTAGTAGCTAGCTAGCTAACGATATACTTAAAAATAATTGTTCTAAACGTAAAAAAAAAACACACAACAACTATAACGATAACGATACAAAGGAACGATATCGTTAGAATCACTTTTTTTTTCCCCAGTTGATGAAAGAATCCATTCAGCTTTAAAGAGCTCGAGCATTTAAAGCGACAGTCCACAAAATTGCAGCGCGCGCAAGAATAAAAAGGATAGTTAATAGCTCACTTTAATAGTGTGGAGACTTATGTAGGCTAGTTAATGCTAAAGTTGCCGTTCTTGGTGTGAACTGGCTTGTAGTCGCATTACTTCTGAAAAATATTCAGACTGTTTCTCACTATTCTTTGAATAAAGTCTTGAGGTCGGCTTGTGAACCTCGTCGTGCAGGCGTAAGGAAACTGTGCACGTGCTCACTTCTGGCTCTTTGTCTGATTACAGTTGCGATCAAGTTTGCTCTGTGGCTGTGATGAAAGAGACCGGTGTTTGTCTAGCTGTAGGGCGACATCTGGTGGTGGTATGGGAAATTGCAAGCATAGTTTTTGCCACTTCTTCAAAGACCTGACTATGGAAATGATTTAATAGCGAGCTTAATTTAGTCAATAATTCACATATGTCTCTGTTTCTGTACTTTGGGTTTGTTCTTTCACACGGTTCATTTTTGCTGTCTCTCATAGAGGTTTGTGGAGAGGGAGAGCAGACGGCAGGGATAAATAGCTTTTTTCTCTCTCTTTTACTCGGTGTGGTGTGTTTTGGAGACTGAGCCCTGTGCTTGTGGCTCCTGGAATTTGTGTGTATGCCAAGGGAAGCATGCCCGCCCACGGGTGTCCCAACTGGCCTAAAGCCACAGGCACCAGTAGCAGTCCAGGCGGGTGGACTCCAGCATGTGCTGAAAAAGCCCTCAGATCTTCTCGGCCTCGGGCTGGCCAGGAAACAACACATATACAGTGGACCAATGTCTGTTATGTGGCTTTAGGATCTTATTTATACAGTGCAGCCTATAAGGATTTTCTCTCTCTTTGCCTTCTTTGCCTCTGGCAGACAGGCAGGAGACATCCATGATTATTGCAGAATTAGGAGCGAACATCTAAACACATAACCTTTGTTTGTTTTATGACTGTCACCGGCCTGCAGCCTTGCATATGGTGTTTTAATCTGTGCATTTATTTATTTATTCATTTATGTTAGCTTATTCCTTTTGGTTTTATATATTTAAGATAATTCATTTTATTTTTTTTAATTTTAGTTTATTCAGTTCTGTTTTATTGAAGGTTATTTTAGATATATTCTTTTAATTAATTTTATTTCTGTGTTATTTTAGTGTCATTGAGAGATTTTAAATATTTTGAATTAGGTTTTATTTTTCTATTTTCCGATTTCATTTTAATTCTAATTAGTTTTATTAATTCTGTTCTGTGTTTTGGTCATTTTAGTTTTTTTCTTTTTGTTAGTTTTTTTTAATATTTATTTATAGTTTTTATTATTTTTAGTTATTTTATTACATCAAGTTGCATAAACTTATTTCATTTCAGCTAGTTGCCTAGAAAACATTTGTCATTTTAAATTTTTATTTTTTTATTTTATTTGAGTTAACATTTTATTTCAAGCAACACAAATGTTTTTATGGCTTTAGTTTCAATAAACTTTAATAACCCTGTTTTTTTTTTCTCTATTTATTTTTCTTTACTCCATATTTTATTCCTTCAAGATTATTTCTTTGAATTTATTCATTATGAGTACAAACTAAAGTGTCATTTAGATGTAGTTACCGCTGTAAAATCAATCATGCAATTAATCGCAGTCTTTCATATTTTTTCTTCAGCCCTCTTTTCCGTGGGAACTCCGATGTTGACCAGTTAGGCAAGATTTTTGAGTAAGTGCTATTTAATGAAAATAATATAATGCTCTAATAACTTGTTGGTCTTGTGTGTATGAAGACAGAGTTGTAATTGAGATTCCAGTGACTGATTGCTTTGACTGTGATATTCCAGTGTGGTGGGAGTCCCTTCTCCAGAGGACTGGCCACAGGAAGTGGGTTTGCCCCAAAGTGCCTTTTCCCCTCGCCCCCCACAGCCCATAGAGGACCTGGTGCCTGACATGGATGAGCTGGGCAAATTACTTTTACTTGTAAGTAGGAGATATCAACATTGAATGTCATTCTGTGAACAGATACCTTTTCCATTTTGATACATTTATATCACGTGATGTTTTATTGTTAATAAATTGTGCTATCTTAAGCTAAATGAATAATTTCAGTTAATATTTAATCTTTTGGGATGCAATTATACCTTCAAGAAAATATGGACTGTTACAGTGTATTATATATTATATTGTCATCTTATATTACATAAACGACAAGGTAGCTTCTTATTACATCTTTTTAATCATCCTCAGTCACTTGCTATAGAGTACCAGTATAACAATAAAAGAAAGTTATAAAGAAGACTACTTTAAAGTGTCTTTTATAGTGTGTAATATAAGCTTTATGTGAATGTAAAAGTTATGTGAACATCTCATCTACAATGTACAACAAACTAAACAAAAATGTACCAGTTAGAAGTGTCCTGGTACCATCTTTACTGTTCGTATCACTTCTGGAGCTGATATTCAGATATGGTAATGGGCGTTTGGTTTCCGACACGTGCTGTAAGCGGTCGACCAATCAGAGCAGAGTAGGCTCTCGGAAAGGAGGGGTTTAGAGAGACAGAATCCTTGATCGAACCATTTCAGACACTTTGAGAAAAGAGCTGATGCTGCAATCTGTTTTTTTTGGGGGGAAAATTCAAGTGTCTTTTGACCTTGGATGCATGTGAACTTATTTTAGGAGACTCCAAAACAAAATTAGGAATCTTTACAGTTAAATAGTTCACCCAAAAATGAAAATTCTGTCATCATTTACTCACCCTGAAGTTGTTCCAAACCTGTGTTGATTTCTTTCTTCTGTTGAACACAAAAGAAGATATTTGGAAGAATGTCAGTAACCAAACAGATCTCACCCCCCCATTTACTACTATAGGAGGAAAAATAAAAACAATGGTAGTCAATGGGGGGGCGAGGTCTGTTTGGTTATAAAAATTCTTCCAACTTTCATTTTTGGGTGAACTATCCCTTTAATGTCTCACCATCATGTCGTTCCAAACCCGTAAGACTTTGGTTCATCTTCGGAACACAAATGATGGTGTTTTTGATGAAATCTGAGAGATTTCTGTCCCTCTGTAGACAGCTACGCGACTACCACTTTATAAGCCAATATAATATAAGCCTAAATTCAGTCTGTTCATCACATAAAGTGATCGAGTCTCTTCAGAAATCTGGACTAAACCGCTCAATTCGTATGGGTTAGTTTTACAATCTCTTCATGAACTTTTTGAATCGTCAAAGTTACAGAAAGCTCTCAGATCTCATCAAAAACATCTTCAATTGTGTTCTGAAGATAAATAAAAGTTTAGAACAACAAAAACTTTCATTTTGGGGTGAACAAACCCTTTAAAAAAGCATAAAAGCGGCACTTTGACTTGTCATTGTTGGATTCATTTCATGAAAGGATGATGACGTCATTCTAAAGTCAAGATTTAATTGCTTCTATTTACATTCCTGTCGTGTTTATCCCTTCATCATGTGGGTTTATCACTCTTTTCTCAAAAGTGCCATAGACTGTGCTTACCTATTGTTTTCTCTTCTCGTTTCGTCCCTGCACAGCGTTTCCTGTCATTCAACCCTTCCAGAAGGATATCAGCTTATGATGCACTGTCTCACCCATACTTCCAGAGTCTTGACAGCACCAGCAAGAGTCTGTACGCCCAACCCTTCCCCAGCAAAAAGCCCTCCCTGGAGGAGAGAGCTGCTTGAAAGACGTGCTTTCCCACTGTAGACACACTCTCCCATCCGGTCCCCCATTTGAACTAGTCTTCCATAGCATAACATCACATGCTGCTTTTAGAAATACCACCGCCACTATTTGTCAATCATAATTGTTCTTCGCCCTCACTACTGCCTGCTAATACAGAGCAACAACATACTGCCTGGAATTACATTTTTACAATATCAGAAGCTGCTCTCATCTCCCACCCGTGTTCCTCAAAGGAAGTCCGTCTGCTCAGAGGAAAATGTGCATCACGACACTGCCAGGGATCGTCCGTCTGTTTGCATGAATGCAATGCACAGTTCATGTACAGGTCTAAACTGAGTCTTAGCTGTATATCACTGCCATGAACCAACTAGGTCTTACGTGGGACCGTGTCAGTCTCACTCGGATTGAGCACATGTAGAACCACAACTACTGCAAATTCAGGCCCGTTGAACGGAACCTCTTATTTTACACCTTAAGATATAATCGCTAATCATTCATATTTTTTTTTTTTTTTTTTGAGCTCACTTTCGAAGTGCCAAGTTGTTACTCTGCAGTTCAAGCAGGAGAGTGTGGACATTTCTCCTTGTGTGACTTTTTCTCATGACTGCATAACCTCGGACACGCAGAATCATTTAGTGCTCTATTTAATATGGCATTTTGTCACAAGCATCCTGGTGTTCTCGTCCGGGACAGACCTTCCCAACACTTTGAAGCATTATTTAGCACCACATTTCGTTGACATTATAACGGAATTCAACTTGTATTTTTTTTCCTTCGATATAAACTTCACATCCTGTTCACTTATTTTATTATGTCAGTGTTGATTGTTGACATTTTTTGGCTTGTCTTAATTTTAGTGAACTTGAAGGTGTAGGTTGTTGTAGAAGACTCGTTGATGTGTACCAAACAGTCTGCACCCTGTCGTCAGGGATTTAGACGTAGTCGAAGGATGACCCGCGCCGGGTTGCATGTTGACTTTAGGGTTGGTTTAGAGATGGGTAACAGAAATACATGTATGAAAGAGTTAGCGCGTAGTCACGAAAGTCTAGTTAAAGTAGCTATAGAGTTGGCGAGTGTTACGTTCGAAGTCAGGTTGCGAGATTCGTTCGAGGCTCGGAGAGTGATGAGTTATCCCGTTATTGATCGATTAAAGGAGTGGTTCGCTTCGAAATTAAAGTTTCTTGAATTTACTCAACACCATATCATCCAAGATGTTCTTCAGTCGAAAAGAAATTAAGGATTTTTCTTCATATAGTGGACTTCAACAGGGTTCAACGGGTGCAAATGTCAGTTTCAATGCTGCTTCAAAGGGCTCTGCATGATCCCAGACGAGGAATAAGGGTCTTATCTAGTGAAACGATGGGTAATTTTCTAAAAAGGAATTCAAAAAAAATTTCGCTATACAAGATCCTTATTCCTCGTCTAGGATATTAAGCTGCATTGAAACTGCAATTTGGACCTTCAACCCGTTGAACCCTGTTGAAGTCCACTATATAGAGAAAAATCCTGAAATGTTTTCCTCTTTTCGACTGAAGAAAGGAAGACGTAAACATCTTGGATGACATGGTGGCGAGTACATTTTCAGAAAACGTTAATTCTGAAGTGAACTAATCCTTTCAGTCCTTTTTATATACACGCTATACATCCTTCCATTTCCCATTTCACTTAATTGTCTGGATAGATCATCACAAAACATGTACCAAGCCTCAATAGATGGGTTTCTGTAGCCCATTCAGTGCCTTTGTGTTTAGCATGTGATGAAAAAGTGGAGGGAAGGAAGGAAGGACACTGCTTCAGGTTCAAGCGTTTAGCCTGGTGAGTCCAGGTGAAGCTGAAGGGATGAGCTATAGGCAGGCACTGTAGTACTACAAAACATTCACACAGTTAAAGGGATAGTTCACCCCTCACATCGCGCACTCG
Source organism: Zacco platypus (assembly GCA_038088235.1). Lineage (NCBI taxonomy): Eukaryota > Metazoa > Chordata > Actinopteri > Cypriniformes > Xenocyprididae > Zacco > Zacco platypus. Next base: position 27,141,185 of record CM076071.1, read on the forward strand.
CCCTCGTGTTGTTCCAAACTTTCTCACGGAACACAAAAGAAGACATTCTGAAGAATGTTGGTATATGGACATTAATATCTTTTTGTGTGTGTTCCGCAGAAGGAAGTAAGTCGCGGAGATTTGGAACGACGCGAGGGCGAGTCAATAATCTTTTTGGGTGGACTATCCCTTTAAGCACTGATGCTCGATTCATTCTCTCAGGATCAGTATACTCATTCTGTCACATTCCATGCTCAGGTCTATTTATGACTAGTTTTAGATTCAACAAGGGTTCAGGTTTTAGATTAACTAGTAATACTTAAGGTCTCAAAGCTATCTGGATACAATAGTGTTGGGTTATTTATATCATTCACTTAAATTTCCATATATGTGCTTAATTTTTGGAACAGGTTATGAAACGTACAGGTGGTCATTTCAGCATTTATTTTTTATTTATATAATATTATTAATATTAATATTATATTTTATGTATTAGATCACTGTTGTGTGGCAACTTTTGTGCTGTTAACATTTTCAAATATTCTGTGATCAGCTCAACGCATCAGTCCAACAAATGATTTCAACTGATTTTCAAATCTCCACTGAACTGATGTTACACTGGCACAGCTTTCCCCTCCAAATAAGTCTGTGATTGGATTTGATTTCAGAGGGCATTAGATATCGAACAATGTAACTGTATGCCTTTGTGTCTGTGGGTCTTGTATAGAACTAATCTGATTTGTTTTGTCTTTTTTTTTTAGCTTTAGCTTGGTTGGTCTGGTGAAATAATTCATAGTGTTTGAAGATTATAAATGTATTAAATGTTAGCCTTTCGAATGTACGACCCGTTCTTATTAGTGATGGAATTTGAGTTTTTTGGCAAGATGTCATGCTGAAAAAATAGCACCTTTGATATTTACCCATCTCAGTGCTTTTCTTCCCCTTGAATATTTTTTTTTTTGTGAATCTGTTGTGGGTCATTTAACTTTGTTTTAAAGAAAATGTGTTTTTTTTTTTTTAGTTAGTCATTTGGTGTAATCGGATATCATTTTAAGCAAAGTCCTTTTGAAACAGCTTGAAATTGCTGGACATTGGTACATAATGTTTTTCTCCCTATACATTTTGTTCTTATTTATTGACATTTCGTCTTTTTTTACTTGACCGTAATGCTTAAGAAGGCATTCTGTCAATTGTAATACTCCAATTTGTATCTGATTGGACAGCGATGAACTAACGGTGCTACACCTCGTGTCACTGCTGACTTGAACAACTGTAATCCTTTAGGCAAAATTGTTCTCGAGAGAACAGCAACAATAAAAGTGTCTTTTTCAAATATTCTATTATTTTATTTTGGTAGCTTTTTATTGTATTTTATTTGTATTATATTTTACAATTTTTACCTGATTTAATATGTGCTATAATGTTTTCCCATTCTGATTTAAGTAATTTATAATGTGTCACGGACAGAGAAAATCATTAAGCTGGAAAGTTTTATACACAATAATCTAATGTGCTAAATCATCAACAATGAATACATATTCTAATCAATGTGCACAATGTTTTCATCATTCAGTTTAGCTGCTGCACAGACACTGTGTATGTATGAAAATCATTACCATTATATCTTTTTTTTTTATCAGAAGCTTAATTATTATATTTTATTAATGGATAATCAAGTGTTATATCACTTTAGACTGCATCACATGTATTTGGTTCATTCTACTTTTTTTTAATAATTAGGTAAACTGTGTGGAATGATTTCTGATGTTTTGATGTATCTCCACTTTATAATCATAATATGTATATTTTATAATTTCTCTGTTTTATGGATTTATGTAATCATTTTAAAAGTAATTATTTTAACTGTGCACATTGATTAGAAGTGGAAAGTTTTGGTCAGGTTTTTTTTTTTTTTTTTACATTGGCTGAAGAGAGATGTTTTCTTTTTATGTAAGCACCCGATCTGTGGTGTAAATTATTGATTTTAGCGATCTATGTTGTCAGGTTCGTCATGACGTTTTTAGAGTGGGGATGGAAAAATGTGTACGTGGAAATATTTTTGCCTTGATTTGAAAGTCTGTATGCTACTGCTAAATCATTCTGCATTCTTCTGCTTTTAGCATCTATGTATTTTTTTTCTTTGTTTTGAGCAATGAAAACGCATGTGGATGTACTGTATATCACGTGCATGTGATATATCTTTAATTTTGTTTAAAAAAAACAACAAAAGTCTCGTCTGGTTCATCTAGTCATGATTAGTCCAGAAATGATGGTTAATCATACAATGAGTAGAATGTATCTCCTTTTATTATGAAAGACTGAAATTCAGTTTAAAATGAATCTCTCTTAAGCTATGTTCCTCTGTTAAAACAGCACATTCTTAAGTTTTAAAGCAAATCTTTTGTTGCTAAATTCATTAATTACTGAGTGCAAGCAATTGTACGATTTTGCAAGAACCAAATTGAAATGAGAGTGTTGGTCATTGTGCCCTTACAGAACCATATTATTGTGTTTTTGTAAAAAGGGGTGATTGAGATATGGTAGTATTTTGTATCTTTGTTTGTATCTTTGTTTTCTGGACTGGTTTTGCTGCTAATGTTTGTCTTAGGCTCTGGCTCCTGTATGTGTTTTATTAAACTGGCCCACCTAAAGATTCCAATTTGCTGCCATTGAGAAAAAAAGCTGCTTTTGCATTTGTTTTATATCTGTAACTGCCTGACGTTTTCATATTTTTGTAAAATAAATATTCCACTGTGTAAAACTGGGTTGTAAAATTGACTTCTGTGTTGAGAGAGAACATAATGCTTTACTAAATCCCCCACATATAAGTCCTTGTTTTATTATTTTACTTCCAGTAATTTGAAAAAAAATCACAGCCAGTGTTAAAGGTAGGGTAGGCAATTTAGGATTTAGGCTAGCAATAGCAAGTTAGCTTTGAAAGCACGAGATCCCACCCTCCCTTCAGAGCGCTCTCCAAAGCCACGCCTCCTTCAAAACACATGAACGCACACAGCCAGAGCTGAGTCTGCAAAGCGTCACAAGTTACCTCATGTCTCAAAGCACATAACATTACAATAATAACTAGATAAAAGAAGTTCATCGAGACAAACTTTAAGTTGGCTTGAAAAAGCCTAGCCAGAAAGGTTGAAGTTTAAAGTTTGACAGTAATAGTTTATAGTTAAAGTTTTGAAAGCAATACTTTCTATCAGAAAAAAATGATAGATTGATGAGTTTGAATGAGTTTAAACGTTGCTATATGGTTGCGGAGGTATTTTGAATGGTTGCTAGGGTGTTGCTATGTGGCTGCTAAGGTACTCTGGATGGTTGCTAGGGTGTTGCTATGTGGTTGCTATGGTGTTCCTATGTGATTGCTAAGTTAGGTGTTGCCAGGGTGATTTTTGTGGTTGTTAGGCAGTTGCCATGGTTTTCTGTGTGGTGATAGATAGATAGAGAGATAGATTCAGAGAGATAGATATAGATTTAGAGAGATAGATATAGTTTCAGAAAGAGATTAGATTCAGAAAGATATATATATCGATTCAGATAGATAGATAGATAGATAGATATAGATTCAGAAAGATATATATAGATTCAGATAGATAGATAGATAGATATTCAGAAAGATAGATAGATAGATAGATAGATAAAGATTCAGAAAGATAGATAGATAGATAGATAGATAGATAGATAGATAGATAGATGGATAGAGATTCAGAAAGATAGATGGATATAGATTCAGTTAGATAGATTCAGAAAGATAGATAGATAGATAGATAGATAGATATTCAGAAAGATAGATAGATAGATAGATAGATAGATAGATAGATAAAGATTCAGAAAGATAGATAGATAGATAGATAGATAGATAGATAGATAGATAGATAGATAGATAGATAGATAGATAGATAGATAGATGGATAGAGATTCAGAAAGATAGATGGATATAGATTCAGTTAGATAGATTCAGAAAGATAGATAGATAGATAGATAGATAGATAGATAGATAGATAGATAGATAGATAGATAGATAGATAGCTAGATAGATAGATAGATAGATAGATAGATAGATAGATAGATATTCAGAAAGATAGATAGATAGATAGATAGATAAAGATTCAGAAAGATAGATAGATAGATAGATAGATAGATAGATAGATAGATAGATAGATAGATAGATAGATAGATAGATAGATAGATAGATAGATAGATAGAGATTCAGAAAGATAGATGGATATAGATTCAGTTAGATAGATTCAGAAAGATAGATAGATAGATAGATATTCAGAAAGATAGATAGATAGATAGATAGATAGATAGATAGATAGATAGATAGATATTCAGAAAGATAGATAGATAGATAGATAGATAGATAGATAGATAGATAGATAGATAGATAGATAGATGGATGTAGATTCAGAAAGATAGATTCAGTTAGACAGATTCAGACAGACAGATAAAGTAGCCAGAGCTGAGTCTGCAAAGCATCACTGTTTACCTCATGTCTCAAAGCACATAACATTACGATAATAATGACCGTAAACAACTCACAGAGCTCCTTCAACAGTTAAGGAGGAACTGTAAAAGGAGCTGCTGTTTGTTTGTGGTGCTCAGTGACTGTCTGTCTACAACTCTGCACAGTATGGAAATACAGTACATACGTTGACAGACAGGTAGGACATCGTAATCGGACCAAATACAATGACTGGATGAACAGATATATACATGTTTTAATCATAGAGCATTTTTGAAGCCCAAAGTGGGCGGAGCCGGTTGTCGCCATCTTGTCAGTGCATCACCACATGTCCCTCCTGGAACATGCCCTCCCTAACGGAAAATGGGTAAAGAGGCGGGATGTAGGTGGAGTTGAGACAGCAGACAAACAGCTAGTAGTGACTGCAGTGGCAATCCATCTACTCAATTGGCCATGCCTTTAATTATGCAGAACTTTAAGGCTTAATATAATTTAAATGGATGAGTTAAAAAAAAAAATCTCACAGTTGAGGGCAAAAGTAGCTATATAGACCAAAATCATTTTTTGTACCAGGCTGTAAACATTTTTTTTTCAGCTGGAAAGTTGGTCATTTTAACATGGGTGGTCTATGGGATTTACTCACTTTTGGAGCCTGCCTCTAGCGGCCACTCGATGAATTGCAGTTTAAGTCACTTCCGTGTGGGATTCAAGAGAGAGACTGCAAGGTTGCCGCTTGCTTTTAATATTTAAACCACTTCTATTATTGATTGCTATCAGCATGTGAAGAGATCAGGATGTATATAAAAACAAACTGCCTACCTTTAAAGGACAAGTCTATTACAAATCTTGCATGATGATAAACTCCCACAATCAGTATCAATTACAAAGTGAACATCAAGTCATTAGTAATTATGAGTAAGAAGTAAGAAATGATTATCCAATGGGAAGAATAAACATCATGGGACTTTCCGTGCGGTCAGGCTTTCTCTGGTTAGGCATGTACCCTTTTGTGTTGTAATTTCTGTCCAGTCTTCACTAGTTTTCCTTTGGTGCTTTCATACATGGATTATTTGCAAGGGTCTCTCTGAGGGCTTTTATGAAAGCAGGACTAAGATCAACTGTCTGAGGAGTCTTTGTGTCACTTTGGCTCAGGGATATATGAAACTGAATCCATTCTTCTGCATTTTTATTCTGCATTAGCACTATTAGCAGAATATTAGATAGCGACTACAGCGAAATTGCAACTGATATTGGGTTTATACAGTAGTTCTATAAACAAGTAAATTATTTTCAAACAAAAATACCATTTTACAACATACGCCACTGTGCAAATGTTTGTTTTTTAGGGCAGCATTTATTTGATAAACACAGTAATATTGTGAAATATTATTACAATTTAAAACAACTGTTTTCTATTTGAATATGTTTTAAAATGTAATTTATTCCTGGGATGCAAAGCTGAATTTTCAGCATCCTTGCTCCAGTCTTCAGTGTCACATGATCCTTCAGAAATCATTCTGATTTGCTGCTCGAGAAACATTTATTATTATTATCAATGCAAACAGTTGTGATACATTTTTTTCAGGATTCTTGGATGAACAGAAAGTTCAAAAGAACAGCATTTAGCAAAAAAATCAAGCAAAAAATGTTAAGTTTTTATTGTCACTTATGAGATTGTCACTTTAATGCATCCTTTCTGAATAAAAGTGATTTTTCCAGATCATATTTTAACAACATAGATGATCTAATAATTTTACTAGAAGATTTCTCATTTTATGACAGATCATAATTATAGACTAAAATGCCTTTTTATGTTATATATTAATAATTATAGAAAATTTCTCAGATCAGATGTTGTAACTAAAATATATAATTCCTTTAGAAAATATCTCCTCTTTAAACCATATCTAAAAAATTTATTTTTACCAGATCACTTGTCATTTTTTGCTAGATAATATGCAGTTATAATATAGTTATATGGATATAATAATGTAGTTATAATAACACAATGTCTAGTTATAATGACATAATTGAGTGAAAAAAAAACCATTTAAATTTGTGATAAAACAAAATTTATTCTTACCTATTGTGACATATCTGAAACAGTGAAGAAAGAAAGAGTGAAACAGAAAGAAGAAAGAATGTAGGGCAGGACTTTTGTCCATTGGGAATTAATTGAATGCTTGTGGTTTGGTATTGGTTGATCTCATGTGAGTGACAGGATAAATCACGCCATGGATAAATCATTTATAATAAAAATATATTCCATTGAAAAAAAAAAAAAAACAATTGTCAACTTGATCTCATGGTGACTTTAATTACCAAATAAGAGGAGCAAGCGCCCCCTAGTGGTAATTTTGCGGAACAACCGCTAATGATTCAGAAATTCTCTCTGCACACTGGGAGCCACCGCCAACACCAGAGACATGTAAACAAAAAGCGAATTTCATAGATTTTAGCCTTTAGATTTTAGGCAAAATCTGCAAAGATGGGCAAGCGAGATAACAGAGTGGTGAGTAAAGATAGTAAACGGACTCTCAACTTTCTAATATTTCAAGGGAAATAATCAAGAGGCCTTAAAGCCGCAATGCTAACGCGTCAAAACAGATTAGCCACGTCCACTCACAGAATGAATGAATAAGCCAGCTCAAGACAGTTTTTACACACTGTGTTTTGTGTTTGCAATCTGACACGGCTTGTAAAATGTGGCTATTGCTTAGATAGTGCGTCAGTATGGCCAATGTTTGTAGCTATCTGGCTCAGACATGCTAACTCAGCTAGCATTTATTCAACTTAAGTGTCCCGACAGCTGCTGTGTTTCTGTTGAGCATGTGAAAAGTAAGTTTAAATGGATCAAAAGTGAGTGATGATATGCGGTGTGCAGTTATTTTAGCTGCCTGTAAGTGTAACGTGGATGCTGAAGGGTGTCTATCAAAGCCTGGTTTGTGATTTTCAAGGGATGGATTATGAAAATATGATTGTGTTTCAGGCGTACTTGAATCCAATAGCTGCTGCCAGAGCCAGAGGACCTGCACCCAACACCGGAACCACCATTCAGGATTATCTCAGCAGACCACGGCCATCATGGTACGGACAGACGCATGATCATGATCAAAACTGATGAATATGTCATATTTATTTATGCGTATGTCTTGTTTGTTCTGTATATCAGGGAGGAGGTAAAAGAACAACTGGAAAAGAAGAAGAAAGGCTCCAGAGCCCTGGCTGATTTTGAGGACAGAATGAATGAGGTAGAGATGTTTTTTGTTTCTGCATTTCAGAGGACTAGACCTGGAACTACTGTTTGGATCATATGTGCTCTCGTTTTTCTCAGCGATGGAAGAAGGAACTGGAGAAAAACAGGGAGAAGGTACTTGGTGGAGGCGAAAAGAAAGAAAAAGACAAGGAGAGGGAAAAGAAGGAGGTAAGAGTTGGTGTTGTAATCTGGGGCCTCATTTATAAAACGTGAGCACAGTCAGAATTGTCCCTTCGCAAAACTCTCACGCCACGCATCATGTTCTCACGCAGTGAAAAACACATCGTGGAGCAAAGAGGACACTGACAACGTATGAAACAGTTTCATATTTGAAATATTGTAATTTTTTTTAAAGAAGTTTAAACAATAAATATCATATAGTGTCTCTTTAATGTGTGTCGCTCCTTCAAGCGGCTCGTGAACCGATCATCTCTTCATACTAGTTCATTTATAGCATCAAATAAACATGAATGAACATCAGAAGGAATGTTGTTTCAAGCGCGGAAAGACGTGAGTACACACAATTTTTCAAGTTCAAGTTCACCAACGTTAATCTACTAACTCCCCTGACCGCTTTGTCGGTCAAAATGACGGATTCGGGGTTATGATTGGTCAGTTGATCCCAATTTCGTCAAATGTGAGAAACAGATCAGGATTTATGAAGGCAGAAACATAAATTTTCTTAACTGAAGAGCATGCATTCAAAATCTTCAACATAAAATAATCCAACATCAGTTATGATAATGTAAAGTTATATTAGTATTATTATATGTGCAAATGAGCAACATTTAATTGCGCTTGTGCTTGAATTCAAGATGAAGTGTGATTTTAAAAAGAGGGATGCGTTTATGTATGTTTTTGTGCTTATAGAGGTTTTATAAATCGTTCAGGGGAACATTTCGGAAAGTGTTGTACATTCACTTTTATGCACGTTTTTATAAACGAGGGCCCCTGGTTTGTTGTATTTAAAAAAAAGCTTTCCTTTGATTATCTAAAATTTTTCTTTGTGTTTTCCAGAAAAAGAAGAAGGAGAAGAAAAAGTCCAGTAGGGTGAGGAGAGCTCTCCATGTTCATATCTTGAGTAATAATTGATAATGGAAAAGTGGGGTATCGGTTTTAAATAAGATTCCATACCGGAAAAGGGATTTGCTTTTTTAGAGTATTCAGGATGGATCTGGCCTGTTATCCACTGGTCACAGGGTCAGTTTTAAGTGACTTAAAATCTAACAAATTCTGCTTCTGTTGTGTTTGGTCAAGCATTCCTCATCTTCCTCCTCCTCCTCATCGAGTTCTGATTCCTCCTCCAGTTCCCCCTCAGACTCTGAAGATGATGTAAGTCTGGCTCATTTATTTGCATGCATTGTTAAAATGCGTTATCACTGAATATTCTCCTGTTTACTGCCTTCTCAGGATGATAAGAAAAATATGAAAAAGAAGAAAAAGAGAAAAAGATCCTCTGCCCGGAGAGCGTCTGATGACTCTGATTCGGAGTCCGAAACTGATAGCAGGGTATTGTTGGTTTATGTCTCCACGGAAAATCATAGTTTAAAAGGATTTCTCTTTTCAGATATGGAAGTATGGCTTAACTTTAAAGGTCCTGATATACTTCAAGCAGAATCAAATGAGCTGGTAGGACTTCATTTCGAACTAAATCAGGAGTTACCAAAGCGAACGTTCCTAAAGTTGGTAAAGGCTTCGAACTACCATTGGTCTGTGGCGATTATGTAATAGGTAGGTGTGGCTCTAAAACTCCGCCTTTCTTCATTTGGAGGTACGCCGAGGTCAGACGTCCACGGGCAAAAACATGAACACGCTGGAGATTCGCTTTACAGATGTTGTAATTCTAATAGAATGTGACACTGACTCTTTGTTTAATATTGTAAAGTTGCTTAATTTTTAGCAATCTATTGAATAAAAGGCTAGAATTTAACATGAACATTCACTCAAGTCAATAGAGAACCACTGTAAAGGTATCGCAAACGTCTTTTTACCCCTAAGCGAACAATGAATAAGAACTTTGAGTATATCGGGGCCTTCACTATCCAATAGAATAACACGTTATTCTAGATTGATTCTAGTTGCTGTTGATTTGTCTTCATGAATATTCATTTCCACTGCTGAATTAATTGCTGGTGATAGAGAAGTGATTTGTCAAGACTTGTGAGACTGAGTCCTGATGTCTTTTATCTCTAGGAATCATACAAGAAAAAAAGGAAGAAAATGGATGGAGAGAAAGACAAGGTACTGAACTAATTTAAAGACATTAAAGAAATGGATCACTCCAAAAAGAACATTCAATCATCCTCATTTGATTAGAATGATTTCTGAAGGGTCATGTGACATTGAAGACCGGAGTTATGATGCTGAAAAATTCATCTTTGATCACAGGAATAAATTACATTTTAAAATTTCAAATAGAAAAGAGTGATTTTAAATTGTAATAATATTTCTGTATTTTTGATCAAACTTTAACTTTAAAAAAAATCTTACCTACCCAAAACTTTTGTATTGTATCATAAACAAAATATTTTTGTTTGAAAGGATGAAAAGGATGGTCGAAGGAAGAGGAAATCTGAAAGGAGTCACTCTGAGTCTTCAGACGAGTCTGATGTAGACAGAGACGTAAGCATGTATTTAAAACTTCTGTGACCTTAACGTGTCATTAAACCGTTTTAGAGCAGCAAATACCATGTGACATGCAAGACTCATCTGTGAATGTGTTTTTTTTTTTTTTTAGGCTGAGTCCAAAAAAAAGAAACACAGTAGTGAAGAGAAGGAGAAAATTACAGTAAGTCTTCAGTGTAAGCGGCTTATCCATGACTTTGGCTTGTTTTTGCCCTCATGAGGGCGGAAATGACTAAACATGCAACCCTCATCACTCACAGAAATGTTATAAAGAATGGATTTGCAAAACTGAACTTAAATGCAACTCCTGTTATGCTATTTTAAAAGCTCCTAATTTTGGTCTAGAGGTCTCCTACATTAAGTTCACATGCATCCAAGGTCAAAAAACACTTCAGTCGTTCTAAGCCCCTCCTTACCAAGAGTCTACTCTGCTCTGATTGGTCAGACAGCCCTGTCTGTTTGTGATTGTTGGATCACTTACAGTGCATGTCGCCTATTAACTGAATTTCAGCTCCGAAGGCTTCCTCAGCGCTTGATAGACGGTGACGGTGGTGTCAGTTTTACCGTATCAATTCAGACCCGAATCCTCATCCTTTTTAAAGTGCGTCAAAGTGGATTTGCGGCGCTGATGTCGACAACATGAACCAAAATCTTCCAGTCTCAGCTACAACTACAGTGTTTGAGGGTCAAAGTAGATGTTCATGGGCAGCCAATGAAGACTATAGACCAGTGATTCTTAACCTGGGTTCGATCGAACCCCACGGGTTCGATGAGTCAGTCTCAGGGGTTCGGCGGAGGTCAAGACACACACCCGACTCATATGATTCGTGATGACACGCCCCGCTTTTTCCTATTAAGAAGAGTTCGGTGAATGCGCATTTGAAACTGGTGGGGTTCAGTACCTCCAACAAGGTTAAGAACCACTGCTATAGACTGTAGGTTATGTAGGTATGTAACAGGAAGTGAGACTGGAATTGCTGACAACTCGTTTCAGCAGTTCAGAATCGATTCTTTCTTTTAGCAGGCAATACGTTTTTGCCACGCACATTGATCTTCAAAACTTTGCAGATCTTTAATAATTACAAGCAGCCATGTTAAACCCTGCATGATAGGAAATGGCACAATGGGGCACTTTAATAATGACATGCTTATCTTTATATTTACAGGACAAGTCCAAGAAGAAAAAGAAAAAGAAGAAGCATAAGAAACACAGTAAAAAGAAAAAGAGGAAGACTTCTGGCTCAGAGTTGGACTGAAGGGCTAGTGTGACGTCCTGCGTGACGGGCGGCTGGAATTGTGAGTGGGAATGGAGACGGAGCTCTGGCCAGACGGTGGGGGAAAAACCCATTAGATATCTGTCCAAGTGACTCTTAAGTTCGGGTGCTTCTTAGCACCGTGCGGCTGTGTGGCCGACTGATGAGAGGATCCTGTGGTGGGGGACTTGAAAGGGTTTTGGGGTTCATTATGCTACAGCTTTGTGTTTGTTTTTTAAAGCAGATGATTCTCAGTCCAAATAAAGGTCATTTACACCACCGCCGGCCCCGTGTACAGTATGTTTGTGCTGATGTGGATTAGAAATGCTGGTTTATGGGTTGTAAAGGCAGTCAATTTGCATTAAATATTTTTAGAAAATTTTTGCTTCTGCTTTTCCATGTGAACTGACAATTGGTTTCTTTCTGTGATGTTAGAATGAACCAGTGTTTCCTGCACCGATCTTCAGCGGCACAAAACAAATCATGTTTTCCCCAGGTTGTGAATGCGAGTTCGCAGTCTGTGTTAAATGTGATGCAATAAAGAGTGTTTTTACTGCAAAAAAAAATTCTTACGAGCCAGATGCTTTAATAAATTTTTTGAAAAGACTCACAAATGTACCGGTTCATTCATTGGACTGTCAAATTGGGCTGCAATTATTTGATCAAATTATATGATGATATCATTCACAATGATATTTTTCTATTTCAAAAATTTTAAAAATGTAATTATTCCTGTGATTCAAAGCTGAATTTTCTGCATCATAGCTTCATTGTCACATGACGTCTCATATTTTTGTGGAAACTGTGACTCTGAAATTAAATCATTATTAAACAGAGCAAGTCTTATTCAGAAAACAATGAATCTACATTCGTTTAAAGGATAGATTTTGACATAAAAGGAGAGATCCCTGAAATTCATTTGTCCTTAACTGCTCAAAGCATTCAATGATCCGTTAGTCTTAATTTGAGGTTTATGAACATGATTTATCTTCGGTAGCTCTTCCAACACGTGACCTTGAGACGTGCTATTTGCCGTGGACTTAAATGACTCTTTTAGGTCACTTGTGGCTATTTATCTCTGAGTTTGTGTGTGATGGTTCGTGAAAACATTGTGTCGAGTCATGCTTGGTTTCAGACGAAACTTTGCATGTCCCTGCACTGAATGTCCCCGTGTCTGTCTCGTACTTGAACGTCAGTCTGCGCTGGTATCTGTGTGTACCGCAACTGTTTAGGAGAAGTCCCCTTCTGTGATCTGACACTGTGTGTTTAAGCTGTGTATATCTGCAGTGAATGTGTATCGGTGAGACTGTCTCTGGCCCTCAGGGTGACAGCAGTGTTTTGGAAGTTCAGCCAGGTGTATGCATGTGTCCAAATGGCACGTGGGCGGGGCTTTAGGTGCTCTCATTTCCCTGGCAAATACTGTCACCAGTTCCCTTTTCTTGTCACACAGCTTCTGGAGATTATATAGCAGAAATGGAATGTGTTCGAGTCACCATGATTCTGTTGATGTGTGTCTTATTTCTCATCGTTGCTGGTAAGAGGATATTTATTGCTTTTTGAATGACTTTGGCAGCAGTGATGTTACAAACCAAAACTTTCAGTTAAGGTACTTTTTGGCCAAAAGTTTGAGGTTGAGCCATTAAGAGAGAGCCAATACTTTGGGACGTTGTCTAATTAAATAAGTTTTTAGATTTTTAGAAAAATTCACAGTAAAATAAATGTTTATTATTTTAATTGGAATGCCATTCAAAGTTGGATGGATTATTATTATTAGAATTTGTTAATTCTGTAATTCTGAAATAGTGTGGCTATTACTTCCTACATTTGGATATTTTCACTTCCACTTTGAAAGGTTTAATGGAATATATTCCCACTGTGGCTGTCAGCATGCGTCCTTATGTTGTGTTATAATGACATTTTCAAAACTGTTTCATTTTATTGGATCAAAGAAAATAAAGATATTTTAAAATGTTAATTATTTTTGTAAACTTATACACAAACATTTCAACATTAACATATACAATTTGTCCTATGGTAATCTTATTATTATATAAATTTGTAATTTATTTAATTATAATTTTTTTACATTTAATTTTCATTAAAAAATTAAATCAAATAACTTAATTATTCATAATATATTTTACAGATTGTGTATTTACTATTTTTATAAACCATTTTAAATATAGTTAATAAAGATATATAGTTATATATATAAATATATATATATATATATGTGTAGTTATATATATATATATGTGTGTAGTTATATATATATATATATATATGTATATATGTATGGTGTATGGTATATGTGTATATATATATATATATATATATATATATATAACTACACATATATATATATATATATATATAAATATAACTATATATCTTTATAAACCATTTTAAATATAGTTAATAAAGATATATATATATATATATATATATATATATATATGTGTATATATATATATATATATATATATATATATATATATATGTGTGTGTATATATATATATATATATATGTATGGTGTATGGTATATGTATATATATATATATAAAACTATATATAACTATATATATAACTATATATTTTTATTAACTATATTATATATATATATATATATAGTTAATAATATTAATATATGACATATGGCTCATACTCTTGTGGCAGATGCTTCCTACATTTTGCTTTTGGTGTCACACGATGCTTTAAATATACACACAAACATTCAAAGCTCAGTGGATTATTCACAGTCAGGCTTTTGTTCATTTTCCAGTCCACACTTTTGTATGTGCATTTTGTTTGCAGCACAATTGGCTGTACTGGATTGGGCGTGAACAGTGTTTGTTTGTGTTTTGGGACGCAGAAGCAGTCGATCGTTTGCTTGTTGGTGTGAATAGCTCAATACCTCACCTCTATTGTCGTGGTGGTGGTCTAAGTGCGCTGTTGCTATCCCTACCTTGTTTGGAGACAATAAGACCAGAACAGGCCAAGCACACTTATTAGCGATTAGTGTGGCGTAAACGCGTGCACACTTTTCACTGAACCTGCTTTCTATTTTTTGTGCGTGCAATAGGGGCGTCTTTATTTATTATTTAGCGCACAACACGAGCCACACACTCATCTATTGTAATGCACAACACTGGCTGTCAGCAGGCCGATAGAAGCGAGTAGGGGGGGGTGGAGATGGCCGTGTCCGGGTAGTTAAGGGGCCTGAGAGCGATAGAGAGGGAGGAGTATGAGACTGTTTACCTGCTTACTGCCTACTTGCCTGCTGTCACACGGCCTTGCCTAGCAACGTGATGCAGATTAACAGCTGTCAGTTAAAGCAGAGCCTACGATCACTATGTCCATGCAAAAGAAATCATATCCTTAAGTAAATGAGAGAGGTCAGTTTAGAGTTCAGTAGAGTGCAGTACGTTATGTTCACAGCATTATCGGAGCATTACTTTTGCGATCGGCGATACAGAGGTCTCTATGACTTCATGCAATGCATGATAGCTCTTCCTCACTGCCTGAGTGTTTGCTCATGGACCAGTTCAGACAAATTAGAGAGGACTTGATGTTTGATCACTATCATTCTGAGAAGCTGGTCAATATTTACTCCCACAGGTATGGGATCGAGCGGCGAGGGCAAAGGCTGCGGGGATTAAAGTGCAGATCTGTGTGTATGTCTAATTAATGATGGATAAAGCCAGTTTGATGCTGGAATTGAAGATTATGTGAGAGGAGGTTCTGCAAATTTCCAAGTGAACCATAGGAGAAGGAAAACTGCTCAGATTAGCAACGGATTTCGATTGATGTTTTATTCAGCAATGTTACTGTTAATGAGAAACATTGCCGGTTTTTATGCAGCACCATTCTGCCCGGATGACGGAAAGTTTAATATTGAGCGTTTGAGGTCTAAGATGCTGTATGTTGGACATATAGATGGTCTTTTCAGCTTTGTGTGTGTAGTCCCTTGTGGAAAAAGTAGTGTGTTAAATTGTTTTGAATGTGAATGTACTTAAAATAATAAAAGTAGGCTATATTTTTAAAAACCTGTGCAGATAATATAAAAATGCCACTTAAGTTTCTTAACACACTTAAGCAAAATTTACTTTAAGTACATTTTAAATCATTGTTTTAATAAACATTTTTACTTCAAAGACAGTAGAAGTACCTTTAAAATGACATTTAATGATGTGCCTGAGTTCTACTTAAGTCAAAACTTAAGAGACTTTTTGACCCTCTTTAGGAGAACTTAAGTTCAACTCTACAATACATGCAAAGAAGTGTCTAAAAGGATTACATCCAGTTTGCACTTAAAGGATTAGTTCACTTCAAAAATTTCCTGATAATTTACTCCCCCCCCCCATGTCATCCGAGATGTTTATGTCTTTCTTTCTTCAGTCAAAAAGAAATTAAAGGTTTTTGAGGAAAATATTCAAGGATTTTTCTCCATATAGTGGACTTCAATGGGTTGAAGGTCCAAATTGCAGTTTCAATGCAGCTTCTAAGAGCTCTACATGATCCCAGACGAGGAATAAGGGTCTTATCTAGCGAAACGATAAGATGACTCTAATGACGTCACATTAAACTGTTTGTATTATGTGTATATTTTACCTGTTTTAATTATTTTTTTAAACATTAAACACCATTTTACACTCTCTTTTGAACAGGTACAGACTCTGAATACATTTCACTGCAGTCCACACAGCATGGGAAAATGGGCAGCTCTATGCTGCTCAGAGTAGAGACTCATTTTGATGTTCAGGATGTAACGTTCCAGGGGACCTGGTGTAAAACGAAGCCTTTTTACACTCATTTGGTCTCTTTCACCGATACCAGTGCCATCTCAAATCTGCGCCTAAAGAACAGTCCGGTGCTCAAGTTGCCTATTGGTTCACTATATTTTGAGCATCTGGATGAGGACTCACAGGGGGAATACGAGCTGCAGTTCAACATCGTCTTCCCAGGAAGCTCCAATATAGCGAATATCATTAAAACGGTGACGGTCACAGTCAGCGGTAAGAGCGTTTGAGTGTTGTGGGGGTTCTCATACACCTTTGGAAGCCCATTTACATTTACATTTAGTCATTTAGCAGACGCTTTTATCCAAAGCGACTTACAAGTGAGGAAAAACAAACAAGCGATTCTTCATGAATTGGCAAATAACACAGGACGTGCTCACAATACAAGTTTCATAACTGTGCCATTTCTGGCACATACTAAAAAAAATCATGCTCTTGTGCGTCATAATTATGGCGAAGTTATGACATGGTCATAATTATGAGAAGAAATGTCGAATTTATATCTTAAAAAGTTGGAGTTATGACTTTAAAAGTCAAAACTATGACAAATTGAAATTATGACTTAAAAGTCGGAATGATGACATGAAATTGAAAATTATGATTTAAAAAGTCAAAACTGACACACTGCATCTAAATTATGAAAAGTCTGTATTATAATTTCTAAATTTATAATTATGACTTAGAAAGTCGAAATTATGACACTAAATTGACCTAAAAAGTTGGAATTATGACTTAAAAAGTAGAAATGGCATTCTAAGTCAAAATATGACTTAAAAAGTAAAAATTGACATTAAATCGATTTCATGACTTGAAACGATACTTAATTAAAATTGACTTTGAAAAGTCGGTTTTATGATGCTAAAAGTTGCAATTGACCCTTCGCAAAGACCCGCCCCCTTTAGTTACTGTTGCTATGTCCGACAAGCCATGCGCTCTCACGCCACACATCATGTTCTCACGCTGTGAAAAATACATCCCAGAGCAAAGAGGACACTGACAACATATCGACAGACAAGACAGAGCAGGTTACTTTTGATATGAAACAGTTTCATATTTAAAACAAAATTTTTTAAAGAAGTTTAAATGATAAATAGTGTATAGTGTCTCTTTAATGTGTGTCGCTCCTTCAAGCGGTTCGTGAACCGATCATCTCTTCACACTAGTTCATTTATAGCATCAAATAAACATGAATGAACATCAGAAGGAATGTTGTTTCAAGTGTGGAAAGATGTGAGTATGCGCATTTTTTCAAGTTCATGTTCACCAACATTAATCTACTAACTCTCCTGACCGCTTTGTCGGACAAAATGGCGGATTCGGGGTTATCGCCTTTCAATCAAACTGCCAGCGAAGGGTCGATTATCACACTAAACCGAAATTATGACAAAAAAAGTCAAAGTTAAGACATACTAAATCGAAATTATGAAATTAAAATAGAAAAAAAATAGCTTTAGGCATATTTATGAGATAAAAAGTCAAATTTAAATTACAATTTACTGTTAATCACTGATTTATTTTTTTGCTCTGAGATGGAAACGGGCTGCCATATACATGTATCTCTTTTCTTGTAAGCACTCAATTTGATATCTTCTCTGCTTCCAGTGCCTGTGTCCATCCCCATAATTAGTAAGACTCCAGACTCAGAAATCGTGGAAGACCGGGACAATGTCACGCTGACTTGCTCTGTTGAACATGGGACAAATATTCAGTTCAAATGGCTAAAGAACAATATGTTGGTTGGTCCAAGTGACCGGCATACATTCTCACAAGATAATGGGACGCTTGTTATAAACCCTGTCAAGAAAGAAGACATCGGTCAATACATTTGTGAGGCCCGAAACCACATTAGCCAAAGCCAAAGCAAACAGGCTGATCTCAGTGTGTTCTGTGAGTATCTGTCATTCTTTTCTGACTTCAAGCTCATTTATCATCTGTTATCATCCCGTGTGTAAATCATTGGATCGTTATTGCACACAGGTTCCTCTTGCAGCCTGAGTAATTAACTGCTGTTTGCATTGTAACTCAGACGTTAAACACGATCTGTCCTGACACGTCATTTATATTAAAGCAAAGGAGAGTGGCTCGAGCTATTAAAGGTGCAAAGTGTAATTTTTCCTCTTTAAAAAGTTTTACCTCTAAAGAAATCAGGAGTATTTGTTGAAAAATCTGTTTAAAGTCACATACACTCACATGAGATGAAGACTCAATTCATTTCAGTAGCTTAACCCTTATGTGCTGTTCGGGATGTTTTCATCCACTATGGGGAATTTTTGAGTCTTAATTTGGCCATAACTTTCTCCATGTTTTAGCAAATGGAATGATTTTTGGTGACAAATCTTATTTTGACACATATTTTGGGAAAATGCTTTGAAAATGTTCAAAAACTCAACAGTACTCTGTGGGCAAACTCACTACCCTTTCGTTATGTTCGTGGCTGATTTTAACTGCTTTAAAAATGTATCAGATAAATATTTTTTTCAAATTTTGTTTGCTTAAATCTATTAATCAACCTCAGTCCTGATCAAAACTGCTAAATTTAAAAAAAAAATTCAGGATTTTAACTCTTTAATTGCCAAATTCATAAATGATGTCACTGATTTGGGAAAAAACGTGTCAAAGATTAGAAATAACATTGGCTTTGATGCGTTGTTAGTTTTTGTGCAGCATCAGATTTTAACGTTTTAAAGAGTTAAAATCCTGAATTTTTTTTTTTTTTTTAATTTAGTAGTTTTATCTGATACATTTTTAAAGCAGTTAAAATCGTGGCTGTTTTCAGCCACGAACATAACGAAAGGGTGGTGAATTTGAACAATGCACAAGGGTTAATAAAAGCTGATTTATTTTACATGAAGAGGGTCCCCTCATGGGGGCTGCCATTTTGAAAGCACCAGCTGACCTGCTGAAAAATTACTCAATTTTTCTCTTTAAACTTTCTGTTGTACAATATCACTCACAGAATAAAGAATTGTTTATAGTAATTAACCCTTTCTCCAGCATTGACGGAATTCTCCGTCATTTATGAGGCCCCTTTTAACGCTAGTGCGATTTAGTTTTAAAACGCATAAGTTTTGCTAAGGTTACAGCTGTCGTTTACTCTACGCCGGCGTTTTCGAACCTCGAAAACTGAGACTTATTTTTGTGCATTTTTCATTATAAATGTAAAATTGTATAACTTTTTTCAAGTTCACATTTAAAAAAAAAAAAAAAAGGTTTTTCACTTCAGCAATAATCTTCCAAGTTTCGAAACCAAACTTAAGTCTGTGCTCCAAAGATTTATGACAGCCTATGTTGAAAATTTATTTATCAGATCCAGGCTCAAAAAGTGAATAAATGGATTATAACTGCCGCATAAATGTAATTCAGTATTAAATTAATTAAATTAAAAAACAATATTTAAAATACAGTACAATGAGGTAATTTTTGACCGACACTCGAACAGCACCAGAGAGTTTAAAGCAGAGACTCTTTCTTTTGATATATTTCATGTTCATATATTCATGCAGTATAGATGAAAAAAACAAAAGACTAATAATGTTTTTCGCAACTTTACCTAATTTTTCAGATGGGCCTTATAACCTGGCAGTAAATTCTGACCAAGGTCTGAAAATTGGAGGCGTGTTCACAGTAAACCCAGGTGAACTGGCCTTTTTCGAGTGCATCGCGGACTCGAACCCTCCCAACACCTGCGTCTGGATCTCTAAAACAATAAACGGCTCAGAGGTTCTCATGACTGGACCACGGTTTGAAGTGAAGCCGTACGAGTTGCCCCAGGGTAAAGAGTTCTTGTGTAGAGCATTCAACAACGTGACGAAGAAGCAGGACGAGACCAAGTTCACACTGGTGGTGGCCAGTCTCAGCACAGGTACGCTTGTGTCATCTACCGTTTTGGATCTGTACATTATTTCATGTTCCGTTGATCTGTCTTTACTGTGTTCCTCAAAACTCCTATTGACGTACATGTAAAAATAATGACAGTAATTTCAACATTACCAATTTTATTAACCCTTGTGCATTGTTCAAATTCACTACCCTTTCATTATGTTCGTGGCTGAAAACAGCCACGATTTTAACTGCTTTAAAAATGTATCAGATAAATAAAATTTAAATTTTTTTTGCTTAAATCTATTAATCAACCTCAGTCCTGATCAAAACTACTAAATTTAAAAAAAAAAAAAATCAGGATTTTAACTCTTTAAAACGTTAAAATCTGATGCTGCACAAAAACTAACAACGCATCAAAGCCAATGTTGTTTCTAATCTTTGACACGTTTTTTCCCAAATCAGTGACATCATTTATGAATTTGGCAATTAAAGAGTTAAAATCCTGAATTTTTTTTTTAAAATTTAGCAGTTTTGATCAGGACTGAGGTTGATTAATAGATTTAAGCAAAAAAATTTGAAAAAAATATTTATCTGATACATTTTTAAATCAGTTAAAACAGCCACGAACATAACGAAAGGGTAGTGAATTTGAACAATGAACAATTTTGAACAAAAAATCAGGATTTTAACTCTTTAAAACGTTAAAATCTGATGCTGCACAAAAACTAACTATTTTTTTAAATTTAGTAGTTTTGATCAGGACTGAGGTTGATTAATAGATTTAAGCAAAAAAATTTGAAAAAAAATTGAATGTATAAAATGTAAATCTGATACATTTTTAAAGCAGATAACGAAAGGGTAGTGAATTTGCCCACAGAGTACTGTTGAGTTTTTGAAAATTTTCAAAGCATTTTCCAAAAATATGTGTCAAAATAAGATTTGTCACCAAAAATCATTCCATTTGCTGAAACACAGAGAAAGTTATGGCCAAATTAAGACTCAAAAATTCCCCATAGTGGATGAAAACATCCCGAACAGCACATAAAAGGGTTAAACTCTTAAATAATTAAACTTTAAATAATAATACATAATGTATTTTGCACACATCACGAAAACTGTCACCGGCTTTGGTGTTTTCAGTTAATCAGTCCTGTTTGTTGTTCTTTTGTCCCATCCATTGTCACACCGCATGGTCGTGGCAAGCTGTTTTTTTTCTCTCCAGTTGCTAAGTAAATCTGTCCCACCTGTGATTAAGTCTTGCTGTTCCACTGGAAAGTAAATAAGGGCCAACACCTGTTCTTATTGTTTACATCGTTACAGGCCGTGAATTTTGTTTGGATACTGTATGAAAAAAAAGTGCAAACATGTAATACAAGTTCCTGGATGTTTAAAGATGAAGATCATACACTAGAAATGTTATGCTAATATATTGAATTGTTTCCAGGAAAAGCAAAAAACATCCAGGCTGGGAGTGCGCTGTCTCCATTGACTTTTATTACAGTCTTCTCAGCCCTCATCATAGTGTGTATGATGTTTGTGCTGCTGAGGAAGAGCTGCCATCCAAAAAGAAGTATGATATCATTTAATCACCTTAATAATGTCTCATTTGAACAAAGTCAGTTATTTATTAAATCCCTCTGATGGTTAGGGCTGGGACAATACATCGATTCATGGTACAAAGAATCTGGAGTGATTCTGATATTTTCCGATGTATCGCAATTGACTCTTTGCAAACAGTTTGATTGACAGGCGATCTAACCAATCATAACCCCGAATCGGCCATTTTGTCCAACAAATCAGTCAGGGGAGTTAGTAGATTAATGTTGGTGAACTTGAACTTGAAAAATTGTGTGTTCTCACGTCTTTCCGCGCTTGAAACAACATTCCTTCTGATGTTCATTCATGTTTATTTGATGCTATAAATGAACTAGTATGAAGAAATGATCGGTTCACGAGCCGCTTGAAGGAGCGACACACATTAAAAAGACACTATATGGTATTTATTGTTTAAACTTCTTTAAAAAATTACAATATTTTAAATATGAAACGTTGTCAGTGTCCTCTTTTACCAGCAAATGGCACTACGTGCTTTAGAAACACCCGTATTCTGTTTGCTTCCAGTTTAGTACACACACCACTGAAACCTAAAATAATCATTCATAAAGTTGGAAAAGGTTGAAGCAAATTACAGTGGGTTATTTACATAAATCTTTCATCATAAAAGCATTCTGAGCCGAGGTGCAAGAGTACCGAACGAACACACGATCGCTGTCCAGCACTCTTCTTCATGAGCATTTGAGTGTGCTGTTAAAAACTAGTCTAGAGCGCCATCTGCTGTTAAAAATAATCTCAGAATTGATACAGAATCATTGCATCGCAAATCGAGAATTGATGTATTGCCCCAGCCCTACTGATGGATAATATTTGTTTAAAGTCGCCAAGAAATTTGAAATTTGTAGCTTTTAGTCCATGTGTGTTTGCCATTTATATGCTAGTGCTCTCCTAAATGTTGTCAACATTATTTTTTTGCAGAAATACACGTCTTAAAAAAGTTGTTACCTTAAGAGAATATAAATCAAAAATATCGATGACTCATCCTGTACTGCACAGATTTTTGTCCAATCAAAGGCCCTGTTTACACCTCGTATTAAAGGGATAGTTCACCCAAAAATGAACATTTTGTCATCATTTACTCACCCTCGTGTTGTTCTAAACCTGTTTGAGTTTCTTTGTTCTGAACACAAAGGAAGATATTTTGAAGAATATGGGTAACCAAAGAGTTGTGGGGCACCATTAATTCCACAGTATTTTTTTTTCCATACTATGGAAGCCAATGGTGTCCCACAACCTGTTGGTTACTAACATGCTCCAAAATATGTTCCTTCGTCTTCAGCAAAACAACGAAATCGATACATGTTTGAAACAACTTGAGGATGAGTAAATGACGACAGAATTTTCATTTTTCCTTTAAGATGTGTTTTGGACGATGCTAAACGGGGTCTAAAACGTTTTGAGCTCATCCACTTTCGACCACCTCCAGAGGTAGTCCAAAAAGCATTCGGATTGCTTTAGTGTAAATGCTTGTAAACATACGGAAAGCACGCTAGCCGGATGGGATTTAAACTTTGTCGGCTGAAGACCCAAGTTTGGTTTGAAGACGAAAAATACACCAATGTTCTCTCACCATTCCTGCATTTGGCGTGGTCTTGCGGCTATCAGAAGAGAAACGAAAGCTGCTGCTCTTGTTGTGTTTTTTCATGGTCTCCGGTCATGTTCATATGTAAATTACGTGACCTTTTTTCATCCATTATATCGAAAGATCTGAAAAACTCCATACATTTACCCGCCCACAGACCCTCCCCTCAAAGAAATCAGGTTGAAAGTGGACAAAAGAGATGGATCAAAACACCAGGAGTAAACAAGATCGATCAACCAAAACGCATTAGTACCAGGTGTAAACAGGGCCAAACGGTCTTCAGAATGAGAACGTCACTAATAATACCACAGCAACCGAGTGGCACGTTGCAAATCATGATTAATAGTTGCGATGCAAATGATCTAATTTTAAAAATATAGAAATATGTCAACGCAGGACAGAAAACAGGTGTCAAACTGATTTCAAAGGGATCTGTAATCATTAACTTAGTGTTTGTCAGGCTTTATTCAAATCAGTTACTGAGACAAATAATTTTTAATTGATTTTTATTTTTCTACAGTGATAAAGACTATCTACAGGCGGTAAGAAAAGAATTCTAATTTATACAAACATCCGATAAATATGACACATTTATTCATTTCTGTGACATCCCTGATGTATTGATCCTGTCCTCCAGGCCTATGACGGAGCAGAGAGGACTGCACCGCTCCGGTACGTTTGCTGCACGCCTCCGACTATAATATTCCTGTGTTGTTAAGCAGTGATGTGTACTCTGCCTCTTTGTACAAACAAACTCCCCAACCCCATTAACATTACAACTATAATCATATCTGCTCGGTTTCTGTCAGCGTACACTTTAAACATATTTTCCACCTTGGTGGTTTGGCTTTGCTTGGCCACGTACGCAGTCACTCCCTTTTGAAAATAAATATAGGATATTACCAACTACTTACTGCCTAAAATAAACTGTGCTAGTGAACTAAATGGAAGGATAGCTTTTAATACATTGCATAATATGGATCTCAATAGAAGTTAATGGCAAATAATGTTTTTTTTTTTATCACAAATATATATATATATACATATAATATATAATATTTGCAGGTCATGAAGATGCAACTGAAGACTTTGGTATCTATGAATTTGTCTCTGTACCTGAGAAAATGGAGTCAACACAGGTAAAAAAAAAACGTTGCTTTTTTGCAAGAGCAGTTTTTGTTTTTCCCTAGAACAGTTTATTATTTCTTCCATCTGTTTTCCAGGCATCCTGCAGGTCTTTGGCACGGCTCGATTCAGTCAAAGATTTGCATACCACCATCTATGATGTCATCAGACATGTGCCTGAAACTCCAACGCTGAGTCTGTTGAAATGAGAGAGGTGGATATTCACGTGTGCTCAGATGTAAACACGAAAAGCATTTTACTTTTTTTTTTCCTGCCAATTTTTTCTCAGTTACACATTTAAGCACGTCTTTTGCTTTACAGTTAATCATTTTTATACTTCCTTTTTATACTTCCAAAAATCCGAATATAAACTTATAAACTTGTGCTGGGCACTGAAGTTTTTATTGTCTTCAAAATATATACAAGAAAGAGATTTTATTCTGTAGCAACATGCTTAATGAAAACTAAGAGTATTTATATATAAATACAGTCATCTAATGTTGTTGTTTTGCATTATGAATGTAAATATGATGCATTTTGTACGTTGAAACTATTTTTTTGCACACTGCAATGTATTCTGTGATATTGCTCATTGCGTTTTAAAGATGCCACATTTCACGTGTTCTTTGTGTTGCACCTCTTCACGTTTTAAACACAGATGGATGCCTCGCAATTTGAAAATAAAGGTTTTTAGAGATATTTTTGCTTCTTCTTTAATTAAGTACAAGATATTATAATCAGTGTTACGCATACAAGTAATGCTAACAATGTAATCAGATTACTTTTTTCCAAGTATCTAGTAATGTAATCCATTACTTCTTTTAAATTTACAAGAAAATATTATTATTTTGTCCCATTTATTGGATAAAATTGGGAGTAAGTAAAGAGGTGTTGTGTGTTCTGTGAAAACATGATACAAGTAATGCTAACTATGTAATCAGATTACTTTTTTCCAAGTATCTAGTAAAGTAATCCAGTACTTCTTTTAAATTGATAAGAAAATATTATTATTTTGTCCCATTTATTGGATAAAATTGGGAGTAAGTACAGAGGCGTTGTGTGTTCTGTGAAAACATGATACAAGTAATGCTAACTATGTAATCAGATTACTTTTTCCCAAGTATCTGGTAAAGTAATCCATTACTTCTTTTAAATTGACAAGAAAATATTATTATTTTGTCCCATTTATTGGATAAAATTGGGAGTAAGTACAGAGGCGTTGTGTGTTCTGTGAAAACATGATACAAGTAATGCTAACTATGTAATCAGATTACTTTTTCCCAAGTATCTGGTAAAGTAATCAATTACTTCTTTTAAATTGACAAGAAAATATTATTATTTTGTCCCATTTATTGGATAAAATTGGGAGTAAGTACAGAGGCGTTGTGTGTTCTGTGAAAACATGATACAAGTAATGCTAACTATGTAATCAGATTACTTTTTCCCAAGTATCTGGTAAAGTAATCCATTACTTCTTTTAAATTGACAAGAAAATATTATTATTTTGTCCCATTTATTGGATAAAATTGGGAGTAAGTACAGAGGCATTGTGTGTTCTGTGAAAACATGATACAAGTAATGCTAACTATGTAATCAGATTACTTTTTCCCAAGTATCTGGTAAAGTAATCCATTACTTCTTTTAAATTGACAAGAAAATATTATTATTTTGTCCCATTTATTGGATAAAATTGGGAGTAAGTACAGAGGTGTTGTGTGTTCTGTGAAAACATGATACAAGTAATGCTAACTATGTAATCAGATTACTTTTTCCCAAGTATCTGGTAAAGTAATCCATTACTTCTTTTAAATTGACAAGAAAATATTATTATTTTGTCCCATTTATTGGATAAAATTGGGAGTAAGTACAGAGGTGTTGTGTGTTCTGTGAAAACATGATACAAGTAATGCTAACTATGTAATCAGATTACTTTTTCCCAAGTATCTGGTAAAGTAATCCATTACTTCTTTTAAATTGACAAGAAAATATTATTATTTTGTCCCATTTATTGGATAAAATTGGGAGTAAGTAAAGAGGTGTTGTGTGTTCTGTGAAAACATGATACAAGTAATGCTAACTATGTAATCAGATTACTTTTTTCCAAGTATCTGGTAAAGTAATCCAGTACTTCTTTTAAATGGACAAGAAAATATTATTATTTTGTCCCATTTATTGGATAAAATTGGGAGTAAGTACAGAGGTGTTGTGTGTTCTGTGAAAACATGATGTTTATTTCCTAGAAGAGAAAAAGTAACGCAAAAGTAATGTAATGCATTTCATAAAAAGTAACGTGATAAGTTACTTTTTTTTTTGGGCATGTTAAAGCATTATTATAATGCATTACTTTTAAAAGTAACTGTCTGCAACACACTAATTATGTCTTAAATTTTTTTTTAAATAATTAGCTTGGCTTTTTTTTTCTTTTTTGCTTATTTTTATTTTGGTACGAGTCTTTCTGCGCACATATTAAGCTGATAATTTACATGAAGCACTAATGGGTATTCCATCCAGAGAGATTGTCCGATAAGCATATTACCTGAACAAACAGGCAGTGTTTTGTAAAAGGAAGATTTAGAATATGACTGCATGTTTATTTTCTCTGTTTCATGGGAAGAGCAGAAATACCTATTATATCAACAACTCTGCAGCCTGGGGGAGGTGCAACTCCCTCATTTGAAAGGGAAATCATCAGTGATATCACTGGCGCTTTATTGACGGAAAACACTTGCTCTCTTATGTGTGCTCATATGAGCATGAACCGCCAGTTAGTGGGACTCATCTCAAACACCCACGCTAGAACATTTATGTCAGGTAGTTTATATATTTGCTGTAAACTTTTCTTTGAGCCGTGATGTAAACACTCAAAACAAATGAAGTATTGTCGCTTTTCCAAGAACTCTTGATTCTGTTTGTACTCAAGTGCAACACACAATCTTCTATAACAGACAAGATATTTTCATTGTAGTGTAGCTGGCGAACTAGAAAAGTCAGGAGACACTGACTTCGTCTTTTCTATTTTGTCTGTATGAATGTATCAAATAATTGATTCATTCAAAAACGCTGATTCATTCAGGAGCATAAACAAGTTCTCATATCTCTCAAAAAGTATGTGCAAAAGATGGAAATTTCTAATAACGATTTCTACAAAGCATTATACAAATATATATATACATATTTGTATAATGCTTTGAAGGCCTATTGAAGGCCCAACTGCTTTCTCAGAGGCGTGCCAGCTTTTTAATTTGCCTTAAATGTAAAATTGATCAAACAAATAAGCATGAGAACCTCGTTTGTGCCGACAATAGGCTGTAATATCACAACAACAGTGTACTAACATATGAAAGCCCATTTCCAATACAAGAAAAATACATAATCATGACATAAAAATTCAATTGTGACACAAAAAGCTGAAATTGTGAGATACTAAATCATAATTATGAGATAAAAGTCACAATTATGCCATGAAACAGTTACATTTCGACTAAAACAATGATCTAAAAGTAAATTATGTTACAATTATGATCATAATGTTGAAATTTTTGCTATAATTTCGACTTTTTATGTAATAAAAGGTTCCTAAATGGGCTTCTATACTCAGCTATTTCTGCCATATGATGAAATTAGTATGTAAAGATGCTGTTCCGAGGAACTACATATCCCATGGTGCACTGGTCACCTGTCACGTGAGCCCAACAGTGAAACATGGCAACTGTCTAGCACTGCAGGAACTGCACCGCCGTTTGACAGAAAAACACCATAGGATACATTAGGTTTTACTGCTTAGTGTCTTCAACTATACGATGCAGAAAATCAAGTCTCTGATGTCCCGTCAGGTGGGTTATTTCTCATTTTACACCCGTCTTCTCTTTGAATTCATTGACGAATCCGGAAGCCTGTTAATAAGCTAGCCTGCTAGCTAAAATAGACATAAACAGAAACAAATCTTATGCACAGCTTATTGATCTGAGGGTTTCAAATCAAATGAATAAAGAAACTTCCTTTTAAACCTGTCATAAATTGATTGTGTCGTTAAACATTATTTTGTCTCTGTGCAGTTTGGTCCCAGTACTGTCAGTGAATTATAGCTCTTTTTTTGTTGTTATTGCTATTGAGAATGATCATATTAGGGGTCTGCAGCTTCTACAACACCCCATGAATCGATGCCTGATATTTATAGTTTACTTATTTGATTTATTTTCTTTGCCAGGGTCTGAAAAGTCCCCAGGAGAGTGTGGTTGACATGAGCCCTGTGGAGAGCTTCAGGAGCCCCAGCCAGGTCAGTTCATGTTCTCAAGTCTAAACTATGCTGTTTCTGAATTAATAATAACACAAATAATAAAGGAATGAGTCTCACATTTGTCAATAGATTTTATTCTGTCAAAAAAAAGCCCCTCTCAGCATTGACCGCTGAAAAATGTCTGTACCGACTAGATGAACCAATCCTACAATCCTATACAATGTTCTTCTCAAGATCTGATAACTTCAGTGAATTCTGTCCTGTGTGATTAAAAAAAGACTTTAAGTAAATGTGCCTCATGAATGATGAGTGGCATTTCATCTATAAAACAGACAACCACCCACACCTTTTTACTACCATGTCTCTGAAATATTTACAAATGAATGAGAGAGTAGAGTGGCACGATTCTATATAAATTGAGAAACATGTTATTTTGCTTAGTTGTCTATTCAGAATGGTGATCTCCATTTCAAACAAGAACAACAAAAATCATGATTCAATTGACCCTTCACAAACCCGCCCCCCGTTGCTATGTCCGACAACTCGCGCGCTCTCACGCCACACATCATGTTCTCACGAAGTGAAAAAGACAAGAGGACATTGACAACGTATGAATATTGTAATTTTTTAAACAATAAATAGCGTAGAGTGTCTCTTTAATGTGTGTCGCTCCTTCAAGCGGCTCGTGAACCGATCATCTCTTCATACTAGTTCATTTATAGCATCAAATAAACATGAATGAACATCAGAAGGAATGTTGTTTCAAGTGCGGACAATTTTTCAAGTTACACAACGTTAATCTACTATAGGCTACTCCTTGACGGCTTTGTCGGATAAGATGGCGTATTCGGCGTTATCATTGGTTAGATCGCCTGTCAATCAAACTGTTTGCGAAGGGTCAATTCATATCCAGTATCCATTTACAATCATGACTTTTTTTTTGTTTAAAATGGAGATCTTGATTCTGAATGGACAACTAAGGAAAATAGCATGTAATTTACTAGAGGTTCTGACAAAAATGTTTATTGCTGCAGTCTGTTTAAAAAAATATTTAATTCATTTGAATTTTTAGAAAATCAGGCTGAATGAATGATTCAATGACTCACTCGTAAACACTTGTTTCATTGCTGGATGAATCGGCATTTTTTAAACAAATCTCTTTAATGAGCGATTCAATGACAATTGCTTTTGGTAACACTTTACTTGAAGGGGTGTGCATAAGACTGACATGACACCTTCATAATCGTGACATGAATATGAATGAAGGTTAATGACAACTGACATGAAGTGTTATTCGCTCAATTATGTCATTTTTAATGCAGAGATGACATTGTTTGAGATGTCTTTGTTATGACAACTTGACATAAACCAACACATCATAACCTGTCATAAACATGACATAACAGATTAATTATAAAACTTAATGAAAGGTTTTTTTCTTTTATGGGTTAATATTACATTAAAGTGTCATGTGGTTGGTTTTGACACTGGCTGTCCTGAGACTGTTATAACTGTGTATTATTTTTCTGACCACTTTTTTTTTTTTCCAGTGGTACAAATTTAATTTGTCATTAAGAGTTAATACGCTGTCAAATTACTTTATAACAGTGTCATGAATATTTTTCATTTCATAATGTCTTTTTTAAATACCACTGTAGTTTAAGTCAAGAAAAATATTCATAAGTCTTGGTAATGTCAAGTTATCATGACAAAGATACTGTTAGGTTATGATGTGTTGGTTTATGTCAAGTTGTCATAACAAAGACATCTCAAACAATGTCTTCTTTGCATTAAAAAGGACATAATTGAGAGAATGACACTTCATGTCAGTTGTCATAAACCCTCCTGTTATGAAGGTGTCATGTCAGTCTTATGCACACCCCTTCAAGTAAAGCGTTACCATACTTTTTTTAACGGTCACTTGTCGCCACCTACTGGTGTGACGTTGTAATGTTTATTTGAAGTGCCAAGTTACTTTCATTTTGATCGCTATCGTAGACATCAGTGTTTATATCCTAGCTATAAACTTTTATCCCAGTACTTCTGTGATGATTTGAATTATTTGGCTCATGAATGATCAAGATTTTATGGAAGCCCGTTTCCGCCACTGAAAAAAAAAAAAAAGAAGATTTTTACGACTTTTTATCTCAGAATTCTGAGTTATAAAGTCAGAATTCTGAGATAAAAAGTCAGAATTGCGAGTTATAAAGTCAGAATTCTGAGATATAAAGTCAGAATTCTGACTTTTTTTCTCAGTAAAAAAAAAAAATCTAGTTTCCTGTTACTGAGATTGACCTTCACTTGAGTATGGAAGCCTCGCAACTGGGAAAAAAAAAAAAAAAAAGATTATTGAGACTTTTTATCTCAGAATTCTGACTTTTTATCTTAGAATTCTGACTTTATAACTCGCAATTCTGACTTTATATCTCAGAATTCTGACTTTCCAACTCAGAATTCTGACTTTTTATCCCAGAATTCTGACTTTGTAACTCAGAATTCTGAGATAAAAAGTCACAAAAATCTTCTTTTTTTTTTTTTCAGTGGCGGAAACAGGCTTTCTTAAGTTGGGGACACTTGCTTGATATTCAGCAGTGTTTTTGATATGTCTGCATTGGCGCCGTTGTATGCGAACTGGTCTGAGCCGGACGATTATGTCACTGTTTTCTCCAGTGCTGATATACATAAATGAACTAGACTAATAACTATTGATCTTTGCAACGGAATGAATCAATACAAATATATAGAATAAGCTGGACAATGACACCATTTTCTTTGGGATTTTCTAAATAATTATTTGCCAGTTATTACTGTAAAGCTGCTTTGCCACAATTTGCATTGTACAAAGCGCTATATAAGTTAAGGTGACTTGACTAGTGTAATACAGAAATGATGTTGTTTGGCTGACTGTTTATGAAGCTGTTGCATACCGATACATGACAACCGCTCTCTCTTGCTCAGCGGCAGCACCAACGCAGATGTGAATGTACTTTGTGATCGTACTTGACATAGGTTTAATAGACACAGCCGACTCATTGCCATTTAGGAATAAGGATTGTGACCTTTTAACAATTAATCATGTAGCTCTAGAGCAGTCATTCTTAAAGTCTGGTCCACTAGACCAGCGGTCCCCAACCTTTTTTGCTCCACGGACCGGTTTAATATCAGACAATATTTTCACGGACCGGCCTTTAAGGTGTGGAGGATAAAAACAACAAAATAAAATGGGGTCTTTTTTAAATATTATAATAAACGTGAATCCAATGTGTAGGCTTACTCGCAACTTTATTAGCAGCGTCCTCGTAACATCGCGCCAACAACATAACATGAGTAACATCCTCTCTGCCCCCTAACGCTCTCTGGCGGGCTTGGTGCGTGTAAATCACCTGTTGCGATAAATCCATATTTCAAGCAGGACTCCTGGTATTGTCTGTTAAATGCAGCTTTCTTTTTCTTGGAAATCGTAGGCTCTTCTTCTGTCTCCTCACTGGGCCGTTTCCCCTTCGCAAAGAAGCTTTCCAGAGACGTTTGTTTTTTACTCATTTTGCTAGCTTGTGTGTTTATTTTTAGCGGTAACGTATCACGTGACCTAAACAAGCGTTGCTATGCGCCAAGAGTGAGTCATAGACGGATGTAACGGAGAGAATTTGAAGTTGAGATGCTGACTCGCGATCTTCGCAGTAGTGAACGCGCCAGAGAGAAATGCACATTTCATACACACATGCACATTTCATACTAATTACATAAGTCAGTTTTTTTTTTTTTTTTTTTTTAAATAAGTTATTTATTCTTTCTGTGCGGCCCGGTACCAAATGACCCACGGACCGGTACCGGTCCGCGGCCCGGGGGTTGGGGACCTCTGCACTAGACCACTAGTGGTCCGCCATCGCCCCCTAGTGGTCCGCGAAAAGATGACCTAAACTAGGCAAGTTCTTAACCCACACCGGATCACAGACGGGGGGGTTGACGTCAGTGTGTTTTAATAACGAAAAAATGGATCGGTAGCTAAATCAAAGAGGAGTAAAAATAAAAGCTCAAGAGTTCACTGAAAGCAGCAAAACTACAGCAAAACTACGGTACCGAAGATACCGAGTCACGGCCACTGGCCACCACACTCCCGCAGACCACAGAGTTTTAAACTAATGGCTCTTTGGAATGACATTAAGTGGGATCTAGGCTGTTACAGTATGTTTAATTGTAGTTTTTTTTTTCCATGTGCAGTTTGTTGTTCATATTAAGCTACAGCTCATTTCACATTTACTTTTTCAAATGAAATAAAATTCATATATATTTAAATATCTCAGATCAATAATTAAATATTATAAATATATTCATAATAATTTCTGATCATATCATTGCATTTGTGTTTGAATAATTAGTTTTTGACTTGAAACAGTTGCATATTAAACTTAAATTTAGTTTATCCTTCCTATTTTGTTGTTTTTGGGGGGCGTGTTAGAGTGGGATTCTGTTAGGTGGTCCTCAGAAAAAAATCGGAAGATAAAGTGGTCCTTGGGCTGAAAAAGTTTGAGAAACACTGCTCTAGAGAGTATAAAAAAGTTAATCGGCCTGGGCTTTAGTGTAGCAGTGCCACTTCGTTGTATTACGACCTTCATTCAGTGAGATCAATGTAAATCGGTCATGGTCCAGTGCACTGGTTCTAGCACTACCTCACAGGTCCATCAAATCAGTTGGATTAGCTCATATTTTTTGCTTTTATTTTATTACCTGGTTATCGGCTAGATAATCCATATCAGCCGGCAGTGAAAATTTGTTCTCGTTCTGTATTTTTTTATGTCATCTTACATGTACTTCAGAAAATGATTCTCAGAACCATCTGGCCTGGATCCCTGGTGGGCTTTGTTTCAACACTTTTGAAATTTTTCTGAAACAACTGAGGCGGTGAGAAAGTGTTTGATCATTGAAACAAATGGTCTGTCCATAGCATAGAGGAAAATGATGGATTAGCCTTCCCAAATAGCGCTTCTGCGCCATTAATGAGGATCGTGTGTGAAAAATAGACTTTGAAAGTTGGTCTTTATCCCAAGATTATCAGATTCTTGAAAGTGGAAGTTCTGGTGGAGCATGCTGTTTTTTTAACAGTTTGTTTTAATGAGGAAACAAGATATTTTCATATTATTTTTATATAGTTCAGGACTCAACAATAAGGATTTTCTTCTTCAGTGCTTCCAATTTTTATTTGCCAACATTTTTACGACAAATATTGTTAAAATATATTTATTTTGTTCGTTAGTGAATGTTTGATTCATTCTAGTCTGTTAAAACAATGGACTGTAAAAAAAAAAATGTAATAAAAATGAAGCCAAAATATCCTAGAAATAGCCTAACCGTTGCCATGTTGCGCAGATGGACCGTTGCTGTTGACCCTGAAGTGTTACCATCACTTTTATATTGTGATTTTAAACCGAATTATTTTGTGATTCCTAAAAATGTGTCTGACTAACTGACCTATATTTTATTTTCTCACCAAAAAACCAACTTGCAATCTCATTTAGCTTTTGGTAAGTGTTCACTGTGGGCAATTTTTAATTGTCACATAACAAGATGAATATTAAATGTGGTAAAATGTGCTTTGGGATGTTTTGCGTGACCAGAACCATTGAAAGGACCCATTTCTCTTGCACAATCTCCAGTGTCCTCTAGATGGCACTATAATCACACAATTAAGACACCAGGTAGTCTTGAATGCCTCTTGATGAATTGCTGTGAAAATGGATATTTGTATAGTTTATTTACGTCATTAGTCTAATGTCGTCATCACCTTCATCATGTTCTGAAGAATATATTGTAATATGTGAAATATTATTCATAAGATGATTCATTCTCAAGCGTGGGTGTGCTTTTACAGGTTAAAACAACTTTCTTCCCCTCCCATTACCTGCATATTGCAGACTAAAAAAATTTCTCATTGCTTTTTAAGGAGTCTGATATTTGTAAAGATGTCACAAATAAAAGCTAGAGCAGGTAACGAGGGATACGCTCACATCCCGCCGCAGCTGTCCGTCTCTTCCCTCTCATCCCGGTCCGTGTGAATGAGCGCTTATTGTTATTTTTAATACGCCTCTAAATCACACACTCACCTGCGTTTGATCAGCATCATTCAATAACCCTTCAGTTCACTCATCCTAAGCTTTGATTGCTGTATGGCACGTCGAGTCACACTTTTATGTGCAAATAGACTCGTGTCTGTCTCTGCGTGCAGGGAATAAAAGGACGAGAGGTGTTAATTTTGGTAAACATTGTCAGTCTACATGGGATGGAAACATAATTGAACAAAAGCTTGGCTACCAATTTAATTAGTCTGGCGGAGTTTTTGTTTTATTTTCCAAGTGACCGTTTGGATGGAAACTGATTGATGTTTTCAGTCTCATCCGATCGGATCGTGGACTTCATTCCCACCTAATTTGTTGCTATACTTTTTAGAGCTGAGTAAAGGGACACCTCGCTTTTCATTCCATTGACTTCTGTTCTTACGCGAGCTCGTATGAAAACGTTTTGCATTTCACTGCGTACCAATCCAATGTTTGGTGAACTCTGATCTGCAACTTTGTAACGCATGAAGCAGACAACAAACACAAAACTTTCGTTCTTTGCATTTCAAATGAGTGGAATAATTTAATAGTAAAAAAGTAAAAAGCAAAATAAAACACAAACTTTAAAACTACAGAGCTGGAAGAAATTGCAGTTGTTTGAACACATAGTTTAGTTTCACATTTTGGTTGTATTATTATTTGTTGAATTCATGTTAAAAAAAAGACTTTGCAGACTGAATTAAAATATAAATTAATAGTGATGAGAATGATATATGAATGTAAAATACAATAGAGAGTTACTCTTGCATATATTTGGCTTTTAGTAAAGAACTAAGAACTCACTTTGTGATTTTTGTAAAGAATAAACGGTTCTGGTTTTATAGAAAGTTCCATTTAAAAAAAAAAGTTAGACCTACATCTGTGAAACCATATTTTAGGATGTTATGCAGCTTTTAATGGTGTTTAGTTAATCAATAAATCACATTTTCCCCAGAAACGTGACGTTTTCTAAGGTTTAGCCCGTCACATGCACAGTTCTTCAGCCCCCTGGGAATAATGTCTCCCACAGATCGGATGTTTTCCTGGATTTTTCCCCTCAAACACACTCAGAATATATATGTATTCCCCTGGGGGAGAAAGGCTGTTATTTTCTACTAAAACACTTCAAAACCAGCACAGCGCTTTCTTAAACACCTGTAGTACTGAAACAAATGGTTTGCTAAAGTAGTGATGTATGTGCAGAGTATTCTATACTAAACTGCTCTGTAGCTTAAAGATGCAGAACACTACAGAAGTGGTTATAAAATACTTAAGAGCCAAAAATGATTAAAAAACGGTAAACGAGACCGAGTTTGCTGTAGTTCTTTCCCCCTTCCATATGTAAAGCGCTTTGAGTACCCAGAAAAGCGCTATATAAATGTAACGAATTAATTAATTAAATGTCTTTTTACTTATTTTTTTTCTACAGATGGAGTAGCTATTTGAATTTCACATCAACACATTTTATTATTTATTTATTTAATTAATTCAATTTTAATGGTTGTGCGGTAAAATTTGACCCACAGTAAAATGGAGGGTTAATTTTCTTAGGTCAGTGGAAATTATGACCCAATTTACTTTTTAACACTTAAATTTAGGATTTAAAGGGATAAAATGCAAGTGTTTAAAGCTATCATAATATATCCTTTTAAATTCGACCAATATTTTTAAATAGAATGACTTACAAATGACTGTAAGGGACAGAAAAGTTCCCTTAGTTAAAGGATCCTCTGCTGAAAGTTAATTTTGTTTACGCTTGAAAATCTATAGATGACCTCCTCAAAGATGCTACACTTGGACTAAAAGTCCAGTTTTGATTTCAAGGTGTCTTTTAAGGGCTCATGGTAACTAGTGAGCCCAAGGATTTTGTCTTTTGTTCTTGCTGTGCGTGTACCAGTGGAGAGTGACTCATACCACCCCTCCCCCTGCGGATGCTGATGCTGATGCCGTCCCTCAGTGAGTTCACCCACGCTCCCTCACAGCGCTGCCTACTACATCAGCCTGCACTGCGCACACACTGCATCATGTGTCTTTGAGGAGATTAAAGGCTTTCAGGCCAAATTATTCCTCAGCTTCTATCTCAATGACATCAAATTGCAGTCTTCATAGGAAGATCCTTCATATATCACCAAGTGTCCAACTCTGGGTTCTTTCAGTAGTTTCAAACATGAATAAGTGGTTTATTGATGTGGATCGCTTTCTGTGAATTTGGCT
The DNA here is from genome assembly GCA_038088235.1 of Zacco platypus. NCBI lineage: Eukaryota > Metazoa > Chordata > Actinopteri > Cypriniformes > Xenocyprididae > Zacco > Zacco platypus. The sequence goes on from CM076071.1 coordinate 27,178,252, forward strand.
GATGGCTGTAATTAAAGGGTTTTTAAAGTTGCCTCAGCTCTTGTAAGTCAGAATGGCTCTGTAAGATTTATCTCAGACCTGGTCGCAGAGCTGTTTTAACCACATTGCATCACATCTTGTGAATCATGCGTAATGAGTCTCTCAGCATCTGTCTTCAAAGAAAAGAGGACAACTTTGTTTCTTCAAGCTGTTTTGAGTGAAATTGATGTTCCTGTGCTGATCCTCATTAAGGTTCATGAAGGGTGTTCCTCAGGGATCGGTGCTAAGACCACTTAATCTTTGCACTCATCTTGGCTATAAGTTTGACGTGAGAAATAATCAATGTTCAAACCCCGTTTTTAGGTGCGAGGCAAGCTTCCCCACGATGGTGTCCCAGAAGCGGTGAGATTTCCCTGCCAATACTCATTCTCATTTCTCGTTCTCTCCCCACAGGAAGAGCTGAGGGAATTGAGGGAGCAGCCCACTGATCCACAGGCAGAACAGGAAACCATTGACAGCATAGAGGAAGTGTACTTCTCCAGTGACTCCTTCGACATGGTGCAATACGAGCTTGAGGTGTGTGTATATGAGAGAAAGTCATGTTTTATATGTTTACATGCCACTTGCAGAATCTGTAAAGTGTTTTCAATATATAGAGATAATATGAAGATAATATAATAAATAAATTATAGACACATAACTGATTTTTATAAATATATATATATATATATATATATATATATGTAATTGTTTGCAAGTGTGTGTGTGCGTTTTTGTGATTTATGAGTAAACATTTGTATATGGGTATTACACTGGTATTACAACATAAACATGAAATATCAGGACATTTCATGAGTCCTCATATTTAAAATAGCTTTAAAAACAGACTAAACAATGTTTTAAAAATTTAAAAATGCGGAATGTTTTCTGTGATGGGTATGTTTAGTGGTAGGGGTAGTGTAGGGGGATAAAATGTACACATTGTACAGTATAAAAACCATTATGCCTATGGAATGTCCTCACTTTGATGGCAAAACAAACCTGTGTGTGTGTGTGTACGTAAAACACATAGTTTAATTGCATAATTATATATATTTGGTTTTATAAATGATCCTGTTCAAACGTTCATACACCCATGATTCTTAATAGCATGTTTCATGTAGCTTTTTGAGATTTTTGTGTTGTGTTTGTGTCCAATATTGCAGAGCATGCTGGGAAACCAAAGGTTTTATAGGGCCTGGAGGATAGGTGGACAGCTTTTCCTTTATCCACAATGTTTTGTATTGTATATGTAAATGTTTTTTCAAACCAAAATGTTTAATTTTCAAAATTTAATTTAAAATTCTGATTATGAATTGAGAAAAACTTTCAATCAGTGTATGTTCTGACCCGGGCATCTGTGCGTCTCACCGCTCTGAGTGTCAGGGTGCAGGGTCCGCACAGACAGCCAGGGGTTTTTGTGCAGGTTCCAGCCAAACCCAGTTGATGGATTATTCACATACTACGAATGTGAAATCTCATTAGATTTGGTGGTGCATTTCAAAAGCTGCACATAATGAGATTTAGCCAAGAGGAAAGTAACTACTCTCATTTGAGTCCAGACTTTTGGGTTTTTGTTATTTCTCTGTTTGGGGATGGGGCGTTAGGTGCTATTTATTTATTCCTCTATTACAAAGTTGGGCTGCATCAACTTTTTATTTGAAGTAAAAGTTTGTTTGAGCTGTTCAGCTGCTGTTGTTTATTGAGCTGGAGATGATTTGCCTGCGTCTGTGTGAGTGATACCTGCCATCTTGATCAAAGTCAAGAATTTACATAGTACCATCAGAATAAAAGGCATTCTTAAATCTCAGATCTTTCTGTGTTTGTGTATGCTTGCCCAACAGAAACTCCCTCCGGATCTAAACCTTCTGGAGCTTGAGGAGTACAGAGATAAGCTGAAGAGACAACAAGCAGCTGTAAGTATCGCATTCAGAGAAATCTTTTTAAAAAAGAGTCTGCTCTCTCAGAGGTTGTTTGCAGCGCCCATTTGTGTGACATACTGTATGATATCACTGCTTCTTTTACATTATAATGATACTGTTTTATCTGTGAGTCATAGATAAATAAAAATCCTTGATTTTGTGACTTGATTTGAGGTTTTGAATTGAGTTCAATTTAGTTTTCTTTCATAAAAGTTGATTGCAAGTATATATTGACATTATAAAGAAGCAAAGGTTAATTGGACTATTTTATACATGTATTTTTTTATCTTAAATTCTTAAATATTTTTTATCTCCAACTGATTGACTAAAATCAATACATTAAATACATTTTAATAAAACTTATTTATTATTTTAACTTTTTTTTGTTTTTTAAAAAAATATAATAATGAAATTAATTTTAAATATAAATGAACTCTTTCAGTGTGGTGGGGAAATATATATTATATAAAATAAATTGAAACAATTAAATCGTATTTAATGTTTTCCATGACCAAGGGAATAATTAATCCCATATTGCTTATACTGGAGTAATGGCTGCTGAAAATTGAGCTTTTCAATCACAGGAAGAAATATTTAAAAATATTACAAAATATAATAATATAAATAAAATAAAAATAATGTAAAAAGTAATATTTTAAAAACTATTAAAATAGCAAACTGTTCTTTTAAATTGTAATAATAATTCACAAAATACAGTATTTTTTTGTATTAAAACTGTATTTTGATCAAATAAATGCAGCCTTGGTGAGCATAAGAGACTTCTTTCAAAAGCATTAAAAAAATTTTAGGTTTTTTTTCTGAAAATTTACATGGTTAATGAAAATACTTTGGGGACAAAAGTACAATTCATAAGGATTGTTTTCAGAGTGAATTATTAATAATTATTATTAATATTATTACCACAATCCCAGGGCATGGTGTAGCGTGCTTGTGAAGGCTTTCTTACATTCTGTTTTGATCCGGGGTTACATTCAGTTCACTGCAGCCTTAGAAACAAATTTTTAAAGAGGAATGTCACCCTCTGTCTTTCTTGTTTCATGCTTAAGATGCTTGCTTATGCACAGCTGTCCTATCGGCACAGTGCAGGGTGAAAGATGCCGCCCCCGGGATCCTTGGGGGTACCCTGTGACTCAGTCTTACTCTATGTGTTGTGGTCTGCCACGAGTAGACCGTTTGCTGGCCACGCAGCGGCCCCGAGGTCACCACAGGGGCCCTGTCCCCGAACGCTGATCCCGGGTCATGACAGACAGCTGCAGGCATCAGAGGATGAGCTCTGTGTGAGGCGAACTTCCCGCTGAATGCCATTACTTGTCTCTCTGCATGCTCACATGGCGTGGTATTTTATTCCTGATTAAAACGGCTCCTCCAGTGTCATTTACATAAGAGTATGTGGCCTTATTGACAGTAATGGTGTGCTTTCCCCCTTAGCTTATCTAAAATGATTTTGGAGATGGTTTTCTTTGGAATGCCTATATGCGCAGTGTCTGGATGTGTCGTTGGCAGATGTAGGTTATTGTGGATTCGATGGATCAGTGGGAGAGAAATCCATCTGGTCTATTGGAGGTGGCAGCCTATTCTTCTGCTAACATGCAGCTCTGACACTTCTTTGGCAGGAACTCATCACTGAGCTAATTGCTTGTCTGCGGTGCATGTGTGTTTCAGAATAAGCCTGTCTTTTACCTTTTCTCTGTTTTTTGGGGGGCAGGAAGAAGTTTTTAGTGCTGATAACATTCTCAGCAGGGTGATTTTAGTCTTTTCCCAAGATTTGGACACACCGACTCTTTCTTTATTATTCTTTATTAAAATGATGACATTATACAAATGGAGGAAACGAAAGAGAAGATTCAATCAAAACATGCTTCTTAAGGGACCTGTTCAGAGAACTGTACTATACACTCTAAAAATTGTTGTTGGGTTGAAAATGGACAAACTCAGTGGTTGAGTTAAATACTTGCCCAACCTGATGGGCAGTTTTATTTAACTCAACTATTTCAAAATTACTATATAGCTGGCTTAAAATGAAACCAAAATAGACACATAATTACTAGAGGCAACAATAATAATCAAAAGGTGAACATTTATTAAAGAGCAATTTAATGCATGTTCATTGATTAATTGTTATTCATTAAACTTATTAATGTTCATTTATACATATATTAATAAATGTTCATTTTCAACATATTTTGGGTTCATTTTAAGCAAGAAATACTGTAATTTTTAAACAATAGTTCAGTTAAATAAAACTAACCAATTGCTGGGTTACAACAACCCAATCTTGCTAGGATTGTCCAGTTTCAACCTAACTTGGGTTGTTTTCAACCCAGCATTTTTTTTTTTTTTTTTAAGATTTTCATATAAATGCTGTTCTTTTTAACTTTCGTTTTTATCAAAGTTCAAATCCTGAAAATCACAGTTTCCACAAAATATTAAGCAGGACAACACTTTTCAACATTGATGATGATAATAAATGTTTCTTGAGCAGCAAATCATCATATTAGAATGATTTCTGAAGGATCATGTGACACTGAAGTAATGATGCTGAAAATTCAGCTTTGATCACAGGAATAAATTACATTTTAAAATATATTCACTTAGAAAACAGCTATTTTAAATGGTAAAATTTTTGTATTTTTGATGAAATAAATGCGGCCTCGGTGAGCATAAAATGCCCCTAAAAATGTTTTTAAAAACATGTACCATTCGTACACATAGCATTCGTGATTAATTCTTAAAAGCATGCTTTTAAATGAGCCTTTCATTGTCTGTTACATCTGGCTATGAATGCCAATCGATTCACTTGTAATATGAATAAAGCTGTATTGACCTGTCCTAACAGATATCTTCTTTAATGCTGGCCTTTGTGTTCACTCTTCTGTCTAATGAAGTTTCAGCTCCTAATCTAATGTAATGCTGTTTTAGCTGATTAGATGACTGGGGAAAGTCTTTGCTTATAGTCATTTAGCTAAAATGAACAATATTAATAATGAATTTTGTGTCCTTAATATTTTTGTTCTTAATATTTAATCTTTGTGCCCCTTAATTAGAAAATAAGGTGGCGTTGTACGCAAGTAAATTGAAACGCAGGTCTGCCCTGCTGTAATTTGGATTTGTAGAACCACCGGTAGAGAAAATTGCAGGCTGTTTACTGCTCTGGTGCAAGCACTGGTTAATAGATTTCTAATTAGAGTTATTACCCATGCAGGAATCACTCACAGTTGGCTGCCGGAAGGCATACAGAGAGAGTCTTGTGCCTCGCTGACAGACAGCTCTGCCGGTTGTCATCGTGTTCGGCCTGTCGAAGTCAGACGGTGTGTTGGCCAGCTGTGTTCAGACTCTCTGTATTTTAGTTTTTGGAAATAGGACACCGGATGGATCCTCACAGCTTGTTTTCTCATTGTGCCGTCGATCCGTCCTGTGGGGTCTTTTACAGAAATGTATGACCAATAGGTGGAGCAATGAGCTTTGTGAAAATCATGTTCCATCTGAGTCGAGGTCTCCTTTGGTCATATTTGCACAATGTGAAAATGCCTTCACTCATTCCGTAAGTAAATTACAGGTTTTCTTGGTGTTAATAACACTAGAATAAATTGGCTTAAAGGGATCACCCACAAATGACAATTCTGTCGTCATTTACTCTCAATCATGTTGTTTTAAAGAGGAGCTTTTATGCTTTTTCACGTTTGCATTTTTTGTGTGTAATGTTGCTGGTTGAGTATGAAAAAGGTCTGCAAAATTACAAAAAGCACAAAGTCACTTTAGCGGGAGTTATTCTCTATATCAGTTCACACTGTTTCAGAATTCACGCCATATCTCTCATTTAAATAATTCCCCCCCATAGTAGATGCAAAAAAGGGGGCGAGGCCTGCTTGAGTTGCCTTAGTAGTGTGTCAAAACTCTCGGTAAAGGGTGTGAGATTTCCTTCAACACTCTCGATGTGGTTGACCAATCACGACACGTTGGTCCCGCCGACCAATCGGAGCACACTGTGCTTTTCGAAAGGAGGGCTTCAAAGAGACAGGAACTATACAGAGTTTTACTGACAGATTGGGAAGAGAGGCGCTGCAACAAATTAAAATTGTGAAAAATAATATTTTTTAAAGATTCAAGCATGAAAATATGTTATAGTACACCCCAAAAATAAAATCAAGACTTTGAAAAAGGGCATAATAGGTTCCTTTTAAACCTGTATCAGTGTTATTTTAGTATAATATGCCTAGATAGTTATTAATTTTATTTTAGTTTTAGTTAATTTAGTACATCAAGTTAAACTAAATGATATGAAATTATAAAAAATGTTTCAAAAAATAAATTTTTTGTTTTATTTCAGTTAACATTTACTTTATTTCAAGTAACAAACACTTTATGTTTTTACTTTTAGTTAGCTAATCACCCTGACCTGTACAACTTTTTTTTTTTTTCTAATGCGGAAACAAAAAAAGGTATTTTCAAACTTTTTTTCTTCCATATAATGAAATTTATAGAGATGCATCAAAATGTAAATTTTGTGCCGAAACACAAATTCTGGATGCACTTGCCTCAAAACCGATTTAAAAAAAAAAAAAAAAAAAAATTCATTTATTTAAAATTATTTTTGTATAATTTAAATATTATTAGACTTTTTAATCTCATTTAGTAATTTTACTGAATTTAAAATATGCAAGCCAATTAAACTTGCAAAGTTTAGGATGACATGAGGGTAAATGATGACAGAATTGTTAGTTTTGGGTGAACTATCCCTTTAAAAGCCAGGAGCTGATGCATATGTAAGAGCAAGTTGAGGTGCTCTTGAAAATGTCTCTTTCAGTTGTCTTTATCACACACACACACACATCCCAGCGCTCTCCTGCCAGTCGGTCTCAGCTTTTCGCACAGTGGGATCTGCTAACATACGCCGCTGCTCAGCTGAGTCTGCCATCTGTTCAGCTCTCACCGACACGCCAACACTTCAGAGCCGTCCCTCCCTCTCGTTCCTGACAGCCCCACCATGTGACGCACATATCGATCAGAGCGTGCCACAGCATGCCTTATATTTATGGCCTGACCTTCCACAGAGCCATTATTACCCACCGAATGTTTAAATGTGCCAAGAAAACATTTATTATATTGTTACAGACTAATTGTTTCACATGTGGAAGACATAAAATAGCCTAAAATAGACTTCAATTCAATTAAAGGTGTCACGTTTTATGTTGTTTTTCCTTTTACTACTTTTAAAGCCTCAGCTAATGCCTCCGATGATTACAGAAGAGGCGTTAAATGCACAGATTATGTAGTCTTGTGAAGCTTGGACGTGTTGAACAGATGTTAACCTTTAGCTTGTGTTCTCATCTTACAGGTATCTAAAAGAGTGGCAGACCTCATTTTGGAGAAACAGCCTTCTTACGTCAAGGTAAGCAGTCTGTCACATCTGAGAAAATTGAGTCTGCAGGATGGGTTCAATTAACATATAACTGCTGGATTGTTCCTTTTTCATCAAGGTTGGCAGAACAATTTGAGCGTTACAGAATTTATGATATAAGTGAATAGTGCCAGTTCGTGAATGTTAAAATACTCACTGTTTCAATAGTATAGCCACACTGTAAAACTCAATGAGTTCAGAATACTCAAAACATTTGTGGGAAACTTATTAGCTCAAAACATTTTAGGAAACTAATTCTTTTTTTTTTTAAGTTAGTAGAACTTAAAATTTTTATGACAAGTGGGGCGAGGCCGAGAGCTGTGGGAGCGGAGCAAGGCCAGTGTGGTGCACAGGTGTCTCACATTAACAGTCATGTCACCGGCATCCCACAGTTCTCAGCCTCGCCCAACTCATAATGTTAATAACATGCAGTTGATTTACATAAACATCATGTTCAGATCTTGGTTAAATGTTAGATAGCAAATAACACATGTTATTATAACTATCAAAGAGGCTGTCAGTATATACTTGCATGTATGTAATCAAACAACATACAATAAATGTGGTCTTCAAAGTTTTGCAGCCTATGCTCAACCTAACTACAGGCTCTTCACCACAATGATAAGAAAGCTAACAAAAATCCCTGTAAATCCCAACATAACACAACAATAAACTCTAACTTGTCTCCCTATGTTAATCTTGTGCAAAAACACAGAAAATAACACTTAATTTCAACATTTATTTTTACTCTCTGATGCAAAGCATGCTGGGAATTAGAAATCTGCTGCACCTCAACTCAATCATATTAAGTTCCGCTTACTACAATGAAACTGAGTTCACTCAACTTCTATTAAGTGTAATGAACTTTCATTATATGAGTGAAGCAAACTCATTTAATTTAATTTAACTGTTCGATTTCACAGCAAGATGTACAAACAATATGCATGTTAACATGATTTTATTGAAAAACATATCTCTGTGTAAAGTCTTTGTTGCCATGAGCTATAAATTTAAGTAGGTTTACAGCTCAAATAATACGCAAGTTTTAAAGAAGAGTGCATTCATAAAATTACAAACTTCCTATTGCTGCGTTTAAATAGTATGTAAAATGTAAAAATATACACCCCATTTACTTCCGCTATAATTCCCTCACTGCAACCTTGACTTTTTGTTTCATGATGGCTGTAACTGCATGGTTACCTTGCTATTGAAACCATTGAACTCTCTAAATATACATTTGTTTAAATATTTGCTTTGCAGATGATGCTTACAGATAGGCTGAAGATACTGTGATTCTATCTCGAATATGTATTTCCGTGTGATTTGGGATCAAAGTAGAAGAAAGAGCCAAGACTTTCTGTGTCTTGCCTGTGGTCATATTTGTCTTACATCCTTAATCACTGTGAATCCCTTTGAAAACGGATCACTTTGGATCACTTTGAAATTTCTCTTAAAGATATTCCCATCCTGAAATGCTCTGCTTTGGTCCTGTGCCAGGATTTTCACCCCACAATCATTGTTGTGTAATTGTTTGGTGTGTTTGGGTTTTTTCATGACGAAACCTGATTGTCTGATTGAATGGAGTAGCCATTTCTTTTCTTGCTTTAATAGTTTAATTATTTTGCGAGTCATGTCACAAAAAGCAATACATATTCTTCTCGCATTAGTCATTGAGGAGGACAATAACATATTTCATGCCTTCTCACATGCTTTAATACAACATTGAGAACGCACGTTGAATAAAAACCTTCCTTTTACTTATTTATAGCTGAAGTTGATGTTTTGAAGTTCTAAGTATAGAAAAGTCTTGTAACCTTAACAACAGAATGCTTCAGGAAAACCCACACATACATAGTCAAAGACTAGAAGTCAGTGGGTCACCTAAGCACACAGGGATAGAAAGCGCTAAACCCTTGATGTCTTAAACCACGAACATTAGGAAGTGTTCGCCAGATAGATGGAGAGAGAAGTATGGTTATTTGTGTTCCTCCATTTGAAGAGCTTTTAAGTCTGCTGGCGCTTTGTCACAAGCCATTTTACACCTCAGCAGCTTGCATTTGTCCCAGGCCTTTTAGAGATAAGATGGGATTTCAGCCATGCTTTTGAGCTGTATTATAGGCTGCCCATGCTTTTAGATGTTTTGTGATACATTTTGTTGTGCCTATCACACAAATAGACAAAGAATGGTGTATCACATCACTTGGGCTCTTTTCTGAAACCTAAAAAGCATACACAGGCAGTGTATGTCAACTTCTAAGATGGCATCCTGACTGAAATGAAACCTCTTGGCCGTAACTCTATTCACAGTTGATTTCAATAAAGTTTGAGGTTACCATATTTGCAAGCTAACAATACTTATTCTGGTTAAGGGACACCAGACCCCAATGCGTTTCTGTTCACATAGGATGCGTTTTGTGTTAAGAAAACTTGCATTGATGATAATGAGGACATAATGGATAAACATAAGGCTGATTTCAACAAAAATGGTGACTATAAAGATAACTACTATTATAAGTATATTTGCGTAGTAATGGACGATAATGTTCTGTTTATCATAAGTACGTTCTCCAGTCATCAGCTGGGAAAAAAAACTTCTGTATCTGATTGCAATAAAATTGCTTTGTGTGTCGTTGTCATTATAGTTGTGGTGTTAAATTTTTAAAAGCTAAAGTTTTAGAAAGATGTATCATCACATGTATTGTGATTTTTAAGAATTGATATGCAAGTATTGCGTAACTATCGCTATGTGTTGTGATTTTTGTTTGCTTTTATTTAACTCTAGACCGTGGGGAAAAGTGATGATACTTGTATATGTTGGTGCAGGTCGTCTATCCGTAGATTTCTCCATAGTGGAAAATGAAACCTGATGGCTGGGTCGGATCGGAGCGGTTTGGCCTGATGGTGGAAAAGCGGCTAATGTTGGAGCCTCGAGATGTTTAACTATTTTTAACTTGACTCGTCGCTCAATGCCATGAAACCCGAAATCTGTATAAACAAGAAATTCTGTTGACATTGCTTGTGTAATTCTGGGAAAACAAAATGATTAACTAGATGATCTATTTGCAGGGCTAATTCACTTCTGAAAAATTGCAGTGATTGAGACTGATTTGGCAACATATTTTGCAGCTGCCAATAAGGTTTATGCCAACAATTTAAGCTGTTTGATGTTTAGTTGCATTTGACGATTGTACATCTTGGCTATATTTAATAACATTAATGGATTTAATTGTAGAATGTGTTTTTAAATAACCAAAATCTTTGGGATTTATCAAACTCAGCAGGATTTATCGCTCAGAAGAGGAGTGACAACCATGTTTATCTGCAGTGTGTATGTGGAGACAGTGAGTCACTCTTGTTTGAGCTCCGAAGCCCCCTGGATCCCTTAAGGACCCTATGACTCAACAGGGCTGTGGCTGGGTTCAGCTTCCTGTTCTAGCGAGGGCAGCTCCAAGGGCACTTCGAGAGCTCTCCGTCTCACAGAGACAGAGATTCCACTGAATAAATCGCCCAGATTTATTCGGCAGATGCCTGGTTAAACGACCAGCCTGAGTTTCCTCAGCACAGACATTCTATTAACCTCACGCCTTCCATGTGTTTGTCAGTAGACTGAATGCCAGAACAAATTAAACACTACATTTTTGTTTAATATCTGTTTGTACTGCCATTTATTTGGCGGTACTTTGGAGTCTGCAGGATGTTTTCAAGGCACTCAACTTGAAGCTCAATACGGCCTGTTCATCTCTCAGAAACCTTCCAGCATTCTTCAGGGTATTTGCTACCGATCGCCTTCTGAAGAATGAACTGTTCTCCTTGTGACACTTTACATAAGGAGCTTCTGTTTCTGCTTCCCTCTGTGTGGAATCGATTTTTTCCACCTCGTATTCTTTGGTCAAATAATTATCTTTAACGTGACACTGGGATGATGTTTCGGTGCTGAAGGCTGGCTCTGTTGGCCAGATCTAATGTGCGTCGAAAGACTGGGTCGCTCAGCGTGAGCTCACCTCAGGCTGCGACAGCTGCGCTCTTCAAAACCGAGAATGTGTGGAGGGGGAGAAAAAACCTTTCAAAAAGCCATGAACTTCAACTGCCTATTAGTTTGTGAACAAGACGGTGTGGGCTAAAGGAGCACATTCCTTTTCATTGTGCTGCTTTTCTCATTCCCGTAATAAAAGCTTGTCACCTTTGTCATCTCTCGCTTTATTGTTCATAACTGGTCTGAAAAACATCCTAAGTGAAGAGAGTGTCTTTGGCCTGAACCCATCAAGCAGAGGTTAGAATCAGTTGTCCTTGAGAGGTAATATCCAGCTATTTGAAAGGAAGGTCATAGCCATTGTCTCAATTGTCTTGTCTACTTCATAGGATGCCAAAGTAATGGTAACCTAATGTTTTAGATCAAAAAACTTGAAAATTATTGTTGTTGTAGGAGCTCGAGAGAGTGACGTCTCTGCAGACCAACCTACAGCTGGCTGCAGTCATCTGCACTAATGCACGAAGGTAAGAGAGCTGTTGAAAATGTTGAAAATCAGATTTAAAGGTACAGTACACCTAATAAACTAAAGTTATGTTATCATTTCTCACCCATATGTTGTTCCAACTTGACTTTATTTCTTTAGTGGAACTAAAAAAAAAAAAGAATGAAATTAACTTGAATGGGGATTAAAGTTTCCAAGTTTTAAGGTCTATAAAAGTATCAAAAAAAGTCTTCCATACGACTATATTCCAAGGCGTCTGAAGTCGCACGATAGCTTTATGTGAGAAACAGACGTGCAAGAGATGTACATCATTGTTCACTCCCGTGAGCTGCTCTATCAGGGAGTTGATCTTGAGAAGTGGATCAGCCAGAACAAATCATTCAGACTGGTTTGGTGAAAAAATTTCGTCTTGAACTAAACATCTTCAATTCCCTCATGAACTCTCAAAAATGTTCCAGTGCACTCTTTGTACGATTGTTTTGCCTTTTAACCTTCGTGATTATTGCAGCTTCTGGTGCAGTTCAGTGCGTGGAACCTGAGAAAAAAATAATCATAAAATTAAATCTAGAGGAAGAATCCCACATCAAGGCAAAGCAATGTTGATACGATTCACAGGTTTTTAAAGCTTCTGGAACTCATTACTAAAATCTTATCTTTTAATACATGCTCATGTTAGTTTTACTCTAGTTGATAATATGCAATATACTATATTATAATATAATTAGCTCTAGTTATTAGAAAAATGGAAGAAAGAGTTTGCTATGGGAGTATACTATACCACAGAGATTTTAGTGGAAAATGTAGACGTGCATAGACTCCATTAGAGCTAGAGGTGATATCAACATTTTTTGGTGAATAACAACTTGTATTTCTCTCTTTCTGCTCAAAAAGCTATTATTGTTTACTTCAGCACACAAGTCGTATGGACTACTTTAAATGTACTTTTTTGTCCTTTGGATGCTTCAAGAGTTAGTTCACCCCAAAATGAAATTTATCCCATGATTTACTCACCCTCAAGCCATCCTAGGTATACATGACTATCTTCTTTCAGACGAACACAATTGGAGTTATATTAAAATATATCCTGGCTCTTCCAAGCTTGATAATGGTAGTGAATGGGGCGTTGTATTTTGAAGCCCAAAAAATGCATCCATCCATCATAAAAGTACTCCATACGGCTCCAGGGGGTTGATAAAGTCCTTTTGAAGCGAAGAGATGTGTTTTTGTAAGATTATTTAAAACTTTATAATAACTAGCTTCCGGCAGATGGTGGTAGGCATCGATTAAAGTCAAAAGAGCAACCTCTAACGTCACGTTATGTCACATAGGATGTAGGAGTATTGTAAGACGCCTCGCTGTTCAAACAAATAGAGTAATTTTAAAGAGAAATGTCAGAGGTTTTCAATATGAAAGAAGAGGTTCTCTCCTATTGAAATCCTCTGACATTTCTCTTTCAAATTTCTCCTTTTAGACTTTTAATTTATGACCACTGTTTCATTTTGCTCTGTTCTCTGAGCTTCCGCGGTTGTCATTACGTCATCCGTCAGGTCAGGTGTTACTCTTCCGCTGCAAATCGCTGTATACGGTCATCTGCTAGAAGCTAGTTATTATAATTTATAAAATTTTAAATATGGATATTTTTCTTACTAAAACACATCTCTTTACTTCAGAAGGGCCTAATTAACTCACTGGAGCCGTATGGATTACTTTTATGGTGGATGGATGCACTTTTTTGGGCTTTAAATTATAATTCCACATTCACTACCATGATCAAGCTTGGAAGAGCCAGGATATATTTTAATATAACGCCGATTGTGTTTGTCTGAAAAAAGGTATTTATATACATCTAATATTGCTTGAGTGAGAATAAATCATGGGATATTTTCTATTTTTCTATCCCTTTCAGTCCCCACACATTGTAGTTGTTTAAAAAAGAACGCGGAGAACTTTTTATTTTTGTATTCCTTGAAAGAAAGTAAGTCAAAACAGGTTTAAAACAACACAAGGCCAACTATTGCTTTAAGTTTTGATGAGCTGTAGAATAGGCACAAATGCTGTAATTCTGCTTCCAGGCAGCTTCGTTCTGCTAAAGAAGGCTTCACCGAAGCCAGTCTTGGGCTGTTGGCCAATCAGAGACGCCGGCAGCTGTTGACAGGATTGCTGAAGTCTTTGAGGACCATAAAGACTCTGGTAATCACTTCATCAACATTGTTAATGGCTAAACAGAGTTTCTGAACTCCGCATGTTAATTTCCAGCTGTCCAGATTCACAAGCACTCTGACCATCTTTTGCCTTTCTTATAGCAAAGAACTGATGTTCGACTGAGTGAAATGCTTGAGGTAAGTTGGCACAAAAATCTGTCCAAATGTGCAATGCACAAATACACCTCATATTTGAAAGAAAACTCACAAACAACTGAGAAGGTATTAGATGCTTTGGTATAAGATTGTCTCTTACACCCTCTAATTGAAGTGTTTAGTCTGTTTATGTCCTCTAAATGTAAGTTTCACATGTAAATCGAGCTTTATTCTGTCATACTGAGGGTAATGATAGAAGTCTAACATCATTCATTAAACGGTTGGCTCAGTTGTTCTATTTTGGCCCTGTAAAAAATGTCTAGATAAAGATATTCAGGTAAAATGGAGCACTTAATTTTACAGGAGGAGGACTATCCAGGCGCCATCCAGCTGTGTTTAGAATGCCAGAAGGCTGCCAGCACATTCAAACACTACAACTGTATAAGGTAGGTGGAGAACCAGGATTGGTTAGAGATCCAGATCTCTGTATGCGATGTATGCAATGCATGCGCTTGATCTGATTTCATTTGTAGCAATTCATTTAAAATCACCATGAAGTCAAAGTTGACATTTCTTATTTTTTATGGAATATTGCAGTGTTTTAAATGAATTATCTGTGCACATCATTATTTTTTTTTTATCATGTGCCCTGTAATCTTAAATCAAAATAACTTCCCCTTGCAACAACATCTCTTTTCTGATGATGTTTACTGGCGCGAGGGGAACCTTTCACTCACATGACTCACTGCAATAACAAATCACAACCATCCAATGATCTAATCAATTTCTGATGAACAAAATCTAGTCCTGTCCTACTTTTTTTTTTGGAATACAGAACAAAAGACTATCGCAATTTCCATTTCATGCCATCTTTAAAACCTGCTATTACTCTTTAGGTTTGTATATGGTTACAGTGAACTGTCACAGTGATTGCTATAGTCATCACATACAATTACATTACCCAATCAAATTAAAATCCATAATCCCTGTAATATTTATCCAATGTGTTATCAAGAAGTAATTAATGAACCTGTCATGAGATTTTGTGCCAAAACTGGCGATATAATTTATTCAGCTCTGTAAGTGATACAGTAAGAATTGTGACGCAAGAACTTACTGTAGTAATGTAAACACTAATGGCATTTTCGCTATTGTTGTACTGCATAGACTGCAGATTTTTGTCTTGGAAAAAATATTCATGCTCCGTGTACTGTAACTGAATTGATACTATATTTGCCCCTTTCAGATTGGTTGAGTTGCATTTAATTTGACAGCCTCTGCCATTGTAAGGCCACTGTTTAACACATGACTTGGTGTATAATGATGCTTTCCGATTTGCTACAGCAGTCCTCTGATGCCCACTTCTTTGATGGCTCACATGCCTGCTTCTTTGGCATCTCTGATTGGCTTCTTGAATGGACATTTATAAACAGCTTGAATTACTTGAACTGACAAGGATGTATAAATGTAAAACTTTGGTGCTGTAAAAATAAAAAATTGTAGTCCATTATAAATAATTTTATGTAAATTATAAAAAAAAAATTGTTTGAAAAAGATCAGCCATTTTTGCAAGTTTTGAAAAATCACCACTTTGTGAAAATAGTACCAAAGCATTAAAGGTGCAGTAAGCGATTTCTGAGAAACGCTGTTGAAAATTAAAATAAACACGTAAACAAACAATTGTTTTATTTATATAGTGTTTGTGCATAGTCCTGGCTATGTAAATAGGAGAAAAAAAAAAGTGGATTGGGCCGAACCACAGAGCACCAAAACAGTCTTGTAGCCAATCGTATGCAGTCATGGTGGGGGAGGAGAGAGAGTGAGCAAGCGGGACATTTGTAGAAAGAGAAATAGCTGAGAAATTACCAAAGAGGAAAAGTTTAGAGGAATATTCCTGGAAGAAGAAGGGTTACGATCAGTGTTACAAACCCTTTTTAAGATTGTCTAGGGTAAGGGTGCAACATTAAAATACCGAACATGTACTGGAAAAAACAAATACGCACCATTGAGTCACAACGTGTTTGTTTATTACAGTGAACCAATAATTAATTCCAAAAGATATTTACATACATTTATTAACCAAGCAAAAAGATAATTAAAGAAAAATAACGGGGAAAAGAGAAAAGAACGAGACCGTGCCAAATCAAAGAAAGAAACAAAATATAACCAATCTTACTAAGCAAAAAACAAAAACTTCTAATCTAACTCAACCATTAATATTCACAAAAAAAACGTCAAAGACGCCTTAAACACTCTACGCTTACTAAAACCAAAAATACAAGACGTGGCACGAATCGCTAAACTAGTGTTCTAGACAAAAATTGATAACTCGGTGTAGCATATGTATATCACGTGATATCTTACCTGTTCTTTATCTCTTTCCCTGTTTAGTAAAGTCGTTTTATCAACTAGATAACAGAAACGGCGAGAAACACCAAAGAGAAAAAAAACGAGTCTCAATTAACACGAATTTGTCAAAGAACACAGATTCAACTAATAAAGAATGAAACAGGGATGGTACAGACAACAAGCACGCGAGTCAACACCAAACAAACAATGTGTTCGCCTCCCGCTTCCTGCACAGGTGCGCTCTTATATCGTCAATTAGAACGCCCTCATTGGTGAAGCCGTGCGTTGTTGTCACCACGCGTCACCGCGATTTACAAAAGATTTGTCCACTCAGGTACCTGCATCACCCTGCTGAAATGAAAGTAAAGACAAAGAAAGAGAGAGAGAAACAAAAAATAAAAGGAACAAAACAAAATACCAGTCTCCAAACATCATGGGACGTAACAATCAGGAAAGATGGAAAAGCTTTCTAAAGCTGAAGAGATGTTAGAGAGCGGGAAGGCCTGACAATGAATTTGCTTTGTTTCTGCTCGATATGTGAGTAACATTGGGGTTTTTGCTGATTCACACAACCCTGCTGTTGTTGTTGTTGGAATCACAGCTGATTCATCCATATTTCCGTGAGCTGTCTGATGCTGCAGCTTTAAGTGGTTGCCTGTGTTGCACAGCGTGTTTGTTATTTGGGGGTGGAGCAATGAAGGGAGGGCTGTGTTTGTGTGAGTGTCGATTTTAATATATAACCGTATTTCTCAGAAATCGCTTACTGTATCTTAAATAAACCTGTTTATTATATTTTACAAGCCACATCTGAATGGCTGTCAGTAAAGACAGATGCTTTTTGCCCCTAATATGTACTAGTTATCAACTTTATTTACAGCAAACTTCTATTTATGCAGTATTTGAGTTTTTCTTTTCCTCGGGCAAAGTTTTTTTTTCACTTCAGCTCTTTGGGAACATAAATTATTGCATATACTAAAAATACCAGTGCCAATTTGTAATCATGCTGTCTTCTAATGGCATTACATCGCTTTTAATACTCAATATGTTCTCAGTCTGGCGTAAAACCGTCTGTGTTGAAGGATATGAGGCTTAGGCTGTGGAGATTCATCAGTGAGTATGATAGTGAGGAACAAATGCACCCGCTTGCTGTCCAGTGATCGATATTTCACTATCGCACTAATGGAATGTCTTTTCTCATAAGGATGTGACCTAAACAGACTCTTGTAAAGGATACTAGCAATTGTTCACCAGTCTTTAGCTCTCTCTCATATATATTTGCACACTTCATTGACAGGATTGACTGCAATGCTGCTCTAAGTTGGCACAGGAAGTTTTTGCTATCTGATCAGCCTCGAGTCAGCCTGCTTTGACTTGATATCCATGCAAGTGCATGAAAGCCTGCCAATGAGATTTACTTCTGTTTAAAATCTCTCCCTTTTTGAAGGAAGAATCGAATGAAAATTTATTTCAAATTTTAGATTTATTTTATTTTGTTTTTTGTTTTGTTTTGTTTTGCTTTGCTTTGCTTTGCTTTGCTTTGTTTTGTTTTGTTTTGTTTTGCTTTGCTTTGCTTTTTGTTTTGCTTTGCTTTTCTTTGTTTTGCTTTGTTTTGCTTTGCTTTGCTTTTCTTTGTTTTGCTTTGTTTTGCTTTGTTTTGTTTTGCTTTGCTTTGCTTTGTTTTACTTTGTTTTGCTTTGTTTTGCTTTGCTTTGTTTTGCTTTGATTTATTTGTGAATGGAATTGGGGAAGTTACAGCCATAGACAAGCATTGTCATTTTATTGGCTTGCAAAGTTTTTACTCCTATTTGACCTTTGGCCAAAGTGTTGTTTTTGGATCCTGCCCCTGTCCATGTGTTTCAGCTGGACTGCCGCAAAACCCTGCAATGAAGGAGATGTAACTTGTAAAAGGATTTTACACTTTTGCCTGTTAAAATTAATAGGGCTGAGATTGTATAGATGGACAGAAAGACAGACAGATCACTCTCCATAAGGCACTATCATTGATGTAGCAGAAATAATAAGACTTGTGGAGGGAACATTTGAGAAGCCAGGCTGTCTTGATGAGACATCGCTGTGAGCAGGAGACAATATGGAGCTGATTGGCCACTTGCTCTCCTTCCTCAATTACTCGTTTATCTAATGATGCATAATGTTCTCTCATATGTTTGTGCATTACTCTGATACCCAGTGAATATCAAAGGCATTTTTTAGGCTTGGTGTGCTGGGGCTTTAACACTCTGGCAGTGATGTAGTCTTCAGGAGGAAGCAGGCATGTGTTTTGTCATGTTGTTTTTCCACCTTGTCTTATGTTTTTTCAGGCAATTAGTCTCCAACAAGTAGTGAGGTAGGTGAAAATGGCTGTCTGTGGGAAGTTTGACGTCAGCCTCTGCATTACTCACAAGTCAGGTTGAATGGTTCTTGAAATTTGGACAAAAGTTGGGCAGACCGAATTGAACAGTGTTTTTATAGATGCAGTACTAGTTTCAGAAAACTTAAGAGGTCAGTTTGAGACCATCGCCTTACCTGTAAGTTCCAAAAGGTCAGAGTTTGGTTTGGACAGTGTTAATATTTTTTTTTGTGTGTGCTTTATTTGCTTTGGTTATGTTTTATGTTATCCAGACTAGAATCTGGACAAGTATTGTAGTTTGCCCCTTTCGATCCCTGCAGTGAAAAGTAATAAGATGTTTAATTAGATGCACTGAGATTCTGAGCTATGAGGCATTTGTGTGGGCAGATAAAGATGTCTCTGCGGTGTAATGCTTCCTGAATCGGAGTACAGGAGTTTTAGAAAAATTCTGCACCATGTCTGAGTTCAGGGAGTCTGCGAACACCTGCAATCAATATAACGGAATGAAATTTCCCTTGGTTATTTCCTTACTTCTAAAGTGAAACTTTGTCTTTATTTTTAGCCTTTGAAATTCCAAGAAGTACTCAGATCTGTTCCTTTTTTAAACATTTTAACACACCTACAGAGAATGAGAATTTACAGGATGTACCGTAAAGAAGCATACCCACTGATTTGTGAACGCAAGCAAATGCAATATGACTCATACTGTCTGTGGGGAGACTGTCAAAAGCTGGATTTCTGTTGGTGTGGTAGTCAAAGAGCCTGCTAACTGACCTTCAAACGTTCAAAGCAGGTTTTTGTAGAGACTTTTGAAACAATCCACATGTATCATTTTCAGCTGAATTTTGAGAGTTGAAAAGGTGTCTCATCATTTATATATTTATTTGTTTTTTGAAGTACACTTACAGGATACTACCTTTTGAAAGTTTCGGGTAAGACTTTTTTTTTTAAAAGTAATTAAGTAGCACTGCAACTACATAAATTTGTATCCACTAACCGCTCAGAAACATCCAGTTTCATTCTAAAAGTTGTAACTTCTTCCTCAGTCTCTCCATCAGTGTCGACTCTGGTTTGAACAATGTGAGGTTGAACACCGTTACTGACAATCCTCATTTTGGCTGCGTGAGATCCTCCAGCTTTGTTGTTGTTGAGCAACCGAAGCGTGAGCTGTTCCTCTTCTGGAAAGGGGTGCGGGAGCAGCAGCTCATTTGCATTTAAAAGGAGACACACTCAAATGGGGGCAAATTTGCAATAATGGATAATAAATGATCTGAAACTTCACAGACACGTTCTGGGGACACCAGAGACTTATATTACATCTTGTAAAAGGGGCACAATAGGTCGCCTTTAACAACAAAACCCGCTTCACATTGTGTCTGTGTAGATGGGACTGGAATGATTTGGGACTTCATTTATAATAAATTGGCATGTCCTTCACACAAAAACAACCATTACCATTAGTTCATCTGGTGTTTAGGATTGAAAGTTTTCTCCTTATTTACTCACTGTGAAAAGGTGGGCCAATTTGTAATGATCTAATTGATTTTTAAAGTGGAGAGTCATATATTGAATTCATCTGTCTAATGCTAGACCGTTGCAGAAGTTCAGAAAGAGTTTCTCTCTTTGGATGGAAAGTTTTACATTTTGATAGTTACAGTATGTTTTCCTACAATGTCAACCTCATCTCAAAAGATCAAAGAAAATGTGCTTTCTTATGAAATGACATCTGTAAAATCAAAGCAGATGTCCATCAGTTGCTTTCTTGGCATGAACTATGTGCTGTTGCAACATGACGAAATTGTGATTCACGTTGCTTCATCTCAAAAACTTCTCCGGTTTGCAAACTGTTCAATCTGTTTTCGATTTTTCGAGACTTTTTCAAATAATTGCTTCAGTTTCCTGCAGCTAGTTATGGACTATACATCAGCGCTTATTCTGACAGTAATGGATACTTCTGTTGTCTGCTCACTCAGGTGCAAGAAAGTGGCTTTAATTGCAAAGAAATGTAAGCCACAAAAGAGCCCAATGGTGTAGTTTTACAGCCTAGCACGCTCAAGTTTTACAAACACTGCCCACGAATCCAGCAACGTTCTTTAATTTAATCGCATCTAACACCATCGCCTACGCTATTAGCACAGGATTCATGTTCTGAAACCGAAATAGAAAAATAAGTCTCTTGGTCTGTCCTCTCTGCTCTTTCTTGCCTAATGGAATGATAATGATATGAGACTGTTTGAATGGAAATGTTTTTATTGTGCGACAGATCCTGTCGTGAAAGCTCATTAAAATGTGATTTCGTGTGGCCTCCCTGAAGGAAACTGCGCGGCTCGGAGAGGTGGTGACGAACTGCGAGTCGGAAGTAATTGATCAGTTCGACGTGATGCTCGGTTTCCTCTGAGGGCCCCGAAGGAAAAGGGGGACCCACGTTGAGTGAGAGCCCACTATGATGGATCGAGGCACACAAGGCATCATGCTCTTCAAGAACTCGTCCAGAACACTAGCACTCAAAAGTATTTGTCTGAAGGAATAAGCTTCTTTAAGAAAAGGTCACATCCTCTCCTGCTGGTTTTTTTGGCACGACGCAAACAACGGTTGCATATTAAGTAACCTCCTGCTTTAGACGATTTTCTTGATGCCAAGAATCGTGCATTATGGCAAAATGAGAGAGTTTGCTGGAATACCTCTTTTTGCATTCAGTGCCTTCAAAGAGATGGGAAAAGAGGAAAAGGGAAAGGATGAGGAAAAGGAAGAGGTAGTTTAATTAAAGTTTTATGCATTCTGTCTAATCTTTCAACAACATTGGCCCACAGGGGGCCAGGCAATCCCTCACGTCAAGCTGATTTAGGTTGTGAAATGAAATGGAGTTGATCTTAATTGTCAGATCATGATTATGCATGGCCACTGGCAAAGTTGCTGCTAGTATCATGCAGCTCTAAGTCTTAGTTGGCATTGGCTCTTTTAGATGCTAATGGGATCAGATGGATCTGATTTTTTTTCTTCTAATTTTAGTTTTAGCTTTAGTATTTTTACTGTAGCGCTTTAAAGGGGATAAATTTAGACGTGTTGCTGCCCCGCCCCCTTTAAAGCACTGCTTTTACAGCCAAAAGAGCAGCACTTGTGTAACAAATCCACTGTATTCAACAGTTACTGTTGATTCCAGGTTGCCTTCTGTGAGAAATAAGCACAAATCTGAAATACTAGCTTAAATGGACAAGCAGAAAAAAATCCTTTTATCCATTTATTTATTTCCAATGAAGAGTAGTACTGGTTTTAACTGAACATTTCAACTGCTAACACTCTATTTTGATGGTCCACTTTAGACATTCTACTAACCATAAGTAACTTTTCAACTTAATATCTGTTATTATTTTGATGGTCTTCCAACTACGGAGCACCTAAATGGACTTGGGGATGGAAAAAATAGAGATTTCAATGCTTTTGCTTGCTCACAAGAAACTTTGCATTCGCTTGTAATGAACTCAAAATGTTTGCAAGCGAATAAAAAAGTTTCTTGGCCAACGCAAACATTTTGCAAGAAGATGCAAAATTTCTCGAGGAGCGAAAACATGCAAGCGAACACAAATTTTCTCGTGGTAACGCGAACATTGTGCGAGTGAATGCAGACTCACATTTTTCTCGGGGGAACGCAGTAAATGGAGCGAACGCAAACATTTTGCGAGAGAACGCAAAGTTTCTCAGGGGAACGTAAACATTTTGCAAGCGAACACGAAGTTTAGCGCATGAACTCAAACATTTTCCAGAGAACGTGAAAGAATTGACTTATTTCTGCCCCTCCCCCATTTCATGTTAATATTTTTACAGTAAAATGTTAATCCTTAAACACTATTTGTATAAAATGAGCACTTAGAAATGATAATGCCCGAAACACTTATTTTATTACTATTACGTAATTAATTACATTGATATGCCCTAGAAAACCTACTATGGTTTTCTTTCAAACATATTGGAGGACATTTGTTTGGTGTGGATATAATTCATTCATTCATTCATTTTACTATGACTGGTGTGTGGTTGGCATGACCCTAAATCTGGCATCTTATTCATGGCTTTCGTAAGACTGACTAGTTATTTTTTTCCCTCCCTCATTCAGATAAACCACTGACTAGTTTAGCACCAGGGTTGGGAGTAACAAAATACAAGTAACTTAGTTACGTATTTAAAATACAAAATTCGAGTAACTTTATTTCATTACAGTTACATTTTAAATGAGTGGTAATCAGATTACAGTTACATCTGAAAAGTATTTTAGATTACCAAAGTGATTACTTTGAGTTTTAATGTCATTTTAAACAGCAATTGGTGATTCTCTGACCGTCTGAAAAAGCGGAGTTAAGTTTCAACATTTTAATACTTTTTTTTAATGAGGGATCATACAAATTTTGTTATTTTTATTTAGTACTGTCCTTTAGTACTAAAGAAAATTGCCCAACAGTCAACTTAACTGTCCTGTCACGACCTGATGATCCACGACTGTTTTCATGTTTTGTGATAGTTTTTTGAGTCATTTTATAATTCACTCGTCACTGCAACTTTTTCTCACAATTTGTTTTTTCTCCCCTCACAGTTGTGAGTTTGCATTTCACAATTCTGACTTCTTTTTCTCATAATTGTGAGATTTAAACTCACAATTGCAAGTTATAAAGTCAGAATTGGGAGATATAAACCTGCAATACTGACTTTTTTTTCTTGCAATTTTGAATTTAGTATGTGAGTTTATATCTCATAATTGCAACTTTATATCATGCAATTCTGAGGGAAAAAGTCAGAATTGTGAGATAAAAACTTGCAATTACCTTTTTTGTGTTTGTTCCACAATTATTAGTATTCCAAAGTATTCTAAAGTATTTCGATTAAGTTACTAAACTTGAGTTATGTAATGAAATACGTTACAAATTACACTTTAAAGCATATATTTTGTAATCTGTAGTGAAAATTTAAAAGTAACCTACCCAGCCCTGTTTAGCACGTCCCTCTTTCGACACTAACAACACACATCTGTCTTCCATCTGCACAAGATAAGCAAGAAGCCATGTTTGGTAAAAATACATCCTTGCTTTTCAAATGTCAGTGGCTTTTTTTTTCCCACAGAAATGTCACGGTGTATGATGCTGGTTTTGTGTTTAGTGCTCTCTCGCTTTGACGGCCAATTGCTCTGAGAAAGCTAGCTGCTTTTTCCTTCAACATGTTGCTATAATGTTTTTGGTGGTTTGTTGTATTGCTCTGCAAACAGAATACAACGGTTGTCTGTGCTACACAATGAAGCAACGTTGTTGTTTTTTTGTAATGTTCAACCGTTTCTGTCTTTTTTTCCCCTCCTCAGCGAGTTGAATTCCAAACTGCAAGACACTCTGGAGCAGATCGAGGTATGTGACTTTTAGAAATAAAATTGATTTTACTTTTTTTTTATCCTTAAGCTAACGATAATCTGAGAATCCAGAATGGTGACCTTCTTCTTCACTGAATCAGAGATTCAATCTCATATCACCCTATTCCCTTTAGAAACACTCACGCACCCTTGGCAGATTTAACAACAGCAGTTGCCCTGATGTAGTGCCTCAACATTATATGAATTAAACAGATCGGAAGGAACACTTGACCATGCGTTTGTACGTCTAACAGTGGCGCCCAGGGTGTCAGTCTGCCAGCATTTCGTCCCTCAGGCCCCAAGGCAGATGGACTGTGTTTTATTAAATAAATTGCTGGCTTTCAGGACTTGGTAGCTGCATTGAAGCCTATACTGCCATAAACACGCATAGCCACACACACTTTCCCCAGCAGTGCTGTTTATGGCATCTTCTGTATTGTGCGGAGATTTCCGTGTGGCAAATGTAATTGGATGGCACCCAGCCTTGCATACAACTCCATTACTTTCTCTCTTTTTTCCCTCTTCTTTCATGTTTCTCTCTTAATATCTGAATCTCCCTTCCTCCCCGTCTTTTTATCTCATTTGCTGTCTCATCACGCGCATTAGCGAATAGCAGAATAGCACGATGCCTGTTCCACTCAGAGCGCTGCCACCGAAGTTACAATGATTCATGCCACTTTCCGATTTCTATTGCAGCGCACGTTCCCAACTCATTAAGAATGTGAATGCTTATCTTTTGAGCTCAAAATGAAGTTTTGGGTTCAGTATCATCAGTGATTTAAACTACAGATTATTACGGCCCTCATTCATTTGTGATAATTGTACATTTTAGCACCTTAAAATGAGGATTTCAAGCCTATTTCTGCGTTTCATATGCACTTTAATTATGCCATTGAACGTCCTATGCTGATCTCGCTGATTTCTTGCTCATCCCTGCAGGAACAGTTAGATGTGGCGCTGTCCAAAACCTGCAAGCACTTTGATGTTTCTCACTACACCAAAGTTCAACTGGCATATAAGCTTCTGGGGAAGACACAGGTGAGTCATCGCCGCTAGGGCTGTCACGACCCTGACATTTTGGCCGGTGCTGAATTGTCATTCAAATAACTGTAATTAGCCTTTACTTTTTTGTTTTGTTTATGTCAGTTGCACATACACGTCACATACACGTCATACAACAAAACAAATGACAGAAAGTGTTGAACAACATAATAATAGTCATAATGATTAAACAGTAACAATATTAAGATTTATCAATGTGAAATATTTCTACTTTAGTCTACTTTCTATTTACACCCATCCATTTGACGTTTTTGGATTCACACTTGTAGTTCGGTTGGTTTGGTTCATTTGGTCCGGACCAAAAAACAAAAACAAAGCGTATCGTTCTGGTCCGCTTAGAGTTCACACTGGCATTTTTAACAGCGAACCTTAAGTTACCGAACCAAAGGCATAGAGATACGGTCACAACCTGATTGGTCGGCTTTTATGACGTATATTTTGCGACGGATCTCGCTTACCGAACATTCAAAACAATGCTGTGTGCTGGATTAAATGCCACCATTGTGTGCTTGAACATATGCTTTATTTTATCAGCTGAGAACTCATGAAGAGCTCATAAAATGTTCAAAACATTCAAAACAGCAGCAGGATTTCCTCTGTTGTGTGCAGAAACAAATATTGATGAGGCACTTCGTTGCTCCACGTTTGCGCCCTCGACTCATTTTGGATACACCGATCTTTCCGCATCGTCAAATCAGCTGACTTGTAGCGTCGCATCTTGTGACATCACGTCCTGTTTTCGGTTCGTTTACATGTCTTTGGTACGTGTTGCGTTCATATATCAATCGAACCGCACCAGATTTCGTTTGGAAGCGGACCGAGACCCATCTTGTCCGCTTGTTTGGTGCGCACCAGCGTTTGAATGGCATCGATCACTTATGTTCAAACGAACCGCACTTACTGAGCAATCGCACCAGGGTTCGTTTTAATCGAACCAAACATGACAAGTGTGAACGCACCCTTAGAATTGGTTTTTGATTTAGATTTAGATTCGTTTGGTTTTGAATTGTTTATTTGATTTGTTTTGATGCGTTTAATTTTGCTTTGTTTTTTATTTGGTATTTTAATTAATTTTATGTAAAAGTTTAATTAAAAATTAATTAAAATATTGCAATTTTTTTTTTTACATTTTGACTGGAGCTGAACTGAATTGTCATTCAAAAAAGTTTTTGTAATTTGGTTTGATTTGATAAAATAAACTATTTTTTATGCCATATTTTTATTTCTAAATAATATTTATTTTTAGTAATATTTCTGTCCTAAATTCTTTACAGTGATCCAACCTAGACTAGCCGAAACTATTTTCCATATCCATAAATATTAAAATAATATGAACATGAAATGCTTTGCGTTTAATGTGACATTTAACAGATTGTTTATATTTTCTGAGAGTGCCCTGAACAACCATAAATGGTGCACATGCACCCCAAAGTGCTTCAGAGACATTTTTACTTTGTTCTTTGATTTGAAGTGCTTTTAATGACATTTCCATATTCATGTTAAATTTGAATTGCAAGTGCACAATAATCACAGTTATCACAAATATTTGCATTTAGGTAAAATAATCAGCCGTTTTATCCATTTTATTTAACTCCACCTCCCCTCTATGCCACTTGTCTCCTTTTTCCCCTTAAAATGATTCATTCCTGGCACTGGATTTGCCAGAAGAAAAGTGTTGTATTCTGCTTTTCTTTCCCAGTAGCTCCAAAGCTGTGATTTTAAAGCAGAATACAGGAAAAATATTTCATTGTCTGTTTTATTATGTCAACTTTCTGAGGAGAATGCACTTTGTGATTTAATACCCGTCTGCGTTGAACATGCCCGTGTGTTTTTCACACAACCTCAGAAAAATAATGTATGTACTTGTGTGTTTTTTAGGGGTCCTCAGAGAAATCTTGTCCGATATAAATATCTGAGATTGCAGTATTTTTTTTCCATAATGTTTCTCCTAGTTTATTTTGAGCCTGAAAACCATAACTAAAGAAAAGTTGTTGTTTTTACTGGACTGGTGCACATTTTTTATGGATTTAGAGCCAACTTTCTGGGTAAAATAACAATAGTTGGTTCAAATACTGTCCCATCCGTCATTAAATGAAAATGAAATCATTAAGGTGAGTCCGATCATGGACTGCTCAGAATGGCCACTGCCGCACAACTGTTTTTAACAATAATAATATTAATAATTATAATAATAATAATCATAACAATAACAAATGTTTCTTGAGCAGCAAATCAGTATATTAGAATCATTTCATAAAGATCATGTGACACTGAAGACTGGGGTAATGATGCTGAAAATTCAGCTTTGCCATCACAGCAATACATTACATTCTCAAATATATTAAAATAGAAAACAGTTATTCTAAATTGTAAAATAATTAATAAAATTACTGTTTTTATTTTTAAAGTCTCTTAAAAACTTTATATATTATATTATTAAATTTATATAATAATATAATATAAATATTAGATTATTATATTTATTATAAATAAATTCATAAATAATTGTTTATTTCTTGTTGTCAAGACATTATAAAGTTAATCTAGAGGGGAGTTTTATATTAAGGTCTTGTTTACAATCAATTTAACAACTCGCATGTCATTTGGAAAATGAATCCTATCCAAATAGTGTTTTCTTTGTTAGTATGTGAGCATCTCTTTGTGTGTCTTATAAGTATGCAAGTGTACTCGTCCTGAGACGTCCCCTGTCTCATCTGAACGAGCCTTCCTCGTGTCACTTTGATCACTATAGCCTCTCGGGTAGATGGCAGCTGCGCTGTTTATTCATTCATACGTTCACTCGCTCACACACGCCTCTAAGAACTTAATTTATTTGCAGTCTGCAGTCCAGACTGTGTCCGTTTCATCAGAGGTTACCGTTTAAGCCGATCAACCCGTAATTACTGACTGACTTCAAGATGTGTAATTCATACGTATCCCTCGAAATGGAGTCTGATTTGTAGAGTTGGCCCTCTGGAGACCCCCTGAGAGGGTCATAGCCTGGTTGAAGAGATTATTAGGAGATTCATGACACTTGAATGGGAAATCCATGCAGAGAGTACGGAAAACAAGCCGAACAGCCATTAATTGATATAAAAAAGTATAGTATGGAGTTTCTTGTGAGCTTCTGACAGATTGCTTGTAGAGTTTAATTTTACATTAGCTGCATGTTTTGTCTTATTAATTCAAAGTCATTTTAGTCTTTTCATTTTGCAAAACAGCTTGTCCTTACTACGAGTTGTAATTAAACTTTAAGTACGATGAAGTGCCATAAAGCTTGTACATGCCAACTTAATGAAAGCAAGTGCAATCATTATGACTAAAATATTCATTTTAATAAAAGATTTATTGTTGGACTTTAAATGTAGGGCATTGTTGGGCTTGAAATCCTTTTCATTTAAAAAAAAAAGTTCCTTTATAGTTAGGCTCTCTGTCCACCAAAGCATTTTTAGCCATCTGAAAATGCTAGAAACTCTGCTGAAAACGCCTAGCTGTGGGCGCATGAGAGCACTTCGTCAGCGCAGCATTTTTTTCAGTTGAGACACTTTGCTTGCTATGATACGGAATATCCGCAGAAGTGTTACTAGCATCTCGTTGCACAGACGGTGCGTCCTAAATCGCATACTTTTGCACTATTTTGTTCTATTATTATGCTTGTTGTCATCTGTTGATGTTGTACAAGCAGAATGTGGCGGTTGGTCGGTGTTGTGTTTGTCCCGCCCCTCCTCCACTGTGATTGGACGGCTAGGTAAAAGGTGACAGTGATGATTGCGGCGTTTTACCCAAAGTTTAACATTCTTCAATTCTCAGCGCCGGGTAAAAAACACTGAATGCTCAGTGCCTCAGCTCGAAATAGACGCTCAGTGTCTCGTTACGCTGCTGCCGTGTTAAAAACCTGCCGCTCCCATTGAAAACAATTGGAAACGCTAGCCGCGGGAAAAAATGTTTTGGTGGATACACGGGCTTACGGGTAAAATAAATCTCAGTGAAGGACTCTGGATACCAGCACCGGATAATGAGACACTGTTTCGATGCCTCTTGCAGCCTTTGAGATTTGATAATTGACCCTTCGGAAAACCCGCCCCCTTTAGTTACTGTTGCTATGTCCGACAACTTGCGCGCTCTCACGCCACACATCATGTTCTCACGCAGTGAAACAGACATCGCGGAGCAAAGAGGACACTGACAACATATGAAACAGTTTCATATTTAAAATATTGTAACTTTTTAAAGAAGTTTAAAGAATAAATAGCATCTAGTGTCTCTTTAATGTGTGTCGCTCCTTCAAGCGGCTCGTGAACCGATCATCTCTTCATACTAGTTCATTTATAGTATCAAATAAACATGAATGAACATCAGAAGGAATGTTGTTTCAAGTGTGGAAAGACGTGAGGACACACAATTTTTCAAGTTGTTCAAGTTCGCCAACGTTAATCTACTAACTCCCCTGACCGCTTTGACCAACACAATGGCGGATTCGGGATTTTGATTTGTCAGATCGCCTGAACTGGTGGCGAAGGGTCAGTTAAACTAATTGGTTAGTAACACCGTTTCATATTCTCACCAGTTTCCTCTCATTTACCTCTTGGCGTGTGTTAATTTCAGCAGCTAGCTCTTAAAATGCTGTCGGGAACAATCCATGCATTCAAATATGAAAATGTATTTGAAGACGCATCATTTTGTGATTCATGTGAGACGTATTTCTCAGGTTGAAAAATACTGAAATTCATATCAATACAGAAAAAACATCCCTGAAGACAGTAACGTGTGTTCCGCAGAACGTTATTCCTCGTACAGGTTAACACTTAGTTTGTGCTTCTGTTTTTCCTTAATATTATTGATCATTTCATTTTAAACATACAGCTTCTGATCTGAAAAGCTGTTTGCAATTTATATATAATGTTTAGGCTGTGCAATGCATAAGCATTTTATGTAATATTAGATGTTTCTGTTTGACTATTTAAATTGCAACTGAAACTCTGTGCTTAAAGCCTTTGTGTATTATAAAGATATTCATAATCTGTTGTATAATGCATTATATCTTTTCAGAATGGGAACCAAAGTTAAAATGCACTAATATTTGCAGATTTGCTTTGTTTCTTCTCCTGTTCTGTCGTGTTTTAATGTATTTAATGTATTTTCTAAAGAAGTAACAATGAATAGATTATTAAAGTATTGTAATGTATTGCAATTATTCATGAGACCATAAAATACGTTAGAATATGCATCACAAGGCATAATTAATACTTTAAAAATACTTTTATAATGCATTTTACATGAGGGTTTTAAGTAAAATGCTTTTCATTTTTGTTTGAATCAAACCATCAGCAGCCCTTGGCTGAATCTTTCTGAATAACTTTTTCCCTGCTTTGTGTAAATTGGGGTATGCTCTTATTTGTTTGCATTCGCTCTTTCTGTTGACTCTAGACTGATATTTCATCATTGATCTCACCTAGATGTTCCAGCATGCTTTCAGCTAGATGTTTGCTGACTATCTAGCTTCAAAGTTTCAAAACTAATCAAACGCAAACCTTTTTTCAGTATGAACGTCATTCGTTAAAACAGTTTTTTGTCCCTCTTAAGAGGTTCTGTTCTTTCCGGCTCTTTTCCATGAACTCAGCAATTAGCCTAATGACTGCACGTCTAATTCTCCATCTTTTCATCTTGTTCTTTTTTTTTTTCTTCTTGTTTTTAATTCTATGTAATGGATGTAATTGCTCGTTTTTCTCAGCACAATTCATATTTCGGGCACGTTTGTCTTTTAGATATGTTGATGTTTTTAGGTTTATTTAAAAAAGATCTTTTTCCTCAGAATGAATGTGGAAGAAGTTGATGACCCCTTCAGCTTCATAATTTTCATTCAAATATGTTTGAATATATTATATAAATATTTCCACCTGTCTGCATTTGAAAGCACTGACCTGCAAATATCCTGATATTCATTTTGATTGAATTCAGCGGAATCTGAAGGAGGGATAGGCTTATGGCTGAAGGATGAAGGAAAGCAGTGAAAGCGAGAGGGGAGAAGTGGAATTAAGTTGTAGCAAAGCGGTTTCTTTTCTCATCGGGACCGTATTGAGCTTCGGTATGTAGTTGGGTAATGATTCATCTCCTGTGAGGTGTGAGCTGGACCCACTGCTACCCAGGAGTTTTACCTTCAAACAGATCTCCTTTGGCAGGGAGAATACATTTTCTTACAATTTTCATCTAGTTTTCCAGTAAAAATATCTGAACATCAAACATTTTATTATTATTCTTTTTTTGCCCTTATTTTAAACACAAACACACACACACACACACACACACACAGGTTTGTTTTGCTATCAAAGTAAGGACATTCCATAGGCGTAATGGTTTTTATACTGTACAAACTGTACATCCTGTCCGCCTACACTACCCCTAAACCTAAACCTACCCATCACAGAAAACATTCTGCATTTTTACATTTTTAATAAAACATTTTTAGTATGTTTTTAAAGCTATTTGAAATATGTCCTCATATTTCATGTTTAAGTTGTAATGCCAGACCCATGTCATTATACAAATTCGTGCCCTCATAAATAACAAAAACACGCACACACACACACACACACGCATTGTGAAATATTACACTTTTATATAACTTTTCTATTTTAGTATATTCTGAAATGTAATTTATTCCTGTGATCAAAGCATCATCACTCCAGTCTTCAGGGTCTCGTGATCCTTCCGAAATCATTCTGATATGCCGATTTGCTGCTCAAGAAACATTGATTTCTAATCTAACAGTTGAAAATGGTTGTGCTGCACAATATTGTTGTGGAAACTGAGGTATATTTTTTTCTGGATTCTTTGATGAATAGTAAGTTCAAAAGAACAGAAATAGTAAAAACATTTATTTGAAATAGTGAAGACAATTATGGTATGTACAATTACGCTTGTGTATATATATATATGTGTGTGTGTGTGTGTATATATAATATACAAATAAATAAATAAAATATTTAAGGAGAAAACAAGACAAAAACTGATTAGGAAAGTAATCAATCTGTTAATGGATTTTTTGGCAGTTTTTTTTTTTTTAAACTGCTTAAAAAAAAACTTGGACATTTTTCAATGCTGTTTGCATTTTTTTTCCTTTTTCTTTTTTAAAAACAACAACAACGTCAACGACAACGTGCATTTCTTTCTAAGTCGAGTTTACCTGGAGATTTGATTGGTTGTTAATGCTGTCACATGATATGAAAGCTGTTTTTTTTTAATGTTATTGATGTACTTGAGGGTATTGATTGCAAGATACATCCCCATTGGTTGGATTCTGTGAAAGCATCCAATGGTTGTGAGAACAAAAGCAGCAAACTTCAAAGCAGTTCTTTGGAGAACGGTTAAAGATAGCTTACTAAGTCAATACAGCAAGGTTTTCATTAAAGTTGGTTTGGGGCAATGCAAAAAACATTGATAAGTTGTAGTATTGATTTTTCTTTCTTTTATTGATCATAAAAATGATCTGTCCAACTCCTCGCACAGATGACCCAGCATTACCCCATTTTTCTTCTTTCTCCCCAGACGGCCATGGATCAGCTGCACATGCACTTCACTCAGGCCATCCACAACACTGTCTTCCAGGTGGTGCTGGGATATGTAGAGCTGTGCGCCGGCAACGCCGATACCAAGTTCCAGAAAATGCAGTACAAGGACCTTTGCACGGTATGCCCATTCCCCATCCACCCCTCCCCCTAATTCCTCCTATAATATTAGTGAATTAACAAACTTCCAAAAGTCACTGTGAGCCATATTCGTCGCTCGAGCATGAAATCATTCGCCGTTTTCGTTCTCATTGTGCTCTAGACAGGCGTAAAATAGGTTAGATTCCTGCCTTTGGAAATGACGTGTATTTGTCTAGCTGTAGCGAGAGGGAGAGAGATTGCGCAGCGAACGGGGCAGGCGATCTCATTCATGAGCAAGTCATGAAGCAATTAATTTGAGTTAACAGGAAAAATTGGAGTCTCTGCCAAAGTAGTGACTCTCCACAAAATGCAGTCTCAGCCTGGATACTAAAATTCTCATTTGCATTTGTATAGAAGCGCTGAACCCTTGGATCACAAACAAAATTGCAGTCATATTTTATTACTGTATGATATTGCAAGTGGGAGATTAAATAATAGATAAATAATATTAAGTTCCTCCAGTAGATGGAGCACTGCCGATAATAATTGTTTCATTCATATTTCTTTGACTCCTAAAGGATGTGACTCCTATTAACTGAAAGATTGTAGCTATTACTTTACGCAAAATTGTATTTGTTTTTAAAATAAAAATCGTTTTATAAGTTGTGGGTTAAGGTCTTGACATACTTGAATGCACCTGTACGTACAACTGTCTTGATATCTCGATGAAGAAAATAAACCTCATTATAATAATTCAATTATTGACAGCCTTAAGTAGTTTGGCAATATCTTTTATTATTTCTTTGGAGGAAAATAAAATATTTTAAGAAAACTGCCTATCTTTAATATTATTTTCAATTAATATTTTGAAAAAAGTGTACACTGCAGTTAAGAAGTTGGTCAGATTTTTGTAATTATTTAAAAAAAAAAAAGTCTCTTATGCTCACCAAGGCTGCATTTATTTGATCAAAAATACAGTAAAAACCTAAACAATTTAATGCATTCTTGCGGTAATAGAAGTATTAATGTTTAAAAAAATCTTACTGACTGCAACATTTTTGAATGGTAGTGTACATTTCTAAGAACTTTTTTCACCTTTTTCTTGTTTGTTTACCATGTTCTTGACTATCTTAAACCATTTAAGAGTAGTAGCACTGATTCCGCTTCTCTTTAATTCTGTATTAACTGTGTACGTTGATTCCACTGCTAGAGTTAAAGTGCGTGGATTCTTTCTATGACCTGCTATTGGCACAGAGCTCAAATAGTTGGCGTAGGCTTAGCTGCACCTGGCTGTACTATATCTGTGTGTCAGAAGGGAATATTATTGTTATCTGGTGAGCTGAGGTAAAGCATAGTCCTTATGTTCAAGTTCAGCTGGTACGATCAAGGGGTGTTTGAACCAAATGCACTTAGTATTAATGATTTTGAAAGGAAGCTTTGTTTTGCCCCTCTGTGTCTTGAGTTTATACACTACTGTTCAAAATATTGGTGTCAGTATGATTTTACGGTTATTAAGAAATTCATATTTTTATTTAGCAAATTGATCAAAGGTGACAATGAAGACTTTTACATTGTTGCAAAAGATTCCTTTTTCAAATAAATGCTGTTCTTTTGAACTTTCTATTAATCAAACAATCCTGAAATGTGTCATGGCTTCCACAAAAACATTAAGCAGCTGTTTTCTACATTGATGGATTTCTGAAGGATCACGTGACACTGAAGACCGGAGTAATGATGCTGAAAATTCAGCTTTGCATCACAGGAATAAATTTCATTTGAAAATTAACATTTTAACATTTCATTTATTGCTTTTTTACTGTATTTTCTTATTAACTAAATGGAGTCATGGTGAACATCAAAAAAAAAAAAAAAAAAGGTAAAAAAAAATCAAAACTTTTTTAATGTTTCCTGAGATGGGCTTATAATGTCAGTATGGTTTTTACATCAAAAATTGTCTTATTTCAGAAACAAAAGGTCATTTACCTACGCCGATTTTAGCCCTCTGTTTCGAACGCTCGGCTGGAAGGGGCGTGTCTGCTGTGAGACAATGTAAACGCCCACTGCTGTGATTGGCTAACATCTTTCCATATGAAATAAATATTACTTGTGGACCTCTCTTGATAACTTTTACTGTTACAGCTGTCGAGATGAACTAATCATGATTAGTGTTGATTATGGCATTATATTTAGATCTGCCATCGCATG
Organism: Zacco platypus; assembly: GCA_038088235.1. Taxonomy (NCBI): domain Eukaryota; kingdom Metazoa; phylum Chordata; class Actinopteri; order Cypriniformes; family Xenocyprididae; genus Zacco; species Zacco platypus. Next base: position 27,213,375 of record CM076071.1, read on the forward strand.
AAAGGTTGCAGTGATGAGCATTGTGGCCGATGACAGTCACGACTGTTTAACCCGTTGAATGCATGATCGTGTCATTGCAACTTGATTTCTGCACTCTCAACAATGCTTGCATCATAACTAACAGTGCAAACACAATGCAAAAAAGAGATTATTTTTGCAGTTTAGATGGCGTCATTGATTCAGAACGAGGTCACTGATAAACTCGTGCTGTGTGATTGACAGCTCTTGCGATTGTAAAGGATTGATCGCTTTGATCGCTTTCTGTATTTTACATTTACATTTTTCATCATTTAGCAGACGCTTTTATCCAAAGCGACTTACAAAGGGAGCAATTAGGGGTTAGGAGCCTTGCTCAAGGGCACTTTAGTCATGGTATCGAAGGTGGAGAAAGTGCTGTTTATTCACAATCCCCACTTTCAATTCCTGCCAGCGTGGGAATCGAACCAGCAACCTTCAGATTACAAGCCCGACTCCCTCACCACTAGGCGACGACTACCCTGTATGTAATTGAATCACAATTTATACAACAGATTATTTTCATACTACTAAGAGAAACAATGTGACTGACGTAGTCTAGTCACTGGCTTGATTTACTGATACATTATCGATTTTGAGACAAAGAGTGTCTGATTGTACATGAATCATTACATATCAGAAATCACTGATCAGCATTAGAATTAACACAGTTACTTACATGTTGTGGCATAACTGTCAGGTACATATCTTGCAGTAACAGTCGGTTTGCAAATCTTGTGCCGAAATTGCGACTGATTTTCCAAAGAATCCACAGTGAAATGTAACACAAATAATGCTCACATAGTTGAAAATAAATGACCACTTTCCTAGCATTAGGATCAGTTGGAACTGAAGGTAATGTTATTTTTAGTCCAGTGATCCTGTACCTTTCTTCTCATCTCCCTAACGTGCCAGAGGGGACGGGGCCAAAGACGCGATGATGTTGCATTGATCTGACTCGGCAGAGGCGGTCTTTCGTTGCGCGACTACATCAAAATCTGGCAAAATCCACAACTAGTCATTTTCAGGACTTGGTTTCAGTAAAAGCTATTTTTGAATGTTTTTATAGTGTAATGACCTCTTACAGGCCAAAAGATCAAGGAAAATTTGATTTCTCAAACCTGTTTAAATGGTTTATGTGGTCTCAGGTCATCGCAACTGACACACAAACTGTTCCCCCCAAATTTTTTTTGGGGGGAAGTGGCTACATGACAGATCGTGCTATGTGGGGGCCATATACATGTATTATCACTGAGAAATTTGACAACATGCGCTACGCCTTTAACACTCAGACACGGGTTGCCGCTGCCTGAGGTGTCAGCTCAGCTGATAAAATCTTTTGATTTTCCTTCTCTGAGATGTTGCTTTGAAACGCACGCTAAAAATGACAACAGCATTTTCTCAATTAGATGCAGTGTTGCTCATTTCAGTTTTCGTTCTGGATGCGGTGCCCTTTGAACCTCCGGGAGGGAAAGAAAATGAATCCTGTATCTGGGTTTCGCCCCCGAGTCAGATTTTCCTAGATTTTGTCTTTTCTCTCATCTCACAGCAAATATTGCAGATGAATTTGTCTTGAGCACCACGGACAGTGCGTCATCCTTCCGGCTCTCAAACTCTCCTGAGCGTCTAGTCGTCATAAAGTAAACACGACGAGAGGTATGCTAATGACGATCACTTCAATCCTGAACTTTGAACTGCAGCGCGGGAATTAAAATGCAGCGTAACTGGAACGCTCCAAAGGTCACATCATAATGCAGAGCGCTACATGAATTTTTCATGAAACTATCATTATCCCGTCCCTTCGGGGATCTCCTGTGCCCAGCTTTGAGCAATGAATGAGGTAGATGAACAGAAGTGGGGAAGGCCCTGTTTGCGCACATCAACAATGGTAAAACAAATGTTAAAAATTGCTTACTCTCTGGAAGATACTTCATAGCCGAGTATCAGTGTTATTTACCATCGGTGTCCCTCACACTCGTATTTTAGAGGGCTTTCGATGAGGCCGAGTGGATATTGACCTTGCAGCTGAACACAAGCACTTCATGAAAGTGTTTCACATCAGCATCTCTTTAGCTCCCTCTCCACCTCTTATTCTGCAGTCCATCTCTGCAAAAGTTTATTGTCATGAATCTCAGTGCGGTAGAGCATCAGACTGCTCCTACTGTCAATACTCTGAACATCATTTTACAGGATGGGCATTGGAAAGTAAGTGCATATTGAAGTCTTTTATGGAATATTGCAGTGCTTATTATGACTTTTTATTTTTTACTTCATGTGCCCTTATAATCTTTAATCCAAATAATTTACCCTCCCTCTTGTAATGACATTTCTTCTCTGATGCCACGTTCACTGGCACGAAGACGGGACAACCTGTCACTCACACGAGATCGACTAAAAGCAGACGGCAACCATCCAACGATCCAATCAATTCCTCATGGACAAAATCAAGCCCTGGCCTACATTTTTTTTCTTGTTTCGAGAAGCTGTTTCACTTATACGTCACAATTGGGAAGAGAAACCATCGCAACTTCCATTTCATGTTGACTATATATAGTTTAAGGCGGTTTTTATAGCTCTGTTTTTTTTATTAAAGAATTTTATTCTGGTTTAGAATCTGACTACTCTTAAGGCCAATAATTCACACCACACAGACAAACACGTCTGTTGGAGTTTGTTGGATTAGTGCGATACCCCTGTCGGTGTCAGTTGGTTGGAACTTTTATTTAATTTTAGTCGTAGTCTTTTAACTAAAATGCCATTTAGTTTTAGTCATATTTTAGTCATCGGAAATTGTTTTAGTCCTGTTTTAGTCGACATCTTATATTTAGTCGACTAAAACTAAAATCTACAGTAGATATAAACTACTGAAATCTTAGTAATGCATTTCTCTAACAATACACTGATATACATCTGATTTTCTCCAAACTGCTTATGTTCACTTAGGACAACCAACTGTACTTTACTCGCCAAAGCGGACGATTTTTGAGCGATCAAGTGCAAAAAGACACGAAAGAGAGCTCAATTCAGTACTTGTCAGGGATTGAAACGCTTTACATTGAGGTACTATTATAGTTTTTGTTCAAAATTTTGATTAGATTTGATTTTTAGATTTTCTGCTTTCCTTGTAATTTTAGTTAGGTTTTAGTATTTGTGTGTGTGTGTTTGTCTTTTTAGTTTTTGCTTTTTAATGTCTATATAGTTTTTTTTAAAATTCTGTTTTAGTTATTTTAGAAACTAGATGAAATAAAATGTTTACATTTTATTTAGGAAATGAAGATTTTTTTTTATGGTTTTAGGTTTAGATAACTATAAAAACCCTTATACTTGTAAAATATATTGAATGTCAAATAATGTTCTTAGTCTTTCCTTCCTGTGACAGAAGATACAGTACTTACTATGAATTAAATAGAATTAAATTAAATACAGTTTGTGTAAACAAAATAACAATAATGACCAGGAAAAAAATAATAATGTTAATCCCGAAATACACAGTCACTCTTATTCTGAAATGTCTTCACCGTGGCAGGGTGCTCATCGAAGTTCAGATGAGGGAGATAAAATATGCATTCTTACAACCGTCTAAAACATATCACCACATAAACATCGTCATAATTCAACATATTTAATTCATAAATGCGACGCAGTCTGAAGCGCTGCTGGGCGAGTCTGTAAAGTGTGCAACAACAGCACGTTTTCCCGCGGTTAGATCAGCACGTTACTCTTCAAATGTGCGCAACTTCCACGCAGTACATCTTCCCGTCCCTTTCTATCATTTTTATCTCGTTTTTATTCGTTGACAAATTTTGAAGTAAATTTTCGTCATAGTTTTCGACATTCAAAACATAATTTTATTTAGTCATCATCTCGTTTTCATCTGTGAAAAAATATCGTTGACGAAAATTTACAAATTATTTGTCAAGGATATTGGCCGGAGTTTGTTTTCACACTAGATTAGAGTTTAGATTCTCTGCACGAGCCCGAACTCGAATATCGGGCCGATATTTCCCGCCACTATCCTCGGGCTGGGCCGCGCCGGGCCGGTCCCTTTGATCAAGCATTGGTGTTTTTTTAAATCATTACTTTAGCCCAATTGGGTGGGGAGAAAGCTATACCATAATCAGAAATATTATATATATATGTATATGAATATACACACCGGGCAGCCGTATTGTGTAGCTTAAGTGCAACATGGAGCTTCAAGAAGTAAAGAAAAAAATAAAAACAGGAGAATTAACTTTGAGAGAGTTTGGAGGAAACTCAGAGGTATGGAACCATTTTACCCCATCTGATAATTGCGCAACCAGGCCAGATTATTTCAGGTATCCTTGTAAAAGGTCTGAAGATCGAATTTTATCTTCCACAGGGTCAAGACATTAGGGTTTGATTTTGTAGCCTACTGCCCAGAGAAAGCGAAACTAAAATCATCGGTGTGTTTATGCGCTATAGCCTACAAATAAACTTGACGCGCATTAAGTCTAATATCAAATAGCCTACAAACTGTGCTAAATGAAATTTGAAGTAAAAAGGTATATCCGTCCTACAGTGTTTTTTCTACTTTACCACAGCAAAGGATGTGAATAGGTAGCCTATAGTAGACTTAATTATAAGCAAACGAAAGGAAGAAACGTTTATAATCCCCTGCGAAAATAGGTGGGATGCGAGTGAAAATTTGGAAGGGAAAAAAACGTAAATAACGGCCCACGTATAAAAAAAATGGTCGGGTGTAAATCGGGCTCATAATTACAGTTAATGTGTCGGGCCGGGCCGTGCTCGGACACAACGTGGGTAGGGTCGGGCTTAATTTTTTGGGCCCGATCTAAGCTCTACTGTAGATTCAGTATTATAGGATGGTGTTCCATTCACACCAGTGGAAGAATACATGTTTGAGAACTCAACATTTTGAATGAGAAATGAGAATTATCATGAGAAATGAGAAATGAGAATTATCATCTGAGCAGTCTTGTCTGTCTTCTGTGCTGTCAAGCTGTCAGATTCTGAACTGTCTGTCAGACTCCTGAATAGTAAATATGGAAAAGCTGACTCTCATGCAAGGATCGCATGTGGAATTTTCGCGTTTTGTCAGTGGAAGTTCCAAACGTGGGAATGTGTGATTGATTCGGTTCATTAAGACAGCGGGGGGGCTTCATTGATGTTGCTAATAAGGAAGGCTGCACACACAGCAGTAGGCTTTTTTTGAGTCTGAAGAATGAACCAAGGTTACAAACTTCAGGATGCAGCTGCACATTAATGACTAAAGCTTCATGAGTTGTCCTGCTTAACTAAGGAATGTGTTGTGTTGTTCTCTGTGTGTGTGTAATGTATGTGAATATTGACCACATACTGAGCAGGTTGAATGTTGCCTCTTAATGGGAACCTTATGCATTACATTAAGGTGCAGCGTTAGAACTAAAGCTCCGGTAAGGGCGTTTATAAAAATGTACTCATTTCATGAAACCCTCATGAAGAATTGGGACAGAAAAGCTTTTTTTCTGCTCTCTGGAGGACGTCAGAGATCGAAGTTTGGTTGGAAAGTGCCTCATTGATGTCTGAATCTTAGTGAAGAGGTTGCAGTTGGAGCAGCGCTCGAGATTTCCAGAGCTGATTTCTTTTCTAAGCGTCAGTCCTGCACCAAGCTAATTACTCCATCATTGTTTGATAATCATATGGGAAGACGATGAACCATCATTACTGTATTAGTCGGATAAATATGTCGGCTTTTCAGTGTACATGACTTTTCAGTTTCTGAGAAAATTGAACACCAAATTTAGTGCCAGTCACTGGATATTTCACTTTAAAAATGCCATTGAACTTCCAAGTTTAAAGGGATAGTTCACCTAAAAATGAAAATTATTATTATGATTTACTCGCTCCCAAGTCATCCGGAGATACATTTAAAAATATCCTGGCTCTTTATATTATGTAATTTTATTATTATATATAATATACAGTTGTGGCCAAAAGTTTTGAGAATTACATAAATATTGGAAATTGGAAAAGTTGCTGCTTAAGTTTTTATAATAGCAATTTGCATATACTCCAGAATGTTATGAAGAGTGATCAGATGAATTGCATAGTCCTTCTTTGCCATGAAAATTAACTTAATCCCAAAAAAACCTTTCCACTGCATTTCATTGCTGTCATTAAAGGACCTGCTGAGATCATTTCAGTAATCGTCTTGTTAACTCAGGTGAGAATGTTGACGAGCACAAGGCTGGAGATCATTATGTCAGGCTGATTGGGTTAGAATGGCAGACTTGACATGTTAAAAGGAGGGTGATGCTTGAAATCATTGTTCTTCCATTGTTAACCATGGTGACCTGCAAAGAAACGCGTGCAGCCATCATTGCGTTGCATAAAAATGGACTGCTGAGGACTGGGGCAAAGTCATATTCTCCGATGAAGCCCCTTTCCGATTGTTTGGGGCATCTGGAAAAAGGCTTGTCAGGAGAAGAAAAGGTGAGCGCTACCATCAGTCCTGTGTCATGCCAACAGTAAAGCATCCTGAGACCATTCATGTGTGGGGTTGCTTCTCATCCAAGGGAGTGGGCTCACTCACAATTCTGCCCAAAAACACAGCCATGAATAAAGAATGGTACCAAAACACCCTCCAACAGGAACTTCTTCCAGCAATCCAACAACAGTTTGGTGAAGAACAATGCATTTTCAGCACGATGGAGCACCGTGCCATAAGGCAAAAGTGATAACTAAGTGGCTCGGGGACCAGAACGTTGAAATTTTGGTCCATGGCCTGGAAACTCCCCAGATCTTAATCCCATTGAGAACTTGTGGTCAATCCTCAAGAGGCGGGTGGACAAACAAAAACCCACTAATTCTGACAAACTCCAAGAAGTGATTATGAAAGAATGGGTTGCTATCAGTCAGGATTTGGCCCAGAAGTTGATTGAGAGCATGCCCAGTCGAATTGCAGAGGTCCTGAAAAAGAACGGCCAACACTGCAAATACTGACTCTTTGCATAAATGTCATGTAATTGTCGATAAAAGCCTTTGAAACGTATGAAGTGCTTGTAATTATATTTCAGTACATTACAGAAACAACTGAAACAAAGATCTAAAAGCAGTTTAGCAGCAAACTTTGTGAAAACTAATATTTATGGAATTATCAAAACTTTTGGCCACGACTGTACATACATGCATTCATACATGTACTTAAACTTGGGAGTAGCCAAATGTGACAAAGCCATATGATCCTCACATCCTGTTCCAGAGGAACTAGAAAACCCTTGATCCTGACTGAGCCTCTCCAGCTCTGCCATCTGTTGTGTGACTTCTTCAGCTTGGTTATGAAGAGAAGACGCCACAGAGATTTGCTGACTTTACATGTTTACAGACTGCTGACGGCAGCAGCGCTTTTCCCCCACTTTGTTTTCCCTCTCTTTCACTTCAGAAATTTACTATGATCATATTTGAAAATGGTCATGATTCGAGTGCATTTAGGAAGGTGGCCACCTCATCGATCACTCAAAATAGCGATCAGCCCTGAAACAACCCTAGCGATGATTCTGAGACTATAGGGAGAAATAGCAACAGTACTTGAAATAACTACATGTTTTTGGATGTAATTCCCAGCTCACCATTCAGTGAAGTCACTGCTGACCTGAGTCCATTTCTGTCCACCTGCCTGAATCCCATGTGTCATCTCAAAGCGTGAAACGTTCTTATCAAAATTTCAGCTATAAATGTCCATCTGTCTGTCTAATATGACTCCTTTGAGATTAGAAAGACATTTATCATCCTTTCCCTCCACCAACTCTCAGTTGCCAGGCAACAATGCCTTGATTCTCATAGCAGGAAGTCATCTAGAGAGGATGGGGGATTGATTGTTTGAATTGGAAGACTGACTTCTCCTTCTGCTCACCTACAGGAGTCATTAGACATCAATGACAATACTATACTTCCTGTGTGGTAACTACTGGATCAGGGTTGAACCAGCTGAGCATCCAAGTATCTCTTCACACTCAGGGATCGCAACTTTACAACTTTATTCAAAGAAGGGTTATGGCTGTCCCAAGCAATCGACTTCAAATGAGTTAAATGGTTCATATAATTGTTGCTTTCGGCCCCGAGTATTACATTTTGGCAGCTTTGGCAATGTTACACATTTCCTATGGTATAATACTTGAGCCACCGTTCATTGCATTAGTTGGAGACGCTCTAGTGTAATGAGTTGTGTGGGATGGTTTTATATGAGCTTGTTTATCTGTTACTGCAGAATTACCGTAAGTGATGAATCACTTCTAAATGCCCAGAGCTTTTTCTGTATGCAGCACAGACCTAATTAGATTTATCGCAGCCACTTGGATCGGGTCGCATTGTGTCTTAGCATGTGAATACAAAAGTGAATGAGAGTTTTATTCATTCGATTGTTTGTTTTAAAGCCTCAATGAGTTGAATGAGTGTGATTTGAAAGCGCTATTCTTGACTAACTGTCTCTCATAACTCAGGGAAACGCTCTGGTTCTTGAGTACTGGGTCAAGACGGGGCTTGAACAAGTTTATGTGTCAAGGATTTGATTTGAATTAATGTGTTTAATATGTTCAGATGTGTTCATTTATGTTCGGAAGCCTTCTTTTTCATAAAGATTTTTCCCTTGGCTTTTACGCATCACTGCCTGATACAAACAAGATTTGACAAAATATTTCGTTTAAATACGTAAGAACCTACCATTCACTTCAATCAATTCATGAATTTTTGTTTTCATTATTTAGTTTGATTATATGAATTGTTCTTACTTCTTTAAAGGGGTCGTGACCTGTATTTTGTATTATTATTATTATTATTATTATTATTTAAATGTATATATGATGGAAAAATAATTATAATTATTTCCTACCTTCATTCTGACCCTTTTTAAGCAGCGGCTCCTTTAAGGCTTGTCTGTAAATGGCCACTGTTATGATTGGTTAATGTCATTGCATAGGAAACATATTGCATGTGAGTGTTTACAAAACATAATCCATATTAAACCGTCATTTATTGACAAAGAATTATGTAATCATTTACTTATGGTTTGCGATGCAGCTGCTCTCAGATCCAATACAGTTGGCAGCTTCAGCTTTCATCAAGTTTCTTTTCCAAATATCCATTACACTGTGCCTCGCTGACTAAATAAAATGCTCCGAACAAACATATAATCCTTCAACGCGATCTGGGACGCCGTTAAAATAAACCATCCACTTGTTTCCGACGCTGGGATCCTTCTAAAATCTGTATGTCACAGAAATAGATTGATTATTTTTAATGTAATTAAATATAAAAGTTATTTTAAATGATAATATTTAACAGTATTACTGTTTTACTGTTTTAGATCAAATAAATGTAGCTTTGATGTGTATAAGAGACATGAGCAGTGTATTTAAAATGAGAAAAATTGTCAAAAAACCCCAAATTGATTGCATTGTGTGATGGAGATGATTTTGATACAGAAAATATAAGCACAGTTACTTAAAATTATGAAATCTATTAAATCTATCAGAGCTTGTGTGACCTTGCTTTATGACTCGCAGCAGGCTTAACAATGATGGAATAAATTTATGAATATTTTCATAAAAGGTAAATTAAAATGAACCCCATTCTTTTGTCAAAGTTTATTTGTATTAATGCATTTTAATCTTGAATGAAGGCAGATATTTTTGGGCTAGTGAGTGATAGTTCTGTCATAATTTTTTATGAAACAATAAATCAAAACCATTGTAATCACCGGTTAATTTATTATTAATTACTAATGGCAGGTAAAATTGTGGGTTATTTTGTTGTCCCATGGTCCAAGATTTAGTAGAGAGTTAATAGTTGCTAAAACATTTTGAAGTGGAAAATTTTCTTGACTGAAAAAGTTCATAGTTTAAACTCTTTCTTATAGACCATAAACATGAACTGGCAAAATGCCTATACCATCTGCTCTACAAATGTTCACATATTTGAAGTTCCTACATGGTGACCTCAATCGTAACCTAAATAAACGTCAGTAAAGTTAGGTAACTTGGGTAAGTCCATTGGTAAACCTACAAATAAGCCTTGCAATGGCAGTGGTTCTGTAGTGAAAAGTGATGACTGTAATACATAAATTGTAACTAAAGTGCAAAAACTGTTAGCTTTTCCACAGCTGGAGGCCGTGTTGCTATGTGCCGTTCCCTTGCCTTCAAAAACAGCCTCGGCGAGACTCGGGTCGATCGTAATTTACCAGGCTCCAGCAGTTTCCAGAGTTTCCAAGCATGGTTAAGAAAAGGCAGGGACAGAGCTGACAGCGTTGATGAATATGTGTATGGATGAGTCGGCAATGCTGCGGTTCTAGACATGGCAAAGTTTATGTCAGCTTTCCCCGGCCACAAATCGCACTGACCAAAGGGAGTATGTCAGCTCCTCTGAGAACGCCAGTGTCACCGAAGTCGGAGTTGATTCAAACTGTATTTTACTTCAGCACACAGCCCACCTCCCGATTTGATATACTGTCTCTCATCCCAGACAGGAGATTGTTTTGTTGTCTCTATGGTATTATTTCTAATTATAACGTTCCAAGGAATGCAAGAGATTCTCAGAGCTTTTGAAGGATTGATCGCATGGTAAATATTCATTAAGGTCCACAGCAGGTCAATCATTATCTCTGGTGTATTCATGCTCCCTCGCCGTCAGATTTACTGTTTTCCAAACGTCTTCAGCTTGATTTAAGGATGCATACACATTTGTACGTTTCACAGACAAGGTTTGCATGTTTGCAAAATGCATGTTTGAGCTGTTTTAACTGAAAGCATCTTGTACTGACATATCTTTAAAATATATCAGTGCCATTGATTTGTCTCAAGATGCACATCAGGAATGTTTTTTTTTCTGTCTAAAGAACATTTATAAAAGCCACTTAAATGTCCTGGTTGAACTAAGGCCTAATCCTGGCTTAATCTAAGCCAGGCTGCGAAACTAGACCATAATGTCATGGTCAACTTGGTTCCTCAGGAGATCTTCAATGTCACATTTGAGTGTCTGGATACTCAGAAAGTTTTAACGTCTTAGACTAATTTTTCCAAATTTACGGTTGTAAAAAAGTAAAGTCCATTTCATTTCTGGGAGCTAGTTCTGCTCATACTATCAATTTGAGTGCTTACTCATTCAGGGGTTTGTTTTTGTCACCTGAGTGGTCATGAATTTACATGTTTTAATGTATGTACACTACTGTTACTAGAGTAAAAACTGTAATATTGTGGAATAGTATTACAATTTTAGCTCAATGGGGCGGTTGTGACCTAATGGTTAGAGAGTCAGAAGGTTGCAAGTCTGATTCTCAGTCCAGGCAGTACTACTGTTGAATGACTGAGTACTGGAAATAAGTGAGCTGCCCTTGAGCAAGGCACCTAACCCCCATCACTCCCCAGGCACCACAGCAATTTCAATTTCATTTCAATCATGACAACTCTCAAAATAGTTTAAGTATGTTATCGATTATGGTAATGTTAGTTTGATCTTGGTGGACTAGATCTGCTACGCTGCTGATTCTAATAGATACACAGACACGCTGCTGTGAGCATGTAAGATATGCTGCCGCTGCATAAATAGACGTACATGGATCCTGTAGCAGATCTAGGCAGGTGGAGCTGGGGGAGGTGGAGGAGTTCAGAAGAATTCTGATTACAGCAATCAATGAACTAGACTATTTAAATGTTGAGCAAGCAATCTCATTGGCTGCAGGCTCAACAGAGGCCAATCAGCTTGTGCCATGCATTTATAATGAAGGCATATTTTACTCAGTTTCATCCTCCTGCGTCTCACAGCTTTTAAAAAAAATGACATGTTTTTCTCATGGTGAAGCTGTAGGAGCTTGTTGAAATTGCTTTTATCTTTCTCTCCCCAGCACATTACCACAGACAGCTATATCCCCTGCTTGACCGACCTCTGCAAGGCCTTGTGGGAGGTGATGCTCAGTTACCATCTAACCATGCAGTGGCACGATGAGCACTACAAAGAAGAAGTGACAACTCCTGGTAAGCAAAATTAGTCACTCTTGTTTGCTGCATAAAGAGTCATGTGTGCATTTCTGAGGTAAATTGTATTTTGAATATGATGAAATGTGTTAAACGCAATAAACTATTTTGTTGACACCAGTGCATAATATTAAAATCACGCACACCCTCTTTTGTTAAGTGGAGTTGGTCACCCCTCTTGATAAGACAGCTCTTTATTTTAGTCTAACTAAAGGCACTATTCAAAGGGTTAGGAAAGTGTTGTGCCGGTAATTTACATTTTGGCTGACAATCACGGCAAAATTCCAGACGAGATCCTGGGCCGCACTGCCATGCAGAGATAGTCGGCAAAAGAACAATAACAACAATGGCACCAAACAGAGCATCAAAGGCTTCCCATGATGATACAATCAGTAGCTCTGATCAGATGATCAGGTACAAGCAGGCTGAAATATTACCACCCCTATATTTCCCATCATAATGCCTTTTGTACGTTTGATAATGGGGAAAATGCTTCTGCAGTCTTGTTTTCCATTTAAAAACATCCTTTAAACAAGATAAAGTAGCCAAACTGGATATTATATTATATGAACTTGAATGAAGCTTTTTTCTTAAATATTATATTGCATTTTTTTACTTGTCTCTTCACAAAATTTTGTAAGATATGATAAAAACCTACCAGTGGAATAAGACAAAATATAGTCATATATGGTAGTTTCTCTCAGTGTTGAGGCCTGTTCACACCGAGGATGATAACTGTAACGATAAAGATATAGCTTTAAAAATCAATCTAAATGTAAAAGACCAGCAGAATTCACATCACAACTATAACGACAATGACAGATATTGTTGGAATCACTTTCACATTTTTTTTTTCCAGCTGTTGAACAATAAATGCATTGACTGCCAGTCAGAATCCATTCTGCTTTAAAGAGCTTTAAAGAGTTAGTTCACCCAAAAATTCAATTTCTGTCATTAATTACTCACCCTCATATCATTCCAAATCCGTAAGACTTCATTCATCTTCGGTCAGTGCCGGGGAAAGCTAAGAAATTAAGATATTTTTGATGAAATTCGAGAGGCTTTTTTTTCTTTATCCCCAATAGAAAGCAAAGAAATTACCACATTCAAGCTCCAGAATAGTAAAGACATTGTTAAAATACTCCACGTGACCGCAGTGGTTTAATCTTAATGTTATGAAGAGATGAGAATATTTTTTGTTTTTGTACTTTATTCAACAATTTCGTCTCTCCCCGTTAGTATCCTACACAGTTTACGTTGAAGACACGTCAGAACGGCGACTTTGTAAGTCCCCTTGCATTCCTCTAAATCGTCTGGAGGTCGACTTGTGCTTCTTTTTCTTTTTAGTTTTAGCAGAAAGAGCTAGGGATTCATTAGGGTGCTCACTACCCCGTGATGGCTAGATTTATAAAAATTACATTTGTGCTTTTATAGTGTAAGGTCTTGTCTTGTATATTTAGAGGAAATGGCTTTGGGTGTGTGCTGTAATCGGCACAGCTGTGGCCAAGGAGACTGAGCGGGTAATTGAAAGGGGCGCTGTGCTGTTAGCCAACTGCAATGTAGTTTCTGTCTTGCCTCCGCTTCGATTTCTGAGGTCACTGAGCTCTGCTGAAATAGATTGGTGCTTGTTCTTGGTTAGGTCTGTCATTGGAAATTCATTGAACCTTTCTAAAGTACCCTAATAACCCCTGCGGAGGGAAGCATAAAAAATGTTACTGACTGAACATGCATTGTTGCTGTAGGTAATGATGGGTTTGTGGTTATTTTCTATAAATATTAAATGAGGAGAAATAATTTGTTTTAATGGAAATGTTTTTTTCTAATAAAACCATTTCATTGTGAATTTTAACACGCTCATTTTCACGTCAACTCTTATTTTATCAGTTGTCTGTACTTCTGTTGTCTCTTTGTAATCTCTTTTCTTTGTTACTTTATCATCTTTCACAATTGCTACAGAGCCCCAAATTAAATAAATTGAACTCAGAAGTACACACATTTCTGTGCTTTTTTTCCACATCAGTCCTCAAGAGAGCAATTACTTGCATCACAGTCGTAATTTATCACTGACTCTGCCAAAATGGCTTTTAGAAAATAGCATAAAATTTTATTTCACAATATAAAATCTATTTAGTGAGCTTAATGTGTAAAACAAATTGAAGAGCTGCCAATGGAACAAAACAAAATACACTCAAGTTACATCAGTATCATTTAACCTTTTTTTTTTAAACTGGAAAATAAACCATATAAAGAATACTTTTTAAAATAAAGTGCTTCATAGTATTAATTTCAATCCATAGTAATGGATAAAAACTTCATAACCATTTTTGTCTCATTTCCCAGATACAACATGTAAACAGCCAAAACCAAGATAAATTTACTCGCAGTAGAAATTATAATTTAATATATTGAATTAACTTAATTATCTTGAAATATATTGAAAAAAAAAAAAAAACGAGTCATAATATCTTATGCAATTTTGCTTAAAGTAAATATATATTGTTTTCAGGATATTTGAATAATTTTCTGGGCAACAAAACTAAAATGCATATTTTGCAGAGTAGAAAGACTGAATTCTAATTTTAATAATAAAAATAAAAAAATCCTGTCTAAAGGTAAATACATTCCAAGGATGATAACTATAAAGATATAATTCTAAAAAACATTTCATAATAATATAAAATAGTAGCAGATTCCACACCGCAACTATAATGATAACACAGAGAACTGATGTTTTTAGAATCGCTTTCAGAACGATTTTGTCCAACTGATGAATGATAAAACATAAACAGCCAATCAGAATCAGTCTTGCTTTAAAGCGTGAGACTTCAAAAATGCACAATAATAAACAGAACAACAGGTGTGGACGCTAATGTAGCTATTGTTGTAGTTATTAATTCTTAATAATCCTTAACTCTCATATAGATTCACATGAAATCACCATTTATTAAATGTTTTAAGATGATCTTGTAGCTCGGTTTGTATGTAGATTTAGCCTGAGATATTTGACAAATCAAGTTGAAGAGAATAATTTGTGATTGAGATAATATAGGGACACAGATATATCATGTGTTTACCCGTCATCGGTTGTGGTTGTAAATTTAAAAAAGATTGTGAAGCACACGTTTTGCTGGATAGTTTAAATTCTTCAGATGTTCTCTTATCTCCTGCCTATTTCTTTTAGCCCCCCTCCCCACACACACACACACACACACTCTCTCTCTCGATGGCTCTCTCTTTGACTAAGTGACTGCAGTTATCTGCAGGCCTCTAGGCTACGGAAAGGCAAAAGACACTGTGACGGTGCAGCAGTGTCTGGGCATATTGAGGATAAGCAGAGTTTTTTTGCATGCGTCATCAGTTACTATACATAGCTTCGGTATATTTTGACTTGGATAGACTTTATGATATGGCTCAAGCTATTAGTTTTTCACCACTAAATTAAATTCTTTGAAAGAAGCCTTTTCTGCTCACCAAGGCCACTTTTTTTTAATCAAAATTCAGTAAAACAGTGATATTGTGAAATATTATTACAATTTAAAATAACTTATCTATTTTAATGTTTTAAAATGTGGTGAGTGTCCCCAGTCTGGAGTGTCCCATGATCCTTCACAAACCAATTTAATGAAAATGTTGGTTTCGTGCTCATGAAACATTCCTTATTTTTATCTGTTGAAAACTTGTTATTTTTGTGGAAACTGTGATGCAATTTTTTCAGGATTCTTTGGTGAATAGAAAAGAAAAACATTTATTTAAAATAGAGATCGGTTGCATAATTATAAATAATTTACTTTCATTTTTGATCAATTTAATGCTGAAATATTACTGAACCCTTGCTAGTAGTTAAAATATATACATCCTACATATAGTCATGTAGTCAAATGGGTCTAAAATGTTTTTAGCTTTTAATGCCAGGGCTTTTTTCTCAGTTGTATGTTGTTAACCTGTCCAGTGTCCCGTGAGGTTTCATCCTCTCAGAGTGTGGCAGTGACCTTGACTAAGTTTTGCATCTTCCCTACCGTGAGTGGCAGAATGGATGAATGCATTTACTAGTTGACAGCTAACACATTAAACTTGTTGAAGTGTTGTATTAGTAATTAATGCCACCTATATATTCCTTGAACATGGAATTATGCAAATTTAACCACCGATTCTCAAGGGCCGTCACGTCCTGTCTCTCCAAATGAGGATAAATGATCATTCATGGGCGACAGGGAGAGTGACCCACAGCGACGTGGCTTTCTGTCACCTTTCTCTTACTAACATACAGAACAAAGCGCGGAAAGGTGAAGGTCAATCTGTGCCATGCTGACACACTCATTTTTAAAATGTCTAATCAAATCAGTATGTAAACTGAAATCCTAAAGGGATGTTCTGAATTTTCAATTACGTGATATTGACCTCTATTAACAGCACTTGTGATCGTGTTTACCACAAAAAAAAAAGCCAAATTCTGTAGGGCGGGAAAAAAAACACACTTACAGTAGTGCATTTGCTATACAATTGAAGTAAACCAGCCCAGGTTTAATAAATATTAACAATAATTACTGAATTAAATAATATTAAATACTTTTTTATAAGGAAGTGTTATTGGATATGTCATATTAATAATATTAATAATAATATTTCCTTAACTGTATTATTTTGTTTTTGTTCCAAATTTTATTGTATTGTATTAATTTATTATTTTCCAGTATGTATTATCAGATATATTATTTTATACACAGATAAAGTCAAGTGGTTAAACATTATAAATATTATTTTATATTGGTAGTCAACATTATACCACAGATCCTGTATGTATATATGTATGTGTATGTATAGAGCGTTTTATATATATATATATATATATATATATATATATATATATATATATAAATATATATTTATATTTTCATATATATATATATATATATATATATATATATATATATATATATATATATATATATAGCGGTTAAATTCAAATTTTCTGAAGAGAATCGATCGCTTGTTAGGATGAACATTGAATTTAGGCTTTTATTTGCATGTAAACATTGATCAGCGAAAATAAGCAGAAGTTCAACCAAACCTGCTACACACGTTTGAACTTTTTAGCCTAAATTCAGTCTGTTCCTCATAACAAGCGATCGATTCTCTTCAGAAAATTTGGACTGAACCGCTTGATGCACATGGATTAGTTTTACAATCTCTTTATGAAGTTTTCGAAGCATCAAAGTGGAAGTGGCAAAGGCAGTCAATGGAAAGAAATCTGACAGCAAAAATATCTTAATTTGTCTTCTGAAGAAGAACAGAAGTTTTACGGCTGTGGAACGACATGAGGGCGTGTAATTAATGCCAGAATTTTCATTTCGGGGTGAACTAACCCTTTAATTCAAAGCTTAGTGATATCATTTAAACGGCTGCTTATAAATCATCTCCGGGAAAATTCAAACATGCAATTTATTTACATACATCTAGTTGATATTCTGTTCTGCAGTAAGCGCTGTATATCAGGATGGTGTGCTTAGCTTCTTATGTGTGTCCGTAACATTGAATAATGCACCAATCCCTGTGTGAAATTGACAATTACAGCTCTTGTTGCGTGCGGTTGCATACGGTATTCATCTTGGCCCGTGTCGAGATGACTTTACTTTCCTCTTCTTAGTTGTCAGAGCCATCAACAGGTAAATTGCCTCCGCTGGCCTGTGACTTGCTTTGCTATCTAATTTCACAAGGTGTATAATCGCTGACTACCATGTGTGGAAAAACGGGTCGAAGTAATTCATTACGATGCGAGTTAGACTTTGATTTGGCGGGGTGTTTCTAAGGATCAGTTCTGGGGTTCACTTCGCAGTTTAGATTGATAGTGTCTGTGTCTTTGGGAAAGCTCTGCTCGCCTTTGGTCTTACGTTTATGTGCTTGAGTAAGAAGATGTTGTAACTTTAGTTGAAGGTCCTGCTTTAGAGGTTTGGCTCTGTTGAGTGGGAATGGAGCAAATGGGAACTTAGGGAAAGATGCTTTCTCTGAATGAGGCCGTAAATCAAACGCTTCACTTTTATTCCTAAACAATTCAGCTATTTGTCTTCTTGAGGAGAATGTCAAGTGTGAATGAGAACATTCGAAGTGAAAAGTTTTTGTATTTAATGTCTCCCTCGTGTCATAGACTAGAAACTGATGCACTAGACGGTTTAAGAAAGACTGAACATGTGATTTTGCTTTTGAATGATCCTCTCTCAGCACAAAATCACCTCTTCCAGTCTCAAGAATGTAGGGCTGCACGATTAATCATTGAAAGACCTCGATCTCTCAAACACTCATGCAATCTTGTTCCTAAATTAAGATTCGAATATGTCTGCTAGACCTTTGACAAGTATGATCAGAGAGAGTATGTATAGGCAAAGACTTGACATATAGCGAATGGGAGAAACTGAAACGCGCAATATGGTGGAATACGTCCCGCCTTCTAAGTAAAAGAGCCAATCGCTGATTGATAAAGTCATTGCGTCGCTGCAGCTGTGGTTCCCATAGAAACCTGAGACTCGTTCTTAGGACTGCACGTGTGCATTGGCTCGTCTAACCTGGAAAATAAGCTTTTTTTTTAATGCTATTTGACCATAAACAACATTTATGGGACAGTTCATGTCAGATTTGAAATATGTTATTTAATTGTGAGGTCAGCAAGCATTTTTTGAGATTTCAGGATTTCCCCATTCATATAGATAGGACTTGGTCTTGGATACCCAAAATAGCCTGGAGGTGTTGCAAATATGGCCGCCGAGTGAACGGACTTTCCTTGAAAGGGACTTTGGTATAGGTCATGAAATTGTTATTTCTGTTACAATAATTCAAATGTTCACAGAAGTACTGGGATAAAAAAAAAAATTGGGTATAAACACTGATGTCTACTATCAAAATAGTGTAAATCACCTATTAAAAGTAATTGTTGATTCAAATAAAAATAGTATCAATTACATTGTCACACCAGTAGGAGGCGACAAGTGACTGTTAAAAAAATGTATTTATCATTGAATCATTTATTTAAGAGATTCATTCAGAAATGCTGATTCATCCAGCAATGAAACCAGTCAAGTCTATCAGTGAGTTATTGAATCATTCATTCAATTTTTTTAATTCAGATTCAATAAATATATAGACTGCAGCACTTAACATTTTATTAGAACCTCTAGTAAATTACATGCTATTTTGTTTAGTTGTCTTTTTAGAATCATGATCGCTATAAAAAAAATCATCATTTTCAGTTTATCCAGGATCGTTATGTATTTCTGAGCTGTGAAGGAGTGATTCGAATCCTTTTTGGATGTACGTTTTCAGTTTGGAAGCCAAAAAAGTTCTCATACCTGACTCAAAGATCTCTGTCGGAGTAAGAAGGTCAGGTGTTCTTGTGCTCCCCTAGCCATGTATTTCCTCCACAGGTAACTACGGGGTTTCGTCTTCTCATACTGTACATTTAACCCTGATTCATTTAAGAGGCCAAAATACTGATCGGAAATCAGTCAAAGCTCTGAGTTTAGATAAAGTCCCTTCCAAGGAAAGCCTGTTCAGTTGGCAGCCATATTCGCAGTGCCTCTTGGCAGCTATTTCGGGCATCCAAGACCAAGAATTAGCCTTCCAGTGTCAGGCTGTCCTGCCAGATTGGGTCAAAGACTTTCTCGTTGATTTTTTATTTTTTTTGCCACTCATAAATTACATTTTGCTTTTAATAAGAAACCTGACAATCTAATCACCGTCTTTTAAAAGAACCTCATTTCCTGTTGTTCGCTGGGATTTGCAGTTGCACACCTGCATCCTTTTATATTTTCCAGGGAGAAAGGTTGAGTAATCAGTGTCACTCTGCTGAATAAACGAGCTGTAGTCCTGCCAGGGTCACCAGAGAAGATGAGCTGCGGTCTAGAGTTGGACATGACTCATAATTAGGGTTGTCAATCGTTTAACATTTTAATTGACGTAATTGCACATGTTGGTTAATTAATTATGTAATTGCAGTATTTATCTGTGATAAGGTGATTTATCAAAGAATACATGTCCAAAATCATGGTAATAGTGTGTTTATTGTATTTATAGTCTTTATTTTTAGCTCATAAACTACCATTCAAACGTTTGCGGTCAGTAAGATTTTTTTGTATGTTTATTATATTTTTATTCAGTAAATATGCATTAAATTGATCAAAAGTGACATTTGTTAAAATAAATAGTAATGTTTTTAATCTTTCTGTTCAAAATTGTATCACAGTTTCCTCAAAATTATTAAAAGGCACAACTGTTTTCAATGTTGATAAAAATCAGAAATGTTTCTTGAGCAGCAAATCAGCATCACAGGAAAAAATGCATTGTAACATATTAAAATAGATAATTAGTCATAATAAAATGTAATAATATTTCACAATATTACTGTTTCTACTTTATTTTCATGAAATAAATGCAGCCTTGGTGAGCAGAAGAGACCGCTTTCAAAAACATTGAAACATCTTACGGACCCTAAACTTTTGAACAATACTGTATATTTTTTTAATATATCTAAACCCTTAATTTAGAATTTATTTTTATTCAATTTAGTTTAAAAAAACATGTTATTTTTAATATTCTTTAAAAAAATATTTTGATTGCCTTATACCATTTTATTGCAGTAATTTGAAATGTAGTTCTATATATTTATTTATTACATATTTCCTTATTTTTGTTTTGTAAATTGTAGTGTAGTGTGTGTGTGTGTGTGTGAGAATATATAGTAAACAAGAGTCTGCAAAAGAAGCCAATTATTACCAACAGTGGCAAAAATTCAGATAAGCCAAGTAAAACAAACATGTTCCTCTTCCACAGTCCTAGTTCAGTTGGATGTAAGGGAGTATAAATTGACGGCAGTGCGTCAAACTAAAGACACTTTTAGACACGGTCGGCTTCCAGTGTAAATTCATTACTCTTGCTCTGACGAGGTCCTGCGTGTTAGCGCTCCTGAGTGAGAGGACTCTGGCTTGTTGTGCTGCTCAGTTCATGTTCTGCATTTTCCTCACCTCATTGCTTTTTCCTCGAACGGTGTGTCCGTTTATTCTCCCTCTCTCCTCTCCCAAGAATTCCCTGGGATGCTGAAATCTCTACAATGTGCCATTGCCTGTATGTGGCTGTGTGTGAGCGAATGTGTGCTCATTCCCTTTTGGTTTGTGTGTATGTGTTGCTGCCAGGGAGATGATATTTCTCTTGTCCTCTCCAGCAGTTGGCTTGCAGTGATTTACTCTGTGGCTCTGCATAGCTGCGCTCCTTATGGACTGAAATGATTGGGGAAAAGTCCAACTCTATTGTCGGGAGCCAAGGAGCTCTTTGATTCGGCTCCAGAAGCTCCGATCCTGCAGGTTTAATGAAAGAAGCTTAGAAAAGAACTTCATTTTCAGCAACTGAACACTGTTGGACAAAAAAAAAAAAACCTTTAGGGGTTCTTTCATTTACATTTAAATGGAAACGTTCTATTGATATATTTTAGATTTCAGACATTGGGATCCAAATGTCTGAGACCACATATAAATGTAAAAAAATGTGTGCATATATATATATATATATATATATATATATATATATATATATATATATATATATATATATATACATATATATATATATATATATGTATGTGTGTGTGTATGTATGTATGTATGTATGTATGTGTATATATATATATATATATATATATATGTATATGTGTGTGTGTATATGTGCTGTCAAATCTAACATAAAAGTTTGCTTTACATAATGTGTGTATATATAAATATATTTATATATATTGTGCATATATACATGTGCATCTACACACACAAATATATATATTTATATAACATAAATATAATAGTATACGCATATTATACATATATTATGTAAACACAAACTTTTATGTTAGATGCGATTAATCCATTTAACAGCACTAATATATTTATGTGTATGCATATTAAAACGTGTGTTTTTATACATTACAATTTATTGTTTTATTTTTTTTATTGTATTATAATCAATAATTATCATGTTTTTATTACAAATATTTTTGATTATTCAAATATTATTGATTTTTTTCACAATCACAATTCATTTACATTATTCAGTTCAATTTATACTTAAATTGTTATGCTGGTAATATTTTGTAATTAAATATTTTATATTAATATTAGTAATATAAAAATTATAGCATTTTTACTTGAGACTTTTTGGACCCCACTGTGTAGGTCAAGGACAAAAACATGAAAACGATTTTTCTGTCATGGGACGGTCATTCGTTAAATTGCACGTTATTGATCCTGCTGCTATATTTTCTGGTTAAATGCATCAAAATAATAATCATAAGCAGAAAGAAATGCTCTCTTCTCTTCTTTGCCCCAAGGTCACGATTTCTTTTGAACTACTTAATGCAGCTTCTACAGCTGACAAACTCTGTGTAATGAGGTCACATGTAGAACATCCTTGATTAAAAACCGCCACACGTTTGCTTGCCAGCGAACATCCCAAACAGCCATCATGAAGAAAGTATTATATTCTTATCAGTGAGTCTGTTTACATGCATAATTAATTATATCACAAATCAGCTCAAGAAAATCGTTTACTGAGATATGAAATTTCAAAACTTTTTGCCTACATCAAAACGTATGCTTAGAATGGTGATTGGGTTTTGAACTTTAACCAATAAAGTAACACCATTTAAAGCGCCTTACACATTGTTTGTTTCTTTCAAGCATAATCCGTGTAAGATTGTGCATTTAATATATGCTCGATATTTCCTACCTGAGTCTCACACCTCACCGAGTGTAAGCATTTGAGCTGATACTGTTATCGTAATTGTATGAGCCAGGTCTCACAGGAAGGTTTTTTTTTTTTTTTTTTTTTTTCCTAACTCTGATATCTTCCTTCCCTCCTCACTCTGTTCAGTGTGAAGATATTAAACTTTGGAGGGTTGGTATAACTCTTGGGTGCCCGATTGTCATGTGACGCTCAGAGGTGTTAGTTGTTCGCACACACCGACAGCATTTTTTTTCCCGCCTCATTTATTTCTCGCTTTGCAGTTTGGATGCGTTTTCCCTTCGGGGTTCAGGAAAGTTCCCATTAGCGATAGGGACTTCATAAAATCTTTCATATTATGAGCGAGAAAAAGGGTAAAGACGGCCTGGAGCTCTGTGGATTTGGCCTCTGTGAAATATCAATGTTTTGCGTGTTCTGGAGCCGAGATCTGTACAGCTAGAGCTGGGCCGGAATTGAGTGTATAAAGCGTGATGCAAATCCAGTTTTTAAAGTATACATGAGGGAAAACGTTTTTCATGCACTTAGTGTAAAATGTGAAACTGGTTTGCTTTCACCATGAGAGATTTGTTCTTCTCTCCAGCGGTCGTAAGATGAGATGTGACGCCTGTACAGAGACGACTCCTGAGTGATGACTGTGGCTCTCTGGGGTTTAAGTGAGCGCTGTTATATAAAAACACTCTTTCCCTATATCTCCTTTCTGAGCGCCAAACATCAGTCTGCTGGCCTCGCTGAGCGTCCACTAAAAATCCCATCCATCACTGAGGTCTCCTCTGAAGCTTTTCTTTAACAGTCCCAAGATGCATGTTCCTTGTTTTATTGACCCCTTTTCCATCGACAGGGTGTTGTGCCCAATCACGGACCATTCTGGGCTGTTCCCCAAATCCGTTTTTCCTAGAAAAGTTGGTTTCGGCTGCAAAATTGCGCCAGACTCTGAAACCAACTGGTCTGGGACAGGGAATTGCTAACATCAGAAGTCAGGAGGTGGTATAATACTCGCAATAAATTTTTCACAACAGAATGATGCAAAACAATTGATGAACGCCCAACTCCTTCATCGCTTAGTGACTCTAGCTGTGTTTTTCCTATTTAGAGATGTTGTATGTGTGAATATGCCAAGATTCTCAGTCACAATGTGTCTTTCATTTTGTTTTTATAAATTGTTCTTGTTTTGGTTTTGTTTAGTTGTGTTTGCTGAGCACTACAACCCTACAGATACGTTTTCTTCTGGAAAACTCCTTCCCTTGTATTTGTTCTACAGATAAAATGGACTTGTTTTGTTTTTGGTTTGGTTTTTTTTGTGTTTTCTGAACACTATAAATTTGCAGATACGTTTTCTTCTGGAAAACTCCTTCCCTAGTATTTGTTCTACAGATAAAATGAAAGCAAAATGGACTTGTTTTGTTTTTGGTTTGGTTTTTTTTTTGTGTGTTTGCTGAACACTATAAATTTGCAGATACATTTTCTTCCGGAAACTCCTTCCCTAACATTTGTGCTGCAAATAAAATGAGTGCAAAATGGGTTTGGTTTCATTTGGTTTTGTTTAGATGTGTTTTCTGAACATTACAACCCTGCAGATGTTTTCTTCCGGAAAACTCCATCCCTAATATTTGTGCTGCCAGTAAAATGACCTAATAACATCTGGCAAAGGGACTACTAATGAAAACTAGTCTTTGGGCTAATTTGGGTACATTTACATTCATGAATGTTGAATAATGTACACTGTCCCTTTTAGAAATAAATAAATAAATGACAGCAAATGGCCTTTTTTTTTTTTTTTTTTTAGTTTTGCGTTTTGTTTTGTTTTTGTTTTGTGAAACCAGCGCCATTTTAGGGTGCGTTCACACTTGTAGTTCGGTTGGTTTGGTTCATTTGGTCCGGACCAAAAAACAAAACAAAACATATAGTCCTGCTCCGCTTAGCGTTCACACTGGCATTTTTAACAGCGAACTTTAAGTTACCGAACCAAAGGCACAGGGATACGGTCACAACCTGATTGGTCGGCTTGTATGACGTATATTTCGCGCCAGAGCTCGCTTACCGAACATTCAAAACAATGCTGTGTTCTGGATTAAATGCCACCATTGTGTGCGTGTACATATGCTTTATTTTTATCAGCTAAGAACTCATGAAGAGCTCATAAGATGCTCAAAACATTCAAAACAGCAGCAGGATTTCCTCCGTTGTAAGCACTCGACTCATTTTGGATACACCGATCTTTCCGCGTCGTCAAATCAGCTGACTTGTAGCGTCGCATCTTGTGACATCACATCCTGTTTTTGGTTCGTTTACATGTCTTTGGTCCGTGTTGCGTTCATACATCAATCGATCCGCACCAGAGTTCGTTTGGAAGCGGACAGAGACCCATCTTTTTAGCGGTCTCGGTCCGCTTGTTTGGTGCGCACCAGGGTTCGAATGACAGCATTCACATATGTTCAAACGAACCGCACTAACTGAGCAATCGCACCAGGGTTCGTTTTAATCGAACCAAACATGACAAGTGTGAACGCACTCTAAGTGTAAAGGGGTTAGTGGTCTGAAAAAATCATGAAAAAGCAGTTTTTGTGGAAGGTTTGGCTTTTTGCACAGGAGGTTCACGTGTGAATGCTTGTTTGTTTTCTCCAGCGATGACTTAGAGCGAGAGTGCTGAGGTGGAACTGTTTGTATAATCTGCACATCAATGACACGATAATTATGTTGTATCACTAAGAGCCTGCTGGAGTATCAGTCCAGAATAAATCCCACCTGAAGGGCTTTTGTATTTATTCACTCTCAGTCACGCTGTGCCTATATAGACATTAAGATCAGTCGCCCACATTCACGCTCTTAATACACTCATATCGTGCTGCGCTCGTCTCCGCAGGTCATATCATCATTCACATCGTAAGTATCCTTCTCTTTACATTAGAGCGGATGCATAATGGCCAAGGCAATGAAAAGCGGCACTAGAATTAACAATGAACTGACTCAGAAGTTTTCCAAGGTTCCTGTTCGAGTTTAGTTTTGGTGCACGTTACATAATGGATACAGCTTCTGTCAGGATGCATAATGCAGATCTAGGTGGTAAATTTTGATGACTCTGATAGGTGTCCTCTATGATTAAGCTCACTTTGGTATGTCGGGATGAACACTTCCTCTGATGAGGAGTGACGGCTGCTTTGTTGCAGGAGGTGCTTGTAATCAGCTTGGCTGTTGAAAGAAAGGCTTGTCAAACATATTAAACACAATATAGGTTGAGGATCAAGACAGCTTATACGGCCTGAATTACATTTTTTTAAATTAAAAAAACAAAAGGTTTTGTAAATCATGGTGTATCTTTTTTTTTTTACTTCCAGGAGTTATAACGTTTAGAATTTATACTGCGTTAAGAGTTTTAGCGTACATCCAAAAATCAAAAACAAAAAAAACAATTTAATTTTTTAAACAATTTAAAGTAAATTGTAACAAATAATTTGTTCAAATTCATATTATTCAAACAAATTTCACAGAGAAACCACCCTCTTCTTTTGACTGGATAGATTTATCTGAAGCTTTCCTTTGCATTTTTTGCATACAGATGACAACGTTGTAAAAATGATCCACGGAAACGATTAAAAACACTGTATTATGCATGCCAGGCCAGTAGATGGCGATGTCACTTTGTAAAGAAACGCAACGCGCCTATAGACTGAACGCGTAATGCGCTCGACGTCACTTTTTCAGTATCGCTTTCACAACTTACACTTTGAATCCCGTTTTCAAAAGTTTGCTTTTTCAGGGCCCCAAAAACCTACTGTTGTGTAAATGAATGGTCAAAACACATTTTTAGTTTTTAAAAAACTTAGCAGCATTAATACTGAACATTAAAATTCAGTTATGCTGGTTTTATGCCTCAGTGTGGCATTGTGTCATAGTCTACCTGACGTTCAGTTCAGTGGTGTTGGTACACCTATTATTTTTCCTGGTACGTGGGTCCATGTGGTCCTTATTGCACTGAACAAACTTCAAAGTAGGAAAATGAACCATTTTTGACACCCTCGTAGTAAGAGAAATGTCATTGTTACTGTATTAGCATAGCACCCTGAAATTTCAGCGTCAAGGTCCTTGTAATTGTGACTCTCTGTTGCAGCAGTCAAAGGTTTCAGAGCACTTGGTGTGGTTTTGCAAGCACAATCAGTTCTGATCTACCTTCACGGGGCGTACATGTTTTCAGTGGGATTTGCAACATCTTGAGCAGATCACACAATGGTTATTGGCCACTAAAAGCATTTAACTTCACATGATATTTTAGAGAATGTTACAATGTCTATAATATATATATATATATATATATATATATATATATATATATATATATATATATATATATATATATATATTATTATTATTATTTTTATTTATTTATTTATTTATTTATTTTATTTTTTTTAAATAGACAAATGATTAAATTTGACCTTAATAAACTGAAATCTGAAATAAGTTTAAGTTGAAGCACTAAAATTATTAACTGGTAATAAATAAAATCTAAAATAAAAATAAATGAAAACTAAATATCAGTAGTTTAAAAAAAACAAATAATAAAAGCACTCAACGAAAATTAACATGAAAACTGAAAATATAAAACTAAAAGCAAATTCAAAATTTTAATAACTAAAATATCCCTGAACAGTGGTATTTTTACATTTTATATATTAGTCAATTTTGTATGCATTTGATGAAAATGTCATTTAAATTTAGCCAGTATTTCATCATTTTAGTCAATTTTAGTCTGACTGAAATCGCATGGATTTTTAGTTGAAGAAAATAAAGTGCGAAGTGATGAAATTGTGTGCCAGACTGTAACAGACTAGACTGAAATCCTGTCATAATACCGTATAATGACTGTACCGAAGTATTAGCTACTTTTTAAACTGAATGTGCGGTGAATCTCCGGTTTGTAGATGATTCCAGCGCAGAGGGCTCAGACGAATCCACCGTGGACCGCAGCTATGTGAAAAAGAAGCTGGAACATGGTTTAACACGGATCTGGCAGGTGGGGAGCGTGCTCATTCACTTCTTTCTTTCTCTGTTTATGTTCCATTCCTCCATTAGCTTCATGACTCGCCCTCCCACCTCACGTCCTCCTCTCTCTGCCCCCAGGACGTCCAATTGAAAGTGAAAGCCTATTTGCTGGGAACAGACATGTCCAACTTCAAGTACGACGACTTCATTGTGGTTCTGGATGTTATCAGCAGGTAGGGAACCACTTCCTCATTAGTGCTAATTGGATTTGCCTGCAGGGACCAACTGCACCCCCTCCCCCCTCCCCCAATCCCTTCTGCCTCATGAGAAACTCCCCTAAAGAGAAATCAGGGCCAGAGGCCATCAATGAAATCGCTTGTTCCTCAACAAGAGTTCCCGGTCAGCCCCATTAACAGGGCTCAATTAAAAGGCCAGTTTGTGTGTGAAACCACAGGCCTCTGTATTGATCCTGCCTCGGGGTCGCTGACTTGTGTGAATAGAGGCGCCATTTTCTGCCCTCTCTGAGACACGTGATGTGAAGTGACTCTTTGTGGTTAATTAGGAGATTGAACCACTTTTCTAATTCATTTCAACTTTTTCTCTCATTCATTTTTCTGATTTTCTCTCCCAATTGACAGGTTGATGCAGGTAGGAGAGGAATTCTGCGGCAGCAAGTCCGAGGTGTTGCAGGAGTCCATTAAGAGACAAAGTGTGAACTACTTTAAGAACTATCACAGGTGAGATGCAATAAATGGCCCAGTTGACCTCAGCCACAATCAGTTCCAGGAAGGATTTACTAAAAATGGAAAGAGTTCTGGAGGGATCACTGTAGTTTAATAATCGTTCCCCCAACAAAAAGCCAATAGGAATTTTCCATTGACTTGTTATTAAGCTTTGTGACCAACAAAAGTCTCTGATTCTTACACGTTTTGTTCATCAACAAAATCTTCATGAGTGAACACAGCTTTTGAATGAATTTTGGAGCCTAAAAATATAATTGGCAGGAGTAAAAAGCCGAAGTTTGGTTATAAACAAACCACACCACCGTTGCAACATCAACGCCATTAAAGTCAACATGAAATCAAAATGGGCCATTCTTGTTTCAATTGTAATGTTGCCGCATTTATTATAAATGATTTTCCATGCATATAATTTTTTTTTTCAATTTATATGCCCTCGTAATCTTTAATCAAGGTAACTTCCCCTTCCCTCTTGTAGCGACATCTCTTCTCTGTTCTCCTCACTGGCATGAGGGCGGGGCAACCTGTCACTGACATGAGCTCGACCAATAGCAAACTACAACCATCCAATCAATTCCCAATGGACAAAATCAAGTCCCCGTCCTACATTTTGTCTTGTTTGAGAAGCCATATACGTCACAATAGGAAAGAAAACACTATCGTTTTAAGCTTCTGAGCTTAAATTGCTTTTTTCACTTTCAGTCTTTTTTTAAAATCAACAAGTTGGAAAGCTTGAGTTAGAATGGTTTCCAAGAGTGCGAGTGTAGAATAAACATGTCAAGGCTGTAAAAGCAGACCACTGAGTTAGATGAGTTTTACCGCTCGGTGTGATGATGTTCAATGTCCCAGACAATCTCTCTAGTCCCATTTAGTCACTTGGAAGCAACCTAGTTTTTCAAGACACGTAAAAGCTTTCAAAATCATGAGTGGGGTGTTACTGACGCATCTTATGCAGTAGAATAAATCACGAAAATATCTTGAGCTTGTTCTAACCACAGACCTTATTTCAGGCATTTAACCAAAAAAACCATTCAAAAAGCCCAGATGACTTCCGGATGATGGAACAGGATGATTTAGTGTATTGTGGCCGCTGATAGTGTTGTTTATTTGTACATGCTGTTTGCACTGTTTAGTGCTCAATTTACTAAATGAATTATGCGAATAGGTTAACATTACAAACATGCCTACAAAAATCTGGATTTTGTCAATGTCACAGTGTTCCTGTTGCTCAAAAGGTAGCATGGCACGTGGTTGCATGTGGATATCTTCTGTATCTCAGTATTTTACTCTAATATATCTATAATGCTGAATTGTTTTAAGTACCTGCCACATACTTAAGCCTGAAAATGTGTTCAGAGCTCTGCATTGTGGCTTGAATGATGAGAGGATAGCCAACCAGGGCTTTGTTCACACTGCTGGCAAATTGGATTTGATTTTCAAATCTTATCTCCAGCACTGATTGTCCATATTGTTTTTGTCCAAGTGTTGAAATCTGATTTTGTGCTCTATATCAGTTGCTATAGTAATGATGCATGTCAAACTAATGCCAAGAGACAACAACTGTGAGTAGCTGTCATTGAGAGGACCGAAAACTGGAAAATTTGCCTCATTTGGCTCAAATCCTTCATAACATCTTATAATTGTGCTGAACTCGCAAGATGCGTGAAAGAACATAA
Source organism: Zacco platypus (assembly GCA_038088235.1). NCBI lineage: Eukaryota > Metazoa > Chordata > Actinopteri > Cypriniformes > Xenocyprididae > Zacco > Zacco platypus. Next base: position 27,243,540 of record CM076071.1, read on the forward strand.
TTGACAAAGTGATGTCACGCATTCAAGCACATACTGTCCAAAACTGCTGACTTATTCGATACACATTGAATCTTAAATGGTTCGCTATATGAGGAATGAGTGAGCGAGAAAGAGTGTATTCGGATGGAGTTCAAGTATGGTGTACTTAGTATGCGCAAGAAACTGAGAAAAAAAAAAAGGAAACGTCTGATTTCATTTGCTTTTTGGTGATGATGCTACAAAAATACTAAAGTGATTTGAGCCAGTTGCGCCAAAAAATCAAATCGGTACTGTCTGTCTTAACATAGCCGAAATGTCCATAACTGCTGCTTTAGTGAGCAGTACAAAGACCTTTTTAATGCTTGATGAGATGGACATTGAAAGAGGGCATCTTACCATTATTTCTCATTATTCAAGCAGTTGGATAGCATCCATAAAGCGATTGTCTGTCAGTTCTCTGAATGCTTAATCGCTGCTGTCACTGCGTCGCCATTAACACATTCTGCCATTACAATATATATTGTGCCCTCTGGCTTAGAGGACAAAACCGATCCGTTTTTCCTTCAAGTGCTTTAAATTTGATGCATTTTAAAATATCATGGATTGAAGACATGACGAGAGATGGTATTTCAAATGTCAAACACCCTGCCACCGGCTGCACTTTATTTGAATTTAGATACCAACTTGTGATCATGTGAACTGCCGGAATGTTCTGTAGAGATTAGTGATGGACTTTTATAATGTTCCACTTTGATGTAGACATTTTGTACACGGCTGCTGGGATTGACCTTGTCTGGCATGGGCCACTTTGACACTCATCGCACTCACTTCCTCTAACCTCCTTCACTAATCGACTTTTCCTTGAACCGTTTTTGCCAGCCCATTTCATTTTCAATAAGTTGAATGGCAAAGGGTCTTTAGTTGACAAAAGCCAACCTCTTGTCATTTCTCTTTGCAGAATTCGCCTGGAGGAGTTGCGAATGTTCCTTGAAAATGAAACCTGGGAGTTGTGCCCTGTGAAGTCCAACTTCAGTATCGCCCAGCTCCACGTAAGTCCTAATGCCACAGATAAGACGTTGAAATGCAGCAATGTGACTTATATTCATGACTGATCTGCACCAACTGGCAGTCTTTTTAGATTTCACATTTGCATATGAAGATGAGCCAGAGTGTTTTTGTCCTGTGCGTGCTTTGAAACGACAGTCATCAGATGGCTATAAGCCAAGGGCATATCAACACGCGTTCTTGCGTAACAAGCATTGTTTACAGGCAAATTCTCAAGGCAAGCGCTCAAAAAGTGCTCTTAATGTGACCCATTGCAGGAAATGAGATATGTCTACAGTGGGTGGTTTTTCTAACCAAATAGATGGCGTTTTTGTAGATCATCTTCCTTCATATTTCCCATCTTGCCGTAATAGGGCGCTTTTATATGCATTTTAAATCTCAGGAAAGGCTTGACAACTTGATAAATGAGGGTAAGCATCATCACTGATTGTATTCCAACATAAGCTGTTTTCTCTCCTAGTCAGGGTGTCATCCGTCTAAAAACAAATTACACCCTGGAAGGCAAGTATATTCTTCCGAGAGTATGTGGCGAATAAGCCAAAATGCATCTCTTTCAATTATTATATGCTAAACAGGGTCTTTCGCTTGATAAACTGTTCTCTGATGGACCTTTTACACTGTTTTTTGTGCAGAATATACAGGTATTTTTCTCAAAGAATTGCCACTAGTTTGTGTGGTAGAGAAAGCTGGCGTTGAAAAGCACATCAGTGAATGGCATAATCAGCGGTGCCATTTAATAAGCCACATTTGCATAACGACTTCTTGCTGGAGCTCTGATTTGCAAAGCGGTTTAACTGTGAGAAGTTTTAGGTCACTTAGTGCTACTGCACAAAGCTTTTGCACTTTCACCCTTGCAGCTCATTGTTCATTTTTATTTTTATTTTTTAATTATTTGCAGAATTCTTACGTTTAAGTACATTTCCAATTAACTAAATGCACCTATTTAGCAGAACAGATGCAGCTACTTTTCCATCTCCTCCTTGGGCATTTAACCAACACAAACTGTTCCATTAACTGTTCCACCTAGTTTGTCGTAATACGCCAGGGGTCTCTAATGATCCTGATGGGAAATAATATTTGGTTGACATTTTTATTTAACGATTATATATATATATAATCGTTAAATAAAAATTAAAAAATATATATATATATATAATTACTATAATGTGTGTGTGTGTGTGTGTGTATATATATATATATATATATATATATTTACTATAATAAATAAACAAATAAATATATACATATATACATTTATTTTTATATATATATATATATATATATATATATAATTATAATTACTATAATAAAAAAATAAATATATATATATATATATATATATATATATATATATATATATATATATATATACACATTTATTATATATATATACAGATTTTTTCCGGATTCTTTCATAAATATAAAGTTCAAAAGAACAGCATTTATTTGAATTAAAAATCTTTTAGAACATCATAAATGTTGTTACTGTCACTTTTGATCAAATTAATGCGTCTTTGCTGAATAAAAGTATTGATATGAAATCTGATAAATCTATTGTGTTTTCCCCTCTTTTTCAGGAGTTTAAGTTCATGGGTCAGTGTCGTTCTCCCTCAGTATCTCCCAGCAGGCAGCCAGAATCCGCAGATCTGGTGGAGCTTTCTCTGTTTGAGCAGTACCTGCAGGGCGGAAATCCTTTTGAGATGCAGATAGACAACAAGGAAGAGGAGACAGAGGATGTCCTGGCTTCTAATGGGGTATATAGTGGTTTCATTAGTAGTTTAAGTCATTTAAAACTTCACAATATCATATAGTTTCTAATCTAAAACATCATTTAAATTATAGCAAATCATTGGCACGTGATCATTTATGATCATTAATCATAAAATCGTTTTTCATTTAATATAATTTGACATTTTCATCCCAATTCATTTATTTTGTGGCTAAAATTTCAGTGTATTTTCTATACTTAAACATTCTTATATCCTATACACTATTTTCCAGACCATCTAAACTCTTGAGTTTCAGAGTCCTTTGTATTTCAGTGTTTTCATACAATATTCAACACATTTCACTAATATTTATGCTAGGCTGTTTGGCATCAGGCTTGAGCAAACGAGCATTTTATGATGGTTTACAGTTACATTTATATTCTTATTAGATGCTTGCCAAACTGACTGCTGAAAGGGGAAAATAAATGGGAGTGAAAATTTGAAGCGTAAATATTTTGTAACGTTAAGTGGCTCATTGTCCTTATAACTATTGACAGAGGCCATTACTTCTATGTGGAGAGAATACTGATCATTATTAAACCTCTGATGTGCTTGGCGTCTCTGATGATGCTTCTGTAATGAAAACAAATGCTGTATGTTGATGACAGAGAGTGTAAGCCCTTGGTAGAAGTGTTTTTACCCTGAGAGAGAGAACAAAGTGTTTTGCATATAAGCTCATTGTGTTAAGTATTCCATGCTGTTTTGTTAGTAACTAGATTCAATGTGAGTCATCTATCAACTTTACATTCAATCCTTATCCTTACGCACCGGAGGGGGTTGTTTGAGGTTTCTTATATTTATGATGAATCTGTGGCACGGTTTGACACTGGTACATTAACAACATTTTTTTTGAACCTTAGAGAATTAAGGCTGAATCATTGTGCTAGTTTTATGATATGCTTAGTTTAATTAATAGGGGTGTGACGAGACACTAAGCTTTCCAGACGAGACACGAGATTGGGTTCACGAGACAAGATTTTTGCATAAAGAAATAATTTATCTTAAAAATTAATATTATATGCATTGAAAGACAACAACATACAGGCACTGTAAAAGGTTTTGCCAGAAACTCAACTGACTGGCTTCTCTCCTGAAAGTCTCTTCAGAACTTACTTTGCATGAAATATGAGCTGCCAGAACTTCTGATTGAGGCTTTCCACAAATTGAACATAGAGTAAATATCAAATAATACACTTTTTTTTCTCAGTCTTAAGTGCAAACAATAAGTGCAACCATAATCAAAGCACTCCCCCAATATTCAAACTGCAAACAGAGACCAAAACAGAGACGAGATCTAAGAGGTGGTTACAACTACACAGCCCAGCCTAAGATAGGTTTGATATTGGGAGACGCATCAGGGAGCTCGCGTTTTACTTTCTCTTTCGAATTCACTATTGCACAGCAGCAGTGCTGAGTACGCATTCTACTAGATAAGACATTTATTGGATGCTTAGGATGTTACACAATGAATACTCCGCCATCGTATTGTCAGTCATCTCGCCTTACTCTCCTCACGTGATTGGTGAACTGTGGTTCCTGCTGAACCGTGCGTGGCTCTGCAGCTCATGCAGACGTTTACAATTGAAGTGACTGTTATCCAACTGAATTAAATGATTTTTTATTTCTTTAAAAAAGCAAAACGACAGTGGAGGCATAATGTAAATGTAGCAGTGGCACATTCTGTGATAATTTCACCCTCACACTCCGTCATGGCGATATCGCAAGATCTCGTCACACCCTTACTTTTTAAGCATCAGTTATCTCTATCTCTGCTAAAAAAGAAATAGGCCTAACTGCTCAACCCAGTCCAAGCATGTTTACTGGTATTAACTGGTTTAGTCTGGCATCCCAGTCTGGATAAGCTGATTTTCAGATGGTTTTGGTCATTAGCCAGCTTGTCTTCCAAATGCCCAAAATTCTCTAAGATCAGCATACCAGACAATCTGGGAGACTGTCCATTTTATTATTTGAGAAACACGTCTTGTAACATTTGTAAATCCCTTTTTTTTTTTTAAATCTTGCTTTTTAAATCTTACGAGGCCCAAAATTTTGAATGGTAATTTTATGAATGTTCGGCTGTTATGATTTATGTTTTTCATTCCATTTCCTCTCTCGGCAGTATGAGTCGGATGAACTGGAAAAGAGCGTGTATCAGGACTACGACAGTGACAGCGATGTACCCGAGGAGCTGAAACAAGACTATGTAGATGAACAGACGGGAGATGCTCCTGTGAAGAGGTCAGTACTGAGTCATCATCTAGCTGCTCGCGTCACACAGTACCACCTCTAGGTTAGATTAGGTCTAAAGTAATTGCCCACAGACTGTTATGTCGGCATTCAGAATAGATATGCACGGTATGATTGGCGGCGCGTGTTCAATCAAGTCTAAAAAGGTATGTTTTTATAAATTGTAGCGTTCTATAAATTCAGGTCGCTCATGAATCAGTCCATTAACCCAAGGCAAGGTCAGGAGGTGGCAAACTTCTCATTTATGGACTTCATGTTCCCTCTCAGGCAGCTGAATTAGTTTAAATTCACTCTGTGTACAGTGAACACACTAACTATCATTAGCCTCTTATCAGGAAGAAAGGCTTTAATTATTTTATGAAGAAAGGACCCACAAGTCCACAAGGCTCCCGTTTAGAGCCATTCAGAGCTTTGAAGTTAAATAAAATTGTCTCAAGGAGATTGTTAAAATGGCTCCTTTCAGATTTGTACCACGTGGTGGTTTTGCTGACTACATGAGCATTTTTTTCCTGCATTTCCTAATTGCTCTTGGCTTGCTCTCCGTGTCTAAGTGTGATAGAAATATCATAAATCAAGAGAATGATTAGGAATGTAATTAAACCGTGAACCCTGATGAATATTTAAAGCCTGTTTGTTCCTCACCAAGATGACTGACAGTTCTCCCTGCAGTAAATCAGCTGCCGTGACATTTCATTGTTAGAGACTTCACATTTTGAGGGATCTAATGTTTTGCATATTTAAAATGACATAAGTTTTCTTAAATGTGATGTTGTTACTCCCCCTCACATTCTGTGACTTTAATGCGTGTTTAGAATGCATCTGGAATGTTCCGGGTTCAATACAAGTAAAGCTCAGTCGACAGAAATTGTGGTATAATGTTAATTACCAAAGAAATCGTTTTGACTTATCCTTTGTTTTCTTTAAAAAAAAAAAAAAAAAGAAAGAATGGAGGTTATAGTGAGGTGCTGGAAGTGAAGGCAGGCAATTTTAAGGTTATGTAAAAGCAGAAATGTGTAGCTTAAAATTTTATAAAAGCACTCGCATTTTTAGGGTTTATGCCATTGCAATTTCATGGCAACAAAGTTGTAAAACTCAATATAACTTTACACAGAAAAGGTTAGCAAGTGTTTTAAGCATTTACAAATCAGCCCCATTCACTTCCATTGTAAGTTCCTCACTATAAAAGTTTTGTTTTTTAAAGAAAAAAAGGAACAAGTTAATTCATGCCACAAGTGCCATCGGTTGAGCTCAATTTGTACTGAATCCTGAATATCCAGTAATGCAAATTAAATAGGTCATATTATGCCCTTTTACAAAGTCTTGAGTTTGTTTTGGGGACTGCTAGAAAAGGTTTTCATGCATATTTTACATTTGTTGCAACACCTCTCTTGCCAGTCTGCCAGTTACACTCTATTTAGTTCCTGTCTCTATGAAGCCACTCCTTTCAAAACAAACAATGTGCTCTGATTGGTCGACTGCGATTGGTCAACCGCTTCGAGTTACTAACGCAACTCAATCAGGGCTCAGATCTGCAAAAACAAAAACACTGACTTCAGTTAAATCTGAACCCGGCTTAATGAAGGAAGTGTGTGAATGAAACTCTTCAGTCTTGAAGGTTTTTAAACTATAATGCTGATCCTGGATCTGTGTGTCCCTACTCTGTCCTCCCTTAATCAGTGTGTCCAGAGAGACACTTCGCAGCCGGAAGAGGTCCGACTACAATCTGAACCGAGCCAATGCCCCCATCCTTACCAACACCACCCTCAACGTGATTCGCCTGGTTGGTAAGTAATTGACCTTTGACCTTACACCTGTGCAAAACGGTGGTACATGATAAAGTTGACCCTAAGCAAGGGACTGCAGTTTGCCCTCTAATTAAGAGGCTAATAGCTGAATTACAATGAAAGAGGTGCGTACTTAGACTCAGCTGTGTTCTGCTTCAGCTTCCGGTCATTAACTCCATTCTGAGCATGTGCCTGCTCATCTCTTCAGGTTAATTTGAACACATGTTTGACGTGTCGAATGAGATGATGGCTATGAGGCCATTCATCTATAAATGTTCAGTTTAGGCTAACAGAATCGAACTGCAAACAGATGCTGTCATAAACCCATGAGTTTGAGTTTTTCTGTGATGTTTCGGAAAACGGTTTTAGGCGGTTCAATTAAAAAACAGGAATTAAATTAATTGATTAAACATCTAGTTATTTAGAAGACTTCAGTTCTGCATTTTGATTGGTTTGTGAACATTTTCTCAAAATATTTAGCCCTTTAAGTTATTGTGAGATAAGAGGTGAGAAAATGCCCCCCCCCCACCCCCTTAAAGGAATAGTTCACACAAAAATGAACATTCTGTCAACATTTGCTCACCCGCCGGTTGTTCTAAACCTGTATGAATTTCTTTTTTATTCAGAGCACAAAAGATATTTTTAAGAATTGTTTTGTCCAATAAATGAAAGTCATTGGGGTCTAAAACAGACAATATTTCTATTAAATATGACTCAAGGGCTTTGAATGGAACATTTGCCAATTTGCATTCATATTTCCCTTTTCTAAATCTTTGTGCTTTTATATTTACTCTGTGAGCCTTTTTTGTTTGCTTTTCTAATATATTCCATATTTTTCCTGATTTATTTTGCTTTTGTAGGGAAATACATGCAGATGATGAACATTCTGAAGCCCATCGCCTTTGATGTCATCCACTGTGTGTCTCAGCTCTTTGATTACTATCTGTATGCTGTCTACACCTTCTTTGGCCGCAATGACATGGTACGCATTTTAAAGCACTGCTGTTCTCCTCCATGTGTTCGGTGTTACTACTTAACATTATGAAATATTTATTATATACAATTGGATCCTTGCTGTGCTGTTCATTAGGAAAAGCCTACCGGTACACTCATTGTTTTCCCTCTAATGTTTGCGAGCCCTATGGGCACTGCTCTATAATTACTTCCATTATCATGTGAGCAATTGTTTATGCTTAGACTTTTCCTCAGGAAGCTGTACTCTGAACATCAAATAAAGGTGCAAATGTCTGAACGAATTCGCAATCATTTCAATGGTGTGCAGCTAAATTCTTAAAGATTAGGTTTCTATATACTGTAGTAAGTTAACTATACTGTAACTTGACATCTGACTTGCATGAATGTGCTTCAGTGATCCTTGAGTGGGAGCATTGAGAGAAAATTGTGCCTGGAGAAGTTCATGTCTGGAATTGTGTAATTTCAATGCAGATCTCTCTGTGTAGAATAATGCTGTCACTACTGTTTGCAAAGCTTTAATAAACACAGCTTCAGGGTAAATGGATTGGCTTTCAGTTTTGAAAGCCCAGCCTTGCCAAATAAAATTAGATGGCAGCTCAATTATCCTCATAATTGTCACTCTTTGAGACTCAATAAGCCGTATCTAAAGAGTTTTCGTTGCGTTCGCCACTACAGGAATATATCACAATTTAGCAGCTCCACAGGAGGAGAGGTTTCTTTCTCCCCAGAGCACTCTGATTAATTTCTGTGCACTGTCCCAAATGAACTTAGAACTTATGCCACCTAATCTGCCCAAATACTGGAATAATGAAGCTTACAGGGAGTTGGCTTGTCTGCTTTGATTTCCCAGAAGTCTTGCTAGCAAGCCGTTAAAGGTAAACTCACAAAGATACCTACTATGTAGCCGTTTCAGCTTTCTGAAACTCTAGTACCTTCATCTTGTTCCATTGAGGGAAAGTCTTCAAGACCCTGGTTTGCGCCCTGATTTCTACAGTTTGACTCATTGCGCTTAAGGTTTGATCCTGTCAGCTATTTCCTAACATTGGACCCGCTTTTGTCAGACCTTTGTGAAGTAAAGCAACTTTTCAATGATATTATCTGCTGCTCAGCCGGATCCGTGCCTTACAACTGCAAACCAACAATGTGACTTTCCTTCCTAGAGCTCATCCACTACGAAACCATTCAAGAGTTTTAGGACTGCCTTTACTTCACAATGTCATATGGGCCTTTTGAAAACTATTGCAGGTGTAAATGAATTCCTGAGTGCAGAGGGAGTGACATTGAAGGGCCATTGAATTGTCTCACTTTTTTTCCACCGGTGTGAGCTGGGAGAATTTGTTGAAGAAGGCAAGCTTGTTTAACAGCAGTGGAGGTCATAATAAAGCTGTTGGTTGGGGCATAGGTTTGAGAGTGCAGCCCAAGGGCATCTCACTAAACCTGTTAAAAACAAGGACTGCCTGCTGCTCTTGGACTTGCCTGACTGTTTGGCAGCCTTTCTGAGAGTCAAAGACAAAAATGAATGAGATTTTCAGACCTCTACTGCCTTGCAGACATACCTCAACACCCACATCGTCCACCAACTTGTTTCACTTACTTGTTTCACCAACTTGTTCACCAACTTGTCCACCAACTTTGATTTCCAAGAAGTCTTGCAAAGATCCCTACTAGTCGCTATGTAGAAGTTTCAGCTTCCAGAAACTCTGGTACCTTCCACTTCTTTCATACAGGGGAAGTGTTTAAGACCCTGGTTTCCGCCCTGATTTCTACCATTTGAGCCATTGCTCTTGTGGTTTGATCCTGTCAGCTATATCCTAACATTGGGCCCACTGTTGTCAGATCTTTGTGAAGTAAAGCAACTTTTCAAAGATATTATCTTCTGCTCAACTGGATCCGTGCCTCTACAACTGCAAACCAACAATGTGACTTTCCTTCCTAGAGCTCATCCACTATGAAGTCTACCATTCAAGAATTTTAGGACTGCCTCCTCTACTTCACTGTGTCATATGGGCCTTTTGAACACTATTGCAGGTGTAAATGAATTCCTGAGTGCAGAGGGAGACATTGAAGGGGCATTGAATCGTCTCACTTTTTTCCAGCTGGGAGAATCTGTCGAATGCAAGTTTGTTGAACGGCAGTGGAGGCCATAATAAAGCTGATGGTTGGAGGATTGGTTTGGCAGTGGCATCCCAAGGGCATCTGACTGAACCCATTAAAGACAGGGGCTGCCTGCTACTCTTGGATTTTCCTCTACTGTCTTGCAATCAGACCTCAACACCCACATCATCCACCAACTTGGTTCACAGCTGCCCTTGCCCAGCTCACTGTTTACCACCTTAAAAAGATGTTTGTTTTAGGTAGGCTTCAAGATGCCATGAACTTTTTCTCTGGGAAGAAGAAACTGAGCAGTTGGCTCCTTGGTTTGCCAATAATGTAATGCATTTCCATTGTTTAATTGTTGATATCCTGACATTCATATGAGATCTATTCCACAAGACTAAACCTATCTAGTAACCAGCCTGTCAGTCTAAGCTTTGATTGGCAAAACCTTCTATTTTCTTAAGAGAGTCTATGACCTTCAAAGACCGTAAAATAGTATTTCTGTCATGGGATTTGACAGTAGTGATTTATGAAATTTTTATTTCCATAATATCATAGAAGTGTGCCATTTGCACTTGCTGTGTGTATTGCTTTGCAAATAATTGTTTGTTTGCTGTGCTGAGCCAGTGCTAAATCAAAAGTAAATGCTTTCATGCTGCGGGATTGAGGCCAGTGCCCTTGCACACTATAGAGCTGGAGAACAGTCCTTGCACTCCATTTGGCCTCCGCTTGTGGTTTAGCAACATAAGTGATGATTTCATTCCTAAAGAAGATCATTCCTGGGCAAGCATGGGCCTCAAACAAAAGCATTTTAAAAACTGAAGGAAATGAGAAGCCCTGAGGAGAATTGAACTTCTAGATATATACACTGATCAGGACAGGTCTCCTGATAACACTTCAAGAGTGATCTGGATTTCATTACATGCTTTCTGAAAACCTGTCTTTTGCTGATGTGCAGGTTATCACCTTAGATTTTGGCTTTGAAAGCCACTTCTGTTCATGGGAACTAATGTGAACAAGAGAGATATAATTCACTTTTCTCCAACTTGCCAAGGCAACTCTTTTTTTTTTCTCCTCATGCCCTTTCCTGAATGACAGTGTAGTGTATTATCTTTGATATTTAAGCGCTGACCACAGAGGTTTTCACTTCAGCTCTGTCCTGACCAAATCCAGAAGCAAATCTGAGGGAGACTAGATATAGCCACTATAAGATTAGCTGTCAGATCCCAGCGAGGTTGAGCGCTTTGCCTGTAACCCACCCGACAGCTTTGAAGGCGCATTAAATAAAACAACACATCCCATCTTTCCCGCTCTCTCTCGTTCTGGTTTTCACACATTCACTTCTTCTGCTGAGCGGACAGCAAGAGAAATAGCGTGAGAGGGGTTTCTGTCACTAATGGAAACTTTTCAAACTCTTAAATGAATAACAGTAGCTGTCAGTATCAGAGGCAGCCGGTCTCATAGAAAAGCCTATGGAGACAAAAAAGTAAATATCATTACTTATAAAAAATATTTACAAAGCGGCTGGAATTGATATGCTCATTTGGATTCACTTTCACCCATGGCTAACTCCAAACACACAAGACATTCAATCTCGTATGGAGATGGAGATTATGTATTGCGCCATTTCATTTAATAATGAACAACATTAGGATCTGAAAGGTCTGTACGCCATTGTATACCGCCGGAGTATCAGCTCTGCCATGCACATAATTTAAGATGCATTGGTCTTGGCATTCATTGCTCTTTGCCTCAAGTTAATAACTTGGCTTAAAGGCAATGAATGGAAAGAACGGCAAACGATATGCAAGTTGCTTATCTGAAAATGGATCACCTCCAGGATGATAAAGGGCTTGAGTATAGGGAAATACCTAAGTAGTGCTTATTAAGTGTTGCAGTTAGAGTTAGTAATGGACGGGAAGATGCGACTGTCGTGCGAACAGATGGGTTCTTTGGAAACTTTGCAAAAATGTTTGGAGGGAAAGACTGCAGTTTTATTGTCCCCCTGGCAGCCATTTGTTTACCCAGTAAACAAAAGAGTTAAATATGGTGGAACTTATAGATATTCCTAACGGATTAAAGGTGTTTTTTAAATCCCAGTAAATACATAAATGCAAATATCTTTAGTTAATCTCTTCATCTTTTTGCTATTCCGTTATTTACTTTGTGTCGATTTTATTTTCCTTTTTTGTTTCTCAATGCAAAGCACTTCCAATCTGCATCTCTGCCTTCACAAGGCTCTCAACCTGGGGTGTCCAGACAGACAATCCCTGATTATTGGGTAAGACTGCAGTGTGGAGCTTGTTGGCAGTAGAAATGTCTGCCATTGTGTGATTTGTTTGCACCCCCTTACTCATATTTTTTATATCTCCTTAGTCACAGCAATGTCCTGTATTTTCCTAGTATGGTCTAATGTAGATTAGTTTCCATGCTACTTTGTTTGCAAGATGTTCAAATGAAAGCTGAAATGTATTGTATTTGTGTTGCACTTTGTGTGTGTGTGTGTGTGTGTGTGTGTGTGTGTGTGTGTGTATAAATATATTTTATAAATTGACATATTATAATCAGGGCTTGACATTAACACCCACCAACCCACCAAATACAGGTGGATTTCGGCAGAGACATGTAATGCAGTCACTCCTGCTAGCCACTTTGGTGGGTTAAAATTTATATATTTTTAAATTGTAGTCTTAAAAAGACATCTGAAGTAATAAATAATAAGTTCAATAGTGCTGTCAAAAAATATTGTTTTTTCAATACATATCAATACTGAAATATCTGAAACTGCCAGTACTCATTTTACTCAGAATAGATGCACGATACCAGCTGTGCTTTCTCACACTTTCTTCTCTCTGACAGTGAGAGCCCGCCTCCCCTCTCTCACTCCTTTCATTTGCCCCAGATGAATATTGTTTGTGTTATAGAGCTTGAATTTTGGTGTCACAATGTGCGTGTTGTGCATAAATTTACTCATTCCCTCAGATTTGTGCTCAAGTGCACGCGCATAAAGCCTCTTCTCAGTACTAAATTGAGTTCTTTTTCGCTGCTCTTTATGCTTAAACAGTCAAATACACTCAAAATAATGTCAAAATGGCGGTCAGTATTCACGTAAACGGTCAGTTATGTTTTAAGTGAACATAAACAGTTGGAGAAAGAAAACGCATGCGTAACAGTATCCATGCGTCAGGTCTTAAAGTGACAGCAGCCTAATATACTTGCTGCCAAAATTTCTATATGGCAGTTATTCCCATGGTATCAATGTCGAAATTGTGGCCAGTGAAAATCCTTAGTGGCTAGTAACTTTGGAAAACCACTAGCCACAGTGACTGGTGAGCAAAAAAGTTCATGTCAAGCCCTGATATTATGAACTCTGGACAGTCTGTCAATTTAATGGGAGGTTTCAAATGCAGGAGAGATATTTATAATCATAGTCATTGTATTCATTGATTCTACATCTTGAATTAGATTACTCAAAAGGTGGTTTTAAAGGGATTTAAGGATTATACTTTTAATCCTTAAATCTTTTATGAAGTCATGTACAGTACTATCCTTTGTTATATCTGTAAATTCAGTGGTACTCTATAAAAGTTTTTACTGCTGTCTATTTAGAGATTTACTGCTTTGTTCCCATTGTAAAGTTGAACTGATGTTTGCCGGTCTGTCGTTAATGTCAGATCTATTGCAAATTGCACGTTCGCTTTCTTACATTCATTTGTAAATACATTTCCAGCGAACGATCGCAGGAGGATTTCCCAGTCCCATTCGTCCTTCCCTTTTAATTTAAAACTAAATTGCGATTAATGAACATAAGTCATGAACCAGACTTGGGCCTTTGGGAGCTGTGTGTATTGAGTGGTTTCCTGGAGATGATCGGTGATGTGTGCACTCTGAGGCTTTGGGGATTGCACTATGTGAGAATGTGTATTCCAGTGGTCTGGTCGAAAAGCAAGGGAGTCTCTTTCTCACGGGTGTGTTCTTCTGTCTCCTATAGTATGAATCATCTGGGCTGGGTTTGATCAGCAGCAGACTGAGGACTACGCTCAGCCGAATCCAAGAGAGCCTAATAGATGTGGTGAGTAAAACATGGCACTTTTAATGCACTCTTACTGTTCCCCCTCCACTCTCTCTTTCTGTCTCACTCCTGTGGTTCATCTCCTCTCTTGGCCTCTCTTATATAACCATTATGAATCCGAGTGGAAATGGTAGTGTGCATTTATCTGAGTTCTCTAGCCTCTCATCAGGCCTATCATCTCTTGCCCCCTTCTACTTTCAGCTATAGCAGCCACAGGTGAGTTAATCACTGTCAGTACACTTAGATGGCCTTGCACTCCTGTAGTAAATGTCCTTTGGTTTCCATGGTTGCACCCATTAACGCTCTCTGGGCCAAAGGCCTGTTACCCACAATGCACTATATACCGCTATCTTCAGCACAAATAGGCAGTTATTATATAGGATCCTTTCCCCCAGATGCCTGAGTGTCAAAGAGCAAGAAAAGGTTTGCATGAAAGAATGAATCATGATTGTTTTTTCCAGTCAAACATGCGAGTTCTGGCGTTCAGTCTACCAGTGGAGTCTAGGAAAATGGCTGTGTCTCAAAGACTAAACCTAGCCTACCTAGACAGCATTTTTAGGCATCGTAAGAATATTCCCAGTCTGAAATTGCAGGGGAGAGATTTAGTTGTGTCCTAAAAATACGCATTTCATTTTGTCTGCATTTTGAGGCAGCTTTGCAGGTATCTTTCTGTAGATAAGAAACTCCTGCTACCATGGAATGATTGGATCAGCAAGACATTTCTATTCAATATAACAAACAAAGCCAAATATGTGTGGATATTTGACATGGCAGGTAGTGACAGCAGTGTCCTGCAGTTTGACATGCTATAATTTGGATGACATTTCTGAAATTATTTTGTACATCATTTAAGTTCTTGGATAATTGTTTATCTCTCTCTCTCTCTCTCTCTCTCTCTCTATATATATATATATATATATATATAAAGCAGCAATACTTTTTTCAATATTGATAATTCTAGGAAATATTACTTGAGCCCCTGGTGTAATGATGCTAATAAATTCAGCTTTGCCGTCACAGGAAAAAGTTTTTAAATTGTGGTCTGTTTAGATAAATACCTAAATAGGAAATAGACAGCACGTTAGGTCTCTAAAAGCACTATCCATGTGGTTCTTCTATGCTCATTCTCTCTTAAGAGCTGTTGTAGTTTGTTTCACAAGCAGTGAATTAAGACTACAGATTATTGGCTTGCACCACTGACAGACACGACACATGTCCCTATCATTTATTGGGTCATCAGTGGTGAGTGGCCCTCTTGCTTTCTGCTGTGTTCCCTTGGGCTCTCAGGACGTATATATCGGAAATCAGCTCCCAGACTTTTGGCACCTCTTGCATCACAAATCAAGCGACTGCACCACTGGCAGGGCCTCAGGTGTCTGAGATAGTGTTGAGAATTGATGGCCTGAAGAGTCCTGAGTGCAATCGGTTTTTGGCTGGAGATTCAGGCAGGTGTTTAAGATTATTTTGGGTTTATGATGATGATTTATTATGGCTACACATTTTATATTCCCAAAGCCCTGCTTTAAAAGTTTTCTGGCAACACTTTACAGTATAGCTCTACTTGTTAAGTAAGAGATAATCCACGCCTAGTTGTGCATTAAACAAATTTTAATGCACACCATGGAGGCAAAGAAACACTCAAATTGTTTAAAGGTGACCTATAATGCCCCTTTTCACAAGATGTAATTTAAGTGAAAGTGAAGTTCCAGCTCAAAAAATAGATCATTTACTATAGCTTGTCAAATTTGCCCTTATTTGGGTGAGCAAAAACATGCTGTTTTTAGTGTGAGTCCCTTTAAATGCAAATGAGCTGCTGCTCCTGGCCCCCTTTCCAGAACAGCTCGCGCTTCAGTTCCTCAACAACAACAACAGAGCTGGAGAATCTCATCCAGCCGAAATGAAGATTGTCAGTAACAGTGATCAGCCAGACACTGATAGAAGTTTTATCTAAATTTTGGGGTTTGTAATGGGAAGAGGCTCATTGTAGTCCCTTACCAGCCTTGGGTTGTAGTCTTTAAAAGTAGTTTCTGTAAAAGAAAATATCTCTCTTTGCATTGAACTTGAGCATCGTATTTTTGCAAATGTTGTTTATCCTCACACAGCAACATTACACACTAACTAAAGTTAAAAAAGTGAAATCATAATAAAGGACCCCTTTAATGCACAGCTAACCATGGATTATCCAGCTCATACCACGGTCATTTGCCAGCATTGACAAATCAAATCTGGTATTGATGTTTGCAGTACAAGATTTGACCGGAAGGGTTAAAAAAAAAGTTATTTTCATCAGTGAGAGAGAGAGAGAGAGAGAGATTTTACCCCCTTGTTGCTGAGAAATATACAGTAATGTAGTAAAGCTGTTTTATTAATAAAAGCTGCGGGGCAGTGTTGATAAGTTTCTGTGCTTCTAAATGTTTCTGTGTGTGCACAGCGGGATCTCTGTGTGCATGTGGTGTGTGTGTGTGTTTGTGTGATGCGTGTGTGTTGTTGTTGCACATGAAACTGCTGCTCGATGTGACACTCGTGGCCAATTGGAACACATTTGAACATTTGTACCCGAAAGGGTGCATCTTATTAATTTAAGATTTTAATATTTAACTCTTTTTGGGGTTACGAGTTACAAAGCTATACATTTGAGGACACTTCCCCAGTGAGAAACAAAAGTTGGAGTTTTTGCACTTTTTTTTCACAGCAGAGTGCTTTAAATGAACGTTTTGTCATCATTTACTCACCCTCATGTTGCTCCAAACCTGACCACTCATGTGGAAGATATGTTGAAGAATGTTTCAGCTGTTGATTTTACATACAATTAAAGTCAGTGTGGTCCAAAACAGCATTGATCCCCATTTAATTTCATTGTATGGACAAAAATGGTTCTTCAACATTTCTTATTTTTTGTTCCTCAGAACAAAGTTATAAAACTTTTGAACAACCTTAGGGTGAGTAAATGATTGGGGGGTGAACTATCCCTTTAAGGTCAAGCCGTGATTGTTAGTTTTTCTACTGGAAATGTTTCTTTGACTAAATGATCAAGATCTTCTATCCCTTAAAGCAGGGGTGTCCAGACTCGGTCCTCTGAGTTTTGCTCCAACCAGCTCCTAAACACCTGCCTGTAAGTTTCTAAAATGCCAAGTTAGACCTTTATTATATGGTTCAGGTGTGTTTAATTAAGGTTGGAGATGAACTCTGCAGGACACTGGACCGAGTTTGGACACCCCTGCCTTAAAGGCACCGTATTTACTTTCACGACTCTTCTTAATAATGTATCATTGGGTCCGTTCTTTGTATATAACTTCATGTCAGCAGTCGGAGGCAAAGCTGGAAATTTGGATTCACAGATCATTTAGCAGCACAGATGGTGAAGATACCTTGCCAGCTTCGACATTACGAGAGACACGCATCTGAATTAGTGGCCGAGAACTTTGAGAATTAAAGAAATAAAGCACACTGTAGCAGAAAATGATTTTCCTGCACTGGGTTTGAAGGGAATTTGCCATGGGTATGTTCACCTACCATGGCCTGCTTTCCAGCACAGATATAATGATATCACTCTGCGGCTGGAGCTGAATTAAAAGCTCTTTAAACATTATCATCTCTTTTGCAAGACGAGACCTCCTGTGAGATCCGATCTCTGCTTTTCTTGGATAGTACGGATAAAAAAAAAAATGTCTAGAGGGAAAGCCATTAGGCTCCGCCTCCCCACATGCGCTGCTATTTTTGTATGGACCGATAAATATTTTATTACCTGAGATCCACCCTCTGTCTTGTAAAGCTTAGCCTCTTTTTATGTAATTATAGGCAGCTATATGCAGATCACTATTATAAAGATGAGCAAGTTTTTTTATGTATTGCCTAATTTAGTCAAATCTAGGTCAACTTCATCCTTTTTTTAGAAAGTAAAACTCATTGTTTAGGCACTAGCTATTTTTGTCAAAGATATGTTACTTTCCGAACGTGTGACATATTCTTGCCACGCACACGAACAATGTGAGCGAGACCTCATTCATGAACCCATCATTGCAGCTAGTTTATAATGGCTTTCTGTTCCTTGGATGAATCAGTGGGAATCAGTGAGCTCTGGGCTTGAGGTTGACCGTGTTCGTTCTCAAGAGGCTTGTGTCACTCAAAGCCAAAGGTCTTTTCTTGTCGCCTCTTCTCATTTCAGTCCTTCAGGTTTAAACATCTGCCAGCGTTTGATCCTTTCGTTACTTTGACGAACAGTGCTGGTGATATTCAGCAAATTGAAGAACACCTCCGAATCGCTACGCAAGAATTGATCGCAGCACTCACTGTCTGCTCGTCCATCCACCCGTTCATCATTTTGTCTGTTGTTTTATCTGTTTGTCATTTTATCTTTTCATTCTATCTGTCGTTTTATCTCTGTAATTTTGTTTCCGTAGAGCTATTTATAAATCTGTCTGTCTGTCTTTTTATATTTTTTCTATCTATCCATTTAATTTTGTCTGTCTGTCCATCCATTCATCCATCTGTCCATCCATCTTTCTGTCGTTCTATCGTTCTTTCTGTCTTTTTATAATTTTATCTCTATCTGTATGTCTGTCCATTTTTCTTTTTTCTATCTATCTATCTATCTATCTATCTATCTATCTATCTATCTATCTATCTATCTATCTATCTATCTATCTATCTATCTATCTGTCTATCTGTCTGTCTGTCTGTCTGTCTGTCTGTCTGTCTGTCTGTCTGTCTGTCTGTCTGTCTGTCTGTCTGTCCATTCTTCTTTCTATCTATCTATCTATCTATCTATCTATCTATCTATCTATCTATCTATCTATCTATCTATCTATCTATCTATCTATCTATCTATCTATCTGTCTGTCTGTCTGTCTGTCTGTCTGTCTGTCTATCCATCTGTCTGTCCATTCTTCTTTCTTTCTATCATTCTTTCTGTCTATCTATCTATCTGTCTGTCCATCCATCCGTCCATCCATTCTTCTTTCTTTCTATCTATCGTTCTTTGTCTTTTTATAATTCTGTCTGTCTGTCTCTCGGTTAGTCCATCCATCCCTCCATCTGTCCGTCCATCTGTCTTTATTTCTATCGGTCTTTCTTTTTATCATTCTTTCTGTCTTTTTAGAATTCTGTCTGTGTGTTTGTCTCTCTCTGTCCATCTGTCTCTCTGTCTGTCTGTCTCTGTCCCGCTGTCCATCCATCCATTCGTCCATCCATCCATTCATCCCTCCATCCATCATCATCTGTCTGTCCATCCATCTTTCTTTCTATTATTCTTTCTGTCTTTTTATCTATCTGTCTATCGTCCATCCTTTTTGTTTATCTATCTATCAATCGATCGTTCTTTCTTTCTATCTATCTATCGATCTATCGAACGATCGTTCTATCTATCGATCTATGGTTCTTTCTGTCTTTATATAATTCTATCTTTCCACCCATCTATCCATCCATCCGGTTTGTGTGTTAACAGGTGCTTCTCTTGAGAATCATGGGGTTTTGCTTCTAAAAACCTGTATTTGAAGGCAAGTAGAGCCTGAGACAAAGAGTGGTATTTACCCATCTTTTTTTGCAGTTAGTTCTGTGTGTGTGTGTGTGTCAGTGTGTGTGGTGACGTGTCCACTGGGTAGTGCTGAAGGCTTCTGTTTCAGATCTGATAGTGAATTCTCCCTCGGGCCAGCTGCCTTTCTGTGATTAGCTCTCTCCAGTGATGCCATCCAGTCCCCCAGCCTGCTGTTCTTCAAAGCTCTCTGCGAACACAGTTTTTTAGCTTTTATTACCACACACAAATTCTTATGTTTGTGTTCAGTGCCCAGTTGCACACACTGCTTAGACTAGTCCTAAATTTTTTTATTGAAGACTGGTCATCACGTTTTAAAGTCAATTAGAAAAAAAGGTAGATTGGTCTAATTTGAACTGGAAAAGTAAGACTGATTACCTCTTATCTAACTGCTAGTTGGTCACATTGGTTCTTAAGACAGTCTTAACATAGTGGCTAATTTTATGTAACTAGCCCCAGGTGTGTAGCATCTGTTTGTGGGTGTTACTGCATCAAAATGCCTTCCTGTGCTTCAGTGTTGGTAACCGCTATTCTGTTCAGCAATGTTATTTGTGGCATGGAACGAAGGTTTTATTTGAAACCTTGCCATAATGTCTTTTTATTTCCTTTTGGTAACTTGGACTCCAGCCATAGATCCTCCTACAGGAATCAATTTCAGCTGTCTTAGAATGCATGCAGACATGCTGATGCAGAAAACCATATTTTTTTCTCATCTTTGAACTAGATTTGAAAATTTCTCTCTTCTTACACAAAAAGAACTATTTTAATAAGAATTTTTGCACTGTCCTGATCTGGTTAATTTTGAAATCAGATAAAAATTTGCAGTTCTCTAAGCCGTTGAGGCGCAATCATCCTCAGGTCGCAGAGGTTTTGGCAGTCTGCCATCCGCCGTGGCTCCGTTTCATTCAACAGCTTGGCGGTTAACTTTAAGCCTGTGGTTGGATTGTGGGAGCTGGCGCTCTGTGACTTGGCTCATGTCACAGTCTGGCATGATGGTGAGTCCTTAGAAGGCACATCAGCTTGTGCACAAATTCATAAATTGACAGCGAATTGCCTGTGACTTTTCCTCAATTGAAATGTGTTAAATTCAGTTTATCTTCGCCATTTCAAAGAAGCACCTTTATGAGCTCCAGAAGCTTTTGATTTGATTTCCCTCTTCCCAATGAAGTAACGGAGCTCTCCTATTCTTTTGGATCTCATCTTGTAAATTTAAGGAATGGACATTTAAGAGGTTCTAACGTAGGGATAAGCAGAGCTGCGGACTGGCACAACACATGCAAATGATGTCTCTAATTCTGTTTGACACCCATCTAATGAGAAGCGAATTTGCAAAATTAGGAGAGGAAGAAAAAATGAGCTGAGAAATACATTAGACAGTAATTGCCAACTGACATTTCTGCCCCGTTTCTCACCGAAACCCTTGAGAGTGAAGAATCAAAGTAATATCGGATCCAGTGCATTGTAAACATACTTACAAGAAGAACCCATTATGAACGGTGTATCTTGGGAACGCCATCTGTTTAATTTGACATTACAGAGCCAAGACGTTTTTCAATACTGAACACGTATGCATGTGTATAGTGACTAGATAAGTGACATTATCGTAGATACTTTAGGCGCTTAGATTCTTTGAACATAATGCATTCCCTGTCGTGATTCAGCATCAAGGTGGATTTCTGTAACCTCATTATAAGTAATGAATCCTAACGGCATGCCAAGGCCATCATCAGATTATTTGAGACCCTAGTGGGTCACTCTATTTGTCAGCTTCTTCAAAACAGGCGAGTCCCAACAACAACAGTCATATTTTAAGAGCTTACGCTTCCAGCTGATCCTTGTGCGAAGTATACTATATTTTTCCAAATACCATTATGATGCTAGACCTTGAAGCCAGGAGGATTAACAGCAGTTTTGTGGGTATAAAGCCTTGAATGCCATCATAGCCACACAAAATATTACTTACAAAGCCAAGGCTTCGAGGATGTACCGCAGAAGTATGTAGTATGGTGTTGGCAATATCCAGCATATGTTCTTGTTATGTAGAGACAGATTTGTAGTAGTAGTGTCCTGGAAAGTAGGGATTTGTCTCACTGTATTTTTCATTCTCGGTTATTTCTAAAATAAGCACAGTGTCTCTCTGAAAGAGCAAAGGACGGAAATGTTATCAGCTCGAGAAAATGAGAATGTCGCTGAACCAACATTTCCAGGCTTTTCTTCAATTTTGAAGCTAGAGTAATTGCATACCAGTAGAGCCATGTTTGCTAAAGACGTCAAAGATACTAGTAACGACTATTTTAAGAGCTTTTATATTAAGCCTGTAATTTGTGAGCTGTTAGCCTAAAAATGTTCTTCTTTAAACATTGGCTTATCCATGCTTATCCGTGCATTTATTTTCAAGAGTAATGGTAAAATTCTGAAGTTTATTTGTGGCACAGATGTCTGCCTAATTTTATGAAGTCGTGTAACCACACAGATTTTTACATCGACCCAAACCGGCGTTTTGAATTTATGAACAATAATGCTACACTGCTTTTCACTCTAGATTAACAGTTAAGCAAGGCAGTCATTATCACAAAATAAATCTTTACGGGGTGATCAGGAGGAAAAGTGGCTACTTGGATGGACATTCAATATTCATTTGAGGTTAAATTAATTCATGTGACAAGAAAGAGACCACAGAATTATAATAATAAATTTTGGATGCCAAGGCCATCAAATTGGACTCATTCCTAAAATATAAATGTAGCTGTATAGCTTTATATTTTGTATTTTTCATGCATAGACACATTTATGGTGAATGATAAAAAGTGAATGAAAAAGTAAATATTATGACAATATGACAATATGTTGTTTGGCAATTAAACGGTTCGCTTTTATTGTAATTGTATAAGTAATTGTATTTTTTAAGAGATGTGTGATGTTTCGTACTCAATAGAATAAAAAATATTAATACATTTTTACAAAAGCTTGCACATATTTCATTTTATTATTTTTTTATTGATTGAAATATTTTTTTCCTATCAAATGATTAATTATTAATCAGTATAGTGGTATACAAAAATATTTGACCACAAAATGCTGTGACTGACCAATCCGAAACAAGCATTCCAGAGTCATGTTGTAAGGATTATTAATGTGACGTGTGTTGAAAAGAGAAAAATCTCTCGCATGCAATATTTATCGTTTCGGTCATGTGACCTTTCTCAGACATTTTGAAAGTCGCATGACACTAAATATTGGATTTCCTGGAATCCACATCAATATTCTAGACATTCCTTTCAGGTTTGTAAGGGTTGTTTATTTATTTCCCAGTACTGTTGGTGAGATGAAGATGAAAATCAGGCATACCTACAGACACCTTATGAAATGTCAAAGACAGGAATCGGTTTATATCTACAAGTGCTGTTTTTTTTTTTTTTTTCCCCAGTAAAAGCATCTGAGATTGACAAAATCAGACCACTCGGTCTAGTTTGTGTGTTCAAGTACCACCTGTTTGGAGCGGGCTCTAGTTAATCAAGCAAATAACAGCCATTTGGGCCTCTAGCTAAACTAAAGTGACAGCCAGACACAGTGATGGGGACCTACTGGCTGAGCTCTCTGTTCTCTCAATGTTACCAGTCGAGAGTAGGGCACACACACAAAGACAGAGAGTTAATTGGTGTGAAATGCTACGGTGTACACCCACATGGGCATGAGGAGAGGAGATAGAATGGTATCTAAACTGCAATGGACTGAACAAAGAGTAGAGAAGGGGGTCAGCTGGGGCTAAAGGAAGCATATTGCTCCGTGTGAGAGACGGTTGAGGGGATATTGTGTTAGGCCTGTGAGCGGGTGAAACGCTGAGGGCGGTTTAAAGAAATTGCTTGAAGAAAGTCAGGCACATTTAGGGTCAGCTTTACTAAACAGGGCAAATTAGCGTGATAGGACATTTTTGAAAAAGCGCAAATGGGAGTGGAATGTTCTTCACGTGATCTGCTGACGACGCGCAAATTAAAGGACACGGACGCAGCCGGCGCAAATTAGTGTCTGGGTTAAGACATTTTTAAATAATGGCGCAAATACCTGTCAATTGACTAGCGCAAATCTTAGTAAAAAACCTTGCGTGATTCATTTAAATAAATTTTGCGTCCTATAAATGCATATGTAAAATAGCCGCTAAAATAACTGTCCATGGAGCTAATATTTCACTGCGTGTCTTTATTAAATTCTGACAGTAGTTTTTTTACACTAAAATAGGGTTTGCGATGGCATAGACTGTTAGTAAATCTAGTCTGATTTTTGTCTGGGCATGCAGTTTAAGTGCTTGGAAAGCCGTTGAAGGGATTGTTCACCCAAAAATTAAAATTACCCCTTGATTTACTCACCCTCAAGCCATCCTTTCTTCTTTCAGATGAAGATAGTCGTATAATGTCCTGGCTCTTCCAAGCTTTATAATGGCAGTGAGTAGAGGATGTGATTTTGAACCCCAAAAGCATATAATAATTGATGAAGATATGGTAAAAAGTTTCCATGACAAAAAAAAAAAGTTGTTGTTTTCTTGGAATTGTCTGAAGTTTCCCTGTTGCAAAGAAATGTTTAGCGATTACACCTTATTTTTTGATCCCATTGGACTTGATCTTCATTTAAACCAAAATTTGATGTAGAAAAGCAAATATTCCGAGCCCTTTCTGCTGTGCTCTGTTTGATTGACATGTATGCACATGCTCTTTGAAGCATTTGAAGTTTAACCAGGACAGTGACCTTAAATCGCTTGTTTGCTTTTAGGACAGTCTGCCATGTAATTGAAAAGCAGATACTATTAGATCACGGCAGTGCAAAGAAAGTGAATCTTTTTGCTTGCATAGACCTGCGTTTTATGGTCATTTAAAGTGAAATACTGAGATTCTCTGTGCACACTGCAAAAATCTGATTGAACCGTAATACAATTTGTGGCTTTATCAATACATTGTTGAACTACAAAGCATCAAAGGGGTAAAATTTTCTTTCCAGCTTCCTGTACTGTCCCAAAAGGGCTGTTTAGATGCCTAATAGGCATACATGCATATGGAAATGTGATCAAATGGGCTCGTGTCAGGAGATTCCATTTTGTTTTGGTGCCCATTAATTGCTGTGTATTCCCTCGTCAGGTTTGTCAATCAATATATTAAATACATTCAAGTCAAAATCCTGACGCTTTGAGCTTTTGCATAATGCTTGATTGAATATGTATTTTGCATGTTCATTTTGTTGAAGCACTTGATGAAGTGTGCGTCAATTAAATCACTATGCTGTGAATTATTTTGAGTGCTCTTGGGTCAGCAGTTGGCTTTCAGTTGATCACCGATGAATGATTGCGCGCAACCATTTTAAATACAGGGGATTGTAATTAGATGTGCATTATCTACCCTCTTTTACACATGAATGTTAATAAGCGGCTGGGAGTGTTCACGCAACACTGAAATATCGCTTTGTCATTCAGGATCATATTTTATGATGCTTGTTTTTAAAATGAGAGAGACATGCGTTTCTCAATGTGCCTTTTCTTTCTTTTTCATATAGTTATTTTGTGCATTGTTGAGATAAAAAGTCTGAGCGATTCATTACGTTTGAGTTAACTCATATTCAGCCGTGATGGCTTTGTAATTAAATTCAGCTATGCTCACAATGAAATGGATTGTTCCTTGCCTTACCATTCCCAGTCTTGGTCTTTTTGTCCGCGTTCTAGAAGCAGATTAGATTTAAGCATTCCGAGGCTGGGGAGAATGCTTGGCCATTGCTTGGGTATTTCAGTTGTATGTTATCAGATTCTATTTCTTTCTTTCTCTCTTTTCTTTTCATTTTAAATAAACCTCAAACCCAAGCTCTGGATGTATCACTGCCTTAGCCTTCAGTTTATTTGCAGTGAATCAAAATTCACGAAAAGAGTCACCTTTTCGAGATGAGGTATTGATTTTTTTTTTTTTCTTGAATATTTTTTGATGGAACCCTTTTCCATCATATTTTAAATCACTGTGACTTTAGCGCCCGATAAGAAGACAATTATAAAGCCTGGTGCATTGTAACGCATTCAGATAGATGGTGGGATAAATCATGGTACGAAAGATTACACTCTCTAGCAGCTATTAACCAACACTGGGGTTTCATTTTTTTCATTAACATCTAATTCATTCGACAGATTGACTGAAGCAACGTTCAAGGTTTAAAACAACCTTTATCAATAGCATTTTTGACATGCGGTCAGTTACAACAGAAAATAAATATAAACAAAATAGCATTTTCCGAAGGTATTAAATGCAGAAATGCGCAGCTCGTTTTTTCAAAACATTTTATGAAAAAGTGTTTTCCCTATATTTCCTTGCATTACTCTTACTGAATGGTTTCTCCATGGCAGTGTTTCTCAAACCTTTTCAGTCCAAGGATCACTTTATCTTCCAATTTTTTTCTGAGGACCACCTAACAGAATCCCACTCTAAGACGCCCCCCAAAAACAACAAAATAGGAAGGATAAACTAAATTTAAGTTTAATATGCAACTGTTTCAAGTCAAAAACTAATTATTCAAACACAAATGCAATGATATGATCCATTTTTTCGTTATTAAAACACACTGACGTCAACCCCCCCGCCCGCGATCCAGTGCGGGTTAAGAGCTTGCCATGTTTAGGTCATCTTTTCGCGGACCACTAGGGGGCGATGGCGGACCACTCTTTAAGAATTACTGCTCCATGGCCATTTCAAAGCTTCTACAGGTTCATAATAAAAGAATTCCAACATAACTAAGAAAAAAATATCACTCGTGGATGGTTTACAAACTGCTTTTATACAGCATGATCCGTTACTGCTCCTCCAAATGGTGAGTACTCTACTCTAAATGATGGAGAATATTCCCGGAAGTGGCTAATCTGCCAAAATTCTCCAAGTTCACAACAGCACCTAATCTGGAGAGTTTCAAAAGATCCCAGAAACACTGCAGACATCAATAGCAGCATCACCTAAGCCTAGTGTTCATGATTCTACTGTAAGAAAGGTCCATTTACACCAAAGCATGATGATGTTCTGTTTATTCTAAGTGTTTTGAAGTAGGAAGGATTTTGATTGGTTGCCAATATTTTTATCGTTCAACTATACTGTTCTTCTGTGTCATTTTTGTTGATGTGTATTTTTTTTTTTAAAGGGAATCTAAAACCTCATGGTTTTGGTTATTGTTGTAGTTATCATTTTGGTGAACATACCTTTACTATATGCAAAATATGGATATGTTTGAAGAGTAACTCATGATTGATGAGATGATTTTTAAGGAGAATGTCTGATCAGCTGTGCAACTTTTAGGTTAAAGTGGAAGTTAACTCTTTCCCCACCATTGAGTTTTTCACGGCAGTCCTTTTATGGTAAGGGATGCTATTACACATTTTCTGAAATTATACAGTATCTCTGGATCCAAACACAAGTGAAGAAGATGATCTGTGTAATCCAGAAGGAGTGTATAGAAGTTGTTTACGCACAAGTAAGCTAACGTTATCATAAAACATTCAACATCATGTAAATCAAAATGTTACAGAATGAAATGTGAAACTCAGGGGGTTTACGACTGTGCAAGCTTTGAGGGAGTTGATGGACTCTATCTACTAAATGCGATCCAGACGAAGTCTTTGGGAAAAATATTTTTTTTATTCGATTTTTTACATTACAACTTACCCACATTCAAGTGTCGAAGAATAAAGTTGCTTATTTTTTTTATTATTTAAAAGCAGTTCGTTCTTTTGACATTTTTACTGTTTACATATTCATATGTAACAATATTCAACCCAATATTCTGAGGGCCATGACTTTTTTTGTGCATATGCTCAAATGTTGGCAACATTCTTGGAAAACAAAAAGAGTTCAAGTCCAAAATAATATTATATGGATAAAAATGACATAAGGGTCACTAAATGTTGACAGAATTTTCATTTTTGTGTGGAATATCCATGTGCAATTGAGTGATGCAGCAATAGTCTAAAACACTGAAGGATTTCCACATCTGAACACCTGAAAAGAACTGACTGGAACTGAGTGCCAGTCATGAACCCTAGATGATGTGACAGAACCTGAAAAGAGCAGTTCATGCTCGAGCTACCAATCTGTCAAAGTTAAAGCAGTTTTGTAAAGAAGAATGAATCTAGATTCCTTCACAGCAAGGTTCATATCGAATCACAGGCGGTGATGCTGACTGCAAACATTACGTTTTGGTTGAAAACGTGCAACTGCAATAAAATAGATAGAAAATATCTACATTTTCACAGACACCTTTTGTTTCAATCGGAATGAAATCATTCCGGATGATGAATCCGAACATGGTGTTTACATGATCGCTAAATAAAGTGATTGGGTCTATGTCACAAGCTTCAAACTAGATTCGTTCTTTTGACATGAAATGTCTACTTTTAAACAAACCAATTTAATTCTATTTCGAAAAGAAACTGTATTTTACTTTATAGGCGCTTTCAATATAGGCAGCGTTGCCGACACTGACTCAGAAAACACTAGTTTATTAATAATTAAAATGTCTCCTTGTTCTTTTTTCCCCCACACATTCATAATCATTGCGTTTGCCGGTGCTGTGCGCCAAGCTTATATATATATTTATAACTCATTATGGTTTAGTATTCTCCTCGATATGTGTTTAAGTAATTAAATTAATATAAATGGGCGATTAGTCGATCGCACATTTGGCATCCCTAGCCTTGTGTATGCCTTGTGTTAGCTGTTGTGCCTTTGGCAGATAAATGTAGATGGAGTGTGGGATTTCTATTGTGTCTGTTTTGCAAGTCATGATTTAAAAATCAGGCTAAAATGACTATAGATGTATAGGGAGTACTGCCGTCTTTGTGTCTGTAAACTGCAGCTTTTTTAAAGACACGTTCAGTAGCAGCCGGTGTGCTTCCCGGCTCACAGGTTATCAACATGAGGCTGTATTTCAAAGCCTTTTATCTGTTTATTTTATTGTACAGTATAATTAATGCTATTTCACCAATTGTATTTTATGACCTGTAGTTTTTTTTGTGGTTTCTTCTGTAGCCTAGTGTCCTTCATAATTCTAATTTTGCATTAAATACTTGTTTTCAGAGTTAATTCTCTGCGTAAAAGCAGAAAGGATTCTGAATGGGGTGCTAAGCCACCAAAGTCTACAAAATTATATTCATATGCAGATAATGAGCATTTGTATGCAGGCCCATCTGCCAAATTTATTTCCTGTTTTGTAGTGACTTAATTTTAAGCCACGCACCTTTGCAGATCCTTGCAGTCAATCATGCATAGCTCTTCCGAAAGTAAGAAAACTTTGTGTTATAATGTTAACTTCCCAAAGGCGGATATTCTGTGGAGCCACAAAAATTGTGAAATTTCATATCAGCCAATTTAATAGGATGATCATGAAGTGCAAAGGTTTCCACCTTTTTCAGTTGTTCTATCTTTATTTTGCCAGGATGTGCAGATTACCAATACTAGTGCTGTTTTAGTTCATTCAAAATCAGTTACAGGTAGATTATATAACTTTTTGTTTGTTGTTCTTTGATTAGTTTTCCGTCAATTAATGTATCCAAACAGTTCCTCAGCTGTCTGATAAAACCAATAATATATTAAAGCGTCTCTGGTGTGACGTCGTTGATGGGCGATGCAATGAAACGATCCTTCACACTGATTAAAATATATGATTTCTCTGCATTTAAACATTGTTGGAAACATTTGGAATAATGTACAGTAAGTGCATAAGTCAACGAAATATATAACATTTTAATCTAAAAATCTTATATACCTGAATTGTGCCTATCTATCATTTAAAATGCTAATATAGTTTTTACTATAGTTTTTTTTATATTACATGATAAAAGAGTTGCAATGTACAGTGCCGCTCAATTGTTTGGGGTCAGTATTTATTTATTTATTTTTTTAAAGAAATGAAATTTATTCCCCAAGGATGCATTGCCAAAAGTGACACTAAAGACATTTATAATGTTTACAAAAGCTTTCACATCACAGGAATAAATTGCATTTTAAAGTATATTCAAATAGAAAACAGTCTTTTAAAATGTTAACATCATATTTTGACTGGGGCACACCGGTGTGAACCATCACATCTGATGTGACTAACAATGGCTGTTCTGCACTCATCATGAAGTGTTTGTATCTTCAGAGAAGTTATGGCAGTAGAATTCAAAGGGAGTTTATTAATCTTTAATCTCCAATGTATGCATGGTATTAAGCCTAGTAATCCCATTATCCTCTGTCATGTTTATTCTAAGAGGAACAGAACGCTAATCTTAACCTCATTACAGTTGATTTCAGCGGATAGTGTTTCCTCCAATACCGTTCAGTGCGGGGTTTTTTTGGCTGCTGTTTAATACATATTCAGAAAGCCCTGATATTGTATCACTGCATTTATATTTATCCAGTGCGATTTACAAGGGAGGAGTAGTACAACAAAATCTGTCTTGCTATACAGTTTGTTCTCCAATTTTTCTCTATCCTTTAAGATTGCTCAGTCAGGTAACATTGAGTCTGTGATGAGCCTTTTATCAGCTCTGCCTAAATTCTCTTTTGGATTGCGATCCAGAATCCGACTCGGCTGCTCCAGAATATTAATTTTGTGTTTTTATGCCATTGGCTGGATGCTTGGGGGTCATTGTCTGATTGAAAAACACATCTTCTCCCAATTCACAGGTGTCTTTCAGACTCTATCAGGTTGTCCTGTGGGATTTCCTCCAGGTCTTTGCTGTATTTTCATTAATTTTATCTTCTTCTAGGAATGGATGGCATGACAGTATATACCGCTGCAACCGTATAATGTGTCAGTATGTAGATATACCTACTTTCAGCTTAAAATTATTTGCACGCAAGTGATAAAGTAGAATGGAGGAATATCAATATGCTGACTGGGATGTGAAAATTAAAAGGTGCAACCTTTATCATGTAAACATCATTTCCATTTCTAAGAAGGCAGTTTGAATCAATCTAAAGTCCTTTTATAATGTTTTTATTTCACTGTTTCTTGTGTTTTACTTGGCCGTTCACTGTGAAGCAGCTGTTTTTGCTCTCATGCCAGACTTAACATTTGTTATGAATCATCTTATCTTTTGGTCTGTGTCCATCAGGTTTCAAATCAATCAATTAGACCTTTCTTTTATAAAGTATGTTATTCAATGTATTATTCAAAAACACAAATTACAACATGGTTATTTAATATAAAAGCAATTTCTTTCTTGAGTTTGCAGGAAAAAAATCATACATGCTCATACTTTTGGTCATAACCTCAACTTTCGCAGGTCATCAGGTCCTGTCTCAGGGAAACGTCCTCACCGCGTGATGCTGCCATCGCAGTGGGAAAGGCATGTTTCTGATGTGTTTGGCTTACACCAAACATCATTTAGTCTGATTGCCAAAAAAGCTGAATCTTTGATCTTCCAGCTGGCTTCAGAGTCTCACGTGCCTTCAAAAAAAAAAAAAAAAAATTCAAGAAAATGCCGCACTAGGATTGTTTCAGTTGCACTGAAGCCTAACATATCACTGAGCAGAAATGTAATAAACTTCTACAAGTCACTATAGTATATTACTCATATCACCTAATATTGTTACAGTATGTCATAAAACACCCCACACCGAGCTCATCAATAGTCATTTTGAGTCTTATAACACAAGTTACACTTTTTAAGGACAATAGAGACCCTGCAGCAGACCGGTGGGAGATGGAAAAGGCTCTCAGACTGGAAAGGTCAATAAATAGTGGGATGAACCTGACCTGTGAGTAGAACTGCTGGAGGAAGGGCTTCTTGGCCGAAGGCATCATGGTGTCGAGATGAGGCTGAAGAAACTCAAACTGCTCTGCCAGGAAAACCCTGCAGGGGAAAAAGGGAAAAAGCGCTTTCACACAATCACCATACGTTTTTACTCGCAGGGAACTGGCTGTGCTGTTGGTGAAAACGTGTGATGTGACTTGGATGTTTGAGGGTTACATTTTGTCTGCTATTTTCAGGCACGGATAACACGGAGGCTGAGTGCTGGATATAAGCGCTTCTATTTTAAGAATGGTCAGAGCCTATAAAAAGTCCCCTGGAAGATTGTTTCATTTAATCATTCAGGATTTATTTTGGCACTTGATCAATACACGAAAATATACTTTCATGTCAGAGAGGGGAAAAAATATTAATCAAAGTACCAAGTTCTTATGTAGCAGATGCAATATTTAGTCTGTGTGGATGCCGTAGCACTGCGTCCTGATATGCCTACTTCTGTACTGTGTTGTTGGTGAAAAGCAGTATGTGAGCAAATGTTCATAAAACAGCAGGAAAAAAGTCATACAGAAGTTGATGGACACTTTACTAACCCATGAGGCCACAGGAGAGGATTTCTGAATGGAAGCGAAGTGATGCTTTTTGTCACACCTGATCAAATCAAATGTAAAATAACAGTCTTCACTGTACAAATTAAACTGATTAATACTTTCAAAAGTTATTCAGTTAAGAGCAGTGAGTGATTTTTTTTTTCTTTATCCTTTGTTGTTCGTTTACTAACAGAAAAAACAGCAGGAATATTAGGAAGCTGTCACTTTAAGGCCCAGTATAATGATACACACGCGTCATCTTTCTCAACTGTTTACATTCCCTTAAAACATAACTGTATATATTAACCAGAGACGGCCTTTTTTGACATAATTTTGTGTGAATTTACCCGTTCAAGCGCAAAAAGACAATAAACGGAGCTTAATCAGTATTCACATGCTGTCTGGGGCTTTTCTGGGTGTGCGTTTTGGATGAAAAGTTCCTACGCCACACGCGACTCACATGCTTGAATATTTAAATTGGCAAGGCTTAAATGCCCATTAACGTGAGCGACGTTCATGCTCTCACAACATCACATTGTTAGAACTCATAAAAATGTTACCGGCCAACTGGCGGTATAAACACTAGCCAACAGCATTTTTTATTCACATTTGGCGCTTGACAAGTGTTCATTTTAGGCCCTGGACGCAGCTGACACCGTCGGTCAAGTGAGGGTAACAACAAAGCGGATGTACTACGTCCAAATTTTTTAACAGTCATGATGTAAACCAAATGTAGCACCTACGACCAGTATATAGTATGCGATTTCAGATGCACCATAGGTCTTTATCAGCTTTGCTCATATGGATATTGCAATTTCTCAATCTTTTGTGCAGAACTGCTCAAGCTCAAGCAAGTTTCATGGAGATCAAATTGTCTGCCAAAGTCTTGAAGACTTTCCTCCAGGATTTCAGCATTTATTCAGACTCTTTATTTGTTTATATTGTTGATTAGTGCTTAAAAAAAGCCAAATTAAGCCAATTATAAATGAAAACATGAGGGGGCTGAACACTTTTACTGTTTTATATGTGCAAGTTTAAGATGTCTCTGTAGTTGGCATTTCGTTTCACGTTTCATCAGACGTCGTGTACTGCACATGCCCTTGGGTTATGGTCTTTTAAAGGTCATTTCATGGACAGATTGATTACAATGGACAGTGTTTTTATATATATAGTACAATCAGATCAAGGATTTTTCTTGCATCCTTCAACATAAATATGCTTTTGGAAGATATTTGTTCTGGCCTCATCGAGAGGATGAATGTCATATAGTAGCCATATAATAATATTACACTGGACAAAAGATCAATATTGCTTTGAGGTGAACATGGTGAAATTGATAGCCTGGAAATAACCTCAGAATGTATGTTTTGCTATTATACAGTGTCTCACCAGATCTTTCATATTAAGAATAAAATACAGAGACGGTTAATAGACTCTGGTCAGAACTGACGCTATTTGCTCTTCAAGTATTTATATTTTCTGGAAAGAAAAGTGAAAGCTGACGATTTTTTTAAGGTTCACAAGAACAGCATTATTTTAAGTTATTTTTTATTTTTTGGAAATAATGTAATGTAATAATGTAATATAATAATGTGATACATCTTCGCTGAATAGAAGTATTAATTTCTTTAAAAAAAAATCTTCCTGGGAACAACGAATGATTTTCCCCCCACCCACACATATATGTTAATTAACGGTAAACGCTCTTATAAATCTGTTAACGATGCTTGTGGACTGGATTGGATCTCTTTTTAATTCTACAGGGAGATGTGTAGACATGCAGCAAATCAAGTTGTATGATTAATTCATGCCGAATGTAATGCACACATCCGCATAGGCAGCACTTCAGCGGTAATCGCATATGACCTGAATTGGTTTGTGTAAGGATGTTGGGAAATAAGGCTTTGAATATTAATGATGGAGTGACAAAGATCAAATCGCATTGCTCTGTTGTGATATCCCAAACCAATTTTCATGTTTTGTGAAGTGATTCTTTTAGGTTCATGTGAGCTATTTTCACAACACCCAAATTTTAGAGATTGCTTTTTGGCCTGCTCTGAATTGTTTGTGTTTTTTATGAAAAGGATAGGTCTCCTGAAAATGACAATCCCGTCATCATTTACTCTTGTTGTTCCACAACCATTTTATTTTCTTACGGCTATCAAACGTAAACGGATACTCACCAAAAAAAAGTCACTTTTCCATAGCGAACATTAATCGATTCAGTGTTATTTTAGTTTTATTGATATGTTGAATTAGATTTTATTTTCATTTTTTTTATTTTGTCTGAAACCGCTCCCTCTCTCCTATATAGTGCATTATATCGGGTGTCGGCCGTTTTGTAGTGGTGTCCAAATGAATGAACAACTTTATACCCACAATGCTCTCTGATTTCAAGAGTACATCTGATGTACACTCGCTAAGGCACTATTTCCCATAATTCAAAGCAAGCTACAATAGGGGAAGCAAGCTAGTTTGAACGAGAGATGCGGTTTGCAGCTTTCTTATTCCAGCTTTAATATTTATTTCACGCTGATGGTCCTTTTTTATTAATTTTGTAATAATTTTAATCCTTTTAATCATTACTTTACTATATAGTGGATTAGTGAACGAGTTAGTGATTTAGGACACAGCTCAAGTTTTTAGTTATTATTTATTTATTTCCAGTTAATAATTTTAGTGCTTTGACTTTGATTTTAATTTAATTTTGATTGATCTTTATTGAATTTTAAATTAACATTTTATTTATTTATTTAATGTTTTATTTCAGCTTTATTTCAATTAAAAGAATTTTTTTTAATACTTTTAGTTAACAATAATAACCCATAATCAAAGTAGAAAATACAGGTTTAAAATAACATGAAATGAACTTTCATTTTTGAGTAAAGGATTCTTTAGAGCAGACTTTTAAATGAAATGATTGGTTTGATTATATGGTATTTGTATTAATGTGACATCTTAATGGGATTTCAGTTGTGTAAATGTGAATAAATGCACAGCGGGATTTGTTCAGTGTGGCTTTTAATGGAGTCGTTCTGATACATCATGGTTTTTTTGGGGAGTGTGTAGGACTGTGCCATTTGGCTCAAAGCACTCTTAATTATGGTTATTAAGGACATTTCACCTTACAACCCCCACTCTGAGCTACAGGATGATGGCCGGAGCTTGTGCAATCATAATTTACATATGGGCAAAGCATTATTAAATTCTTTTATTACATTTATTTAATAAAAATTCTTTAAATTTGTTTAAAAAAAATATGCAATGTTTGGTCTCATTGTACTTACTGTAATTACTTTTATTGTAACTCTAAACCTCTTAGGTAGACATCCACTTTCTGGTAACATAAAGTGGCTTTGACATACTTTATAGTGCAGAAAAGTGCAGAACATTTTTGTCCAGTGATAGCTTTTTTCCTTTTAAACAAGCTATTTTTCTAGATAATTATGTTATGTATGTGATTATTGGTTGAAAATAGCAGGAAGTAAGTTCCAACACTTTATGAAATTGATTTTGAAATTGAAGCATACTACGCATATCTCTGTTCATTTTGTTTGTTTAATGAATTCACAGTTCCATGGCATAATGACAGTATTTTACTGGACACCGTGTTCATTTGAGGAATAACTTCAGTCCTGTTACTTTTATTCGGATGAGTCTAAATGTCTGCTGTCGTTTCTGCAGGAGGCTGGAGGGGAGAGCACAGGCCCTCACGCGTCTCCCGAGGAAAGGAAGGAGAAGGTTCCCAGTCCTCATCTCAGTCAGCTGGTGATCCTGACGGCTAGTGATACGCTCTATGGTTTGGCTGAGAGAGTCGTCGCCACTGAATCACTGTAAGTGATATGCGATATTGTATTCCACATAATACGAAAGTTGTATTTATTATTTTATTCTCTGTTTTCATTACAAATATGTGCAGTAGTGGCCAAAAGTGATGTCCAGCCTTTAGAAAAATGAACATCTTCACCCTTTTTCAAACATCCTTAAAAGTTTTGTTAGCATATTGCGTAGTTGTGCTTGGAGTCAATTGTTTTCTTTATGATAACGCAATGAAATTGTGCAGACGTAATTTTTGGCCTGGCTGTCATACAAAGAAATTACGAACGCATGCAAAAACAAGAGAGAACCAATTAAGTATTAGTGACTGATTATGTTGTAGTCAATGTATGCTTTTTCCTTTGAGCTTTTTGTATTTTTTATATTTTTTTGCCAAATAATTTTGTCAGATAAATCAAGTTTAGTGTTTTGTTCATTTATTTTTCCGTCATATTTAAAATATTTTCTTCATATTTTAATTGTTTAATCAAAATATATATATATATACACACAACTTTTATTTTTATAATAATACATTAATAAAATGTTATTTTAATCATTAAGATTTTAATGATTTTGAAAGAAGTCTCTTATGCTCACAAAGGCTGCATTTATTTTACTGCATTAGAGAATATAGTAAAAACAGTAATATTGTGAAATATTACATTTATTTTACACATATTTACAATAACTGTTTTCTATTTTAATAAATATTTTAAAATGTAATTTATTCCTGTGTTCAAAGCTGAATTTTCTCCAGTCTTCAGTGTCACATGATTCTTCAGAAATCATTGTAATGTTATGATTTGATGCTCAAGAAACATTTCTTATCAATGTTAAAAACAGTTTTGTGGAACACATTTCTTTCAGTATTCTTTGATGAATAGAAAGAACAGCATTTATTTGAAATAGAAATCTTTTCCCTATTTATAAATATATATCATTTTTGATCAATTTAATGCATACTTGTTGCAAATATTCTAAAAAAAAATAAAAAAAACATTAAAAAGCTTTTCTTGTGATCAAGTTTACTGTTGCAAGGTGTTAAATGTCTAACCCCGAGCCTGTCTAACCCAATCAGTCATATCACTGTTGTTATCTAAATGGCTAACCCCATTAAGCCTCGCTTTCCCTTCGGATGAGTCTACAGAGGTGGGCTGAAGCAGCTTTGGCAACAGTCAGCTGTGTTCATTTCATTAAGTGATGTGGCACCGCAGGGGCTGATGAGAGCTACCTGAATTCCCACCATAATTCCTGGAGTTAGTCGTCAGGCCTTCAAACCACGTTTCACCTTCCAGTCCTCCTTTTCTGACCTTTATCTCGTTCGACCGATTGTTCAGCAAGACGTTAAGCCTTTGTGAAGCAGCAGGGAATACTCCCTTGCAAATTCACAGAGAAAGTTTGATCCTCCCTATCCAGATGGAGTTCGATTCGTGCCAAGCATTGTGCTGGAGAAGGTTTTCAAAGTCTTAGACTGAAGACGTATCAGAGGTTCGAAAGCCTGGAAAAGGTTCTTCTTGGGAAGGAACGGCTGTCTGCTTCCACCTGATGCACAACAACTCAACCACATTGAGTCCTCAAAGCGGTGAAGATCTGGGCTCTCCGTGTGGAACATGTACATGCTCAGAATGCACTTCACTCAAAAACACTTTTTTTTTGAGAAGGTTAGAGGCAGTGCAACCTCTTATTTGCCCTCCATCCTCCCCCCGCACTTCCTTTCTTAATGGAATAATCAATGAAGGCTGCAGAATCTGAGCAGAGAGCAGGCGCGAGGGTGTGAAAGATAAGCGACAAAACAGGGTCTCTTGTTACTTTCTGAGTGCCGTATTTATACAAGCGTAACCATACGAGCTTTAGATTATACCCTATTCCATCGACGCCTCGTCTGGTGAGACAACAGACATTTTTTTTCTCGTTACAAATCTAATATTCTGATTATTAAATATATAACAATGGGACAAAAACAAGTGACCTCGACGTTACTCGATTAAAAATCAAGCTTTTGTTCTTTGCCCTTTTACCTCACTCGTAGATGCTACATATTCAGATGTAATTTGCTTCTGTTCTGATCATGATGCACTTGGTTCACTGATTACCTGCACATTTATTTTGCCTTTTCGAGTTGGAAAATATTGTTGGTGGCTAATCAGGGCTCAGTGATAAGGATTTTTGTTGTTGTTGTTGTTGTTGTTGTTGTTGTTGTGTTGTTGAGCTAATTTGGACAGTAGTTCAAATGTTACATTTTTCAGTCAATAGTATCTCTCCACCATGAAGAGATATATATATATATATATATATATATATGTATATATATATATATATATATATATATATATATATATATATATATATATATATATATAAATACATATATAATATGTATGTGGTACTTTAGTTGGTACTTTTATTACAAAACTGACATAAAAAAATGTCATTTCTATTCATCAATGATTCTGCCAAAAAATGTTACGGCTTCCATAAATAAAATATTCCAAAAATATTTAGCAGCACAACTGTTTTCAACGTTAATTGATAATAAATGTTTGACAATAAATGTTTCTTGAGCAGAAAATCAGCATATTAGAATCATGTGACACTGAAGACTGGAATAATGATGCTGAAAATTCAACTTTGATCACAGGAATGATTATATTTTAAAATATATTCAACTAGAAAACGGTTATTTCAAATTGTAATATTAGTAAAGCATTAGTAAATCGTTTTTACTGTATTTTGTTTTATTTGATCAAATAAATGCAGCCTTGTCCAGAAGAAATATATTCACCAACCCTAAACTTTTAAACTGTAGTATACTGTATATATACATTTTGGCATATATTTTCAGTCTAAAAGAAATAAATTTGCAATTAAATGTTTTATCAAAAAAAACAATTGAAAGTTAAACAGTAATTGTTTGATGTTGCTGATCTTATGCATGCATTGGCAGTCTTCCGCATATAGTTTTTCATATTCTTTCATATCAACTCTAGTGTTCATTAGGTGTTATATGCAAATATTTGGACTCTTTTTGCTCATTGAACTCTTATCTCTGTATGTGGGCTGTCATTAGCATAAATTATCTGGTGCCGTACTCCAGTGGTGGTTGGTGAGCGGTGGCTCTTTATGAAGGCCCCGGTTGTACACAGCCATTGGCAGCAGTAGGAATCAGTGATTTATAATTACCTCTTTTCTCTGTTAAAGATGCTCCTTTTTCTTTGCCTGCAGAGTTTTGTTATGATTCCTGGATGCCGTTGATTTGCTCAGGCAACATAAATTAATTTTATGACTGTGTGAGCTATCTCGTTTTTTTTGTAAGACAAAACAACAGAAAAAAAATCAATTCAGTAGTTAGAAAATTATGCTAACAAATGGTAATTTCCTATCTCATTATTACAGTGCCTATAAAAAGTATCCAACCCATGGTCTTTTCATGTTTTATTTTAAAGCACTGAATCACAGTGAACTTAATTTGACTTTTGCACCCAGAAATGTCAGATTTCGAGAGTTATACACATAGAAAATATTTTTTTTTTATTTTTGAATTGTTTTAGCTTTGAATGGTTGATTGTTGTCTTGCTTTTGAAATGACTTCCTTTGTTTTTTTTTTAATAATCTTTTTGTTTTGTATTTTTGGTCAATATGGTCAAGGACAAATTTCAACTGGGGTGCACGGAAAAAAAATCTGCATAAATACTCACTTGGAGAGGAGAAATTCATTACTTTGTGTTTTATAACTGTAGTAAATTTTTCATTTTGACATATATCAGTGTCAAAAAATCCTCTGTGGTTCAGTGTCGTAATTTACAAAAAGACGGTGAATTCTTTTTATAGTAACTGCAGCTCTTAATATAGAAGCCGTTATATTTAGCACTCAGTAGCTCATGTCTGAAAAAAATGAAAGTAGGCAAATAGAAGGCTGAAAAATGTAAGCCTTGAACTTCCTAGTCACTTCACACTTTTATTTTTAACTAGTTTTCAGCACAGCCAGTTCCCTGCGAGTAAAAACGTGTAGTGATAGTGTGAAAGCGCTCTCTGATTTGGGCCTTTTTCCCCTGCAGGGTTTTCCTGGCAGAGCAGTTTGAGTTTCTTCAGCCTCATCTCGACACCATGATGCCTTCGGCCAAGAAGCCCTTCCTCCAGCAGTTCTACTCACAGGTCAGGTTCATCCCACTATTTATTGACCTTTCCAGTCTGAGAGCCTTTTCCATCTCCCACCGGTCTGCTGCAGGGTCTCTATTGTCCTTAAAAAGTGTAACTTGTGTTATAAGACTCAAAATGACTATTGATGAGCTCGGTGTGGGGTGTTTTATGACATACTGTAACAATATTAGGTGATATGAGTAATATACTATAGTGACTTGTAGAAGTTTATTACATTTCTGCTCAGTGATATGTTAGGCCTCAGTGCAACTGAAACATATACAACCTTTCTGTGTACATTCTACAAATCTTACTGGATATTATTACACATTTTACTAGTATTGTGCCAGAATTTATTTATTTTGTATTCTTCTATATATATGCATATTTAATTTAAATGTAAATCTTCACATTCACACATGATATTTTTCGTAATTTACATGCACTGTAACAAATTACGATCAATAAAGCATGACATATAATTTAACTGAAGTCAAAAAGAATTTTTAAGTTGTAACAAAAAAGTAACTTTTTTGATTATACTTAAAATTTAGGCGCTTGTGGCTTCATGGTTAGAGAGTCGGACTTGTAACGCGAAGGTCACAGGTTCGAGTCTCAGTACCAGCACGAAATGTAGGTGGAGGGAGTGAATGAACAGAGCTCTCTTCTACTAATATTACTCATATAGCAAGGCACCTAACCCCCAATCACTCCCCAGACGCCGCAGCGAAAATGGCTGCCCGCTGCTCCTGGTGTGTGTGTGTGTGTTCAAAGTGCACTTACACTTGTACACATCATACTTCTGCCACACGTCACGTCACTTTACTGTCACGTTTTAAACTGATTCCAGTTTTAGGGCACATGTCCTATTTATGGCTCTCCTTATTATCCATTGCTTAGAACTGAAAGTATCATTAAGAAGTAAAGTTGTACAATAGAACTTCTGGGATTTCAGGGTTTATTTTTCAATAATTACCTTTGTTTTGTGTACAAAGCACTTTAAATGCCTTTGGCTCTTAAATATATGACAGATACTAAATTGTTTTCCACACTTTGGCTGATGGTTATGTATAGGTACTCTTTATTTTGACCTTTTCTTTGCTCTTTTCTCTATAGACTGTCTCTACAGCCAGCGAGCTCCGCAAACCCATTTACTGGATCGTGGCGGCCAAAGCCATAGATTACGAACAGATGCTGTTACTGATGGCGGGAGTGAAATGGGACATTAAAGAGATAATGTCACAGCACAACATCTATGTGGATGTCCTTTTGAAGGTAATGTGTTTGTGAGGTCGTGCAGTGGATTTTATGTGCGAGAATAACGCGTTGCCTCCTCTCTGTTCATTTTCACACTGCAGGAGAACGAGAACACACTTAGATGTGCATCACTAAAGATCAGCCAACCTTTTCTCCACATATATTCTTGGGTTCTCTATAGTCAATTACAACACGGTTTGTTTAGTTTTAAGGAAACTGTCATGCCACTGTAGCAGGGCATTGCTGACATGTCCTATCCACTCATATGCTGTACTCACCTGACAGGACACAGGATGATCGAAATCTGTGGTGTCAGAATGTGTGTGTCAGAAGGTTATCCGGAGGTTTAAAGTTAAGGTTGACATGCTGCATTTAACTGAGAGAGACAGGCGACTCCTCAAACACTGTACAAACACTCACTCAAGTGACGGATGTGATTATGGGTTGACTTTGCTGATGAGGTGAGGGAATATCAGCTCCTGGGTGTTAAAGTCTGGATTTATTTATTATGTATCTGCAGTTTACGTGACATACTG
This sequence comes from Zacco platypus, assembly GCA_038088235.1. Lineage (NCBI taxonomy): Eukaryota > Metazoa > Chordata > Actinopteri > Cypriniformes > Xenocyprididae > Zacco > Zacco platypus. Next base: position 27,285,140 of record CM076071.1, read on the forward strand.
TCATGTACTGCATGTGAGGAACATTATTTCTCACTGTAACACATTACATTATTGCATTACTCCTAAAAATTGATTTAGTTGTAAACTGTAAAAAAATTATTTTTCTTTTGTCAGATCACTTCACCAAGTAATATAAACAAACAATTCTTTTTTTCATGTAAAGTCATGTGTGGTATTAATAATAGATGTTGCATTGCTTCAGTTATTCACTGCATTATGTTTGAATGAAGCATCCGTTTTTTCCATCATCCTTTGGCTAGCATTACGCGATACGATCGCACTCTTATTCGTGCAAACGCTTTTAAATCATTCAAGCGCAACAAGATAAAAGACAACAGTGCGGCAGAATCGTGTTCTCTTTTGCGCTTAAACGAACAAGAACACACAAAATGTCCATTATGTCGAGTATCCTCATAAGAGATATCTTAAATGAGTTAAATACAGTCTTAAATGAACTTAAAGAGTTGAGAAAATGGATGCGTGCAGCAGCGGTAGATTTTAAAGTGATAGCAGCCACTAATATTAATCAAGGAACAAAGGTAACAAAGAAAATTACTTACTGTAATCTAAATATTAGATATTTTTTAATATTAATATTGTATTAAGCATAATAACAGTTAAAATCGATGACTTTTAGTTATACTGTAAAGCTGAATGGCTATAATGGTTTACAATTGGGAAAAAAAGTCAGTTTCATCGAGACATCAGTAGCTGTATTAGTATCAGTGATACTGACCTTCATTCATAAAAAGATGCTATTAAACAAGTATTTAAAATATACTGTGTTTATGTTGTTTCTACATTAATCTGGGGATTAACTGTGAAATTATAACACTTATAAAATATATTAAAAACTTTAAAACATGTTTTAATGGTGATTAATCACAGAAAACAAATATTTTTTTTAATCAATTGACAGCACTAATATATATACATGTATCGCCAACTTTGTTATTATCAATATTTGATTTCTGAATGAATGTCAGCCCCTGCACAACAGATAAATTCTCATCAAGTGAAGTCATGTGCAGTGGACCTCATGTTGTTAAACCCGTGCCCACTCACACAGCTGCATCTTTAAAGTGAGATAATTCAGGTTAAGTGCTGCTCCTCTGGGTGCTGCTCTGGAGAGACTTGTGGGATCTGAACTTTTGAATGAAAGCCCAGTACAGCTGTCACTGTCGCCATTTCACATGCAGCACATTACGAATACATGGAAATGCTGCGTTTATGTTATAATAAACTGGCCCAATTGTGACTTCTACGGAAGCAAACAAACAAGTTGAAGCCCACAATGACCAGACGTGATTGATATGTTTACCCTAAGGTTGCTAGTTAGCTTTCTTCATGCAGAATTTTTTCCCTCCGTGCCTAATGACTGTGCCTCATGAATACTCGTAGATTGAAAGATCACAGCTATCAATTATTTGTCAGGATCTGAATTATTTAAATGGTCAGGCTTTGGGAGTCACATGCAGAATTTGAGGGGCAAGTTTAAGAGTGGAAAAGCTATCTCATGTGTCAGTATCGCTGGACTGAGTGTGTCTCATTCCTTTGCATGTCCACATCTCTTCTTTAACCTCCACTCATTAGCCCGTATGAATTTTGCATGGGGTTAGGGAACGATTTGAATGGCTTACGCATATATTTAGACAAAAAAAGGCTCCGAGAGCAGATGGGGTTTCACAATTGAATTATCTCTTTGGCTTATTTGCTCAGGAAGCTCGCTGAATTCCGAAATATGCATAATCATGTGGATTTACATAAGTTCCTGATCTGAGCTGCAAAGTTTTAGTGGGGAATGTAATGGAGCTTGGCTTCTAATGAAGAAACGAGGCTCACCTTTGTGCGCCCGCTAAGCTGAGTGAAGTCGCTGTGCCCGTTTCTCCCTGTGCCATCGATGTAACCCTGCGCCAAGACTGTTTGTTGAAGCCAATTTGTCTGGGTTTGCCAAGCTGACTGAATTAATCATGTAACTGCGGAAATACTGCAGTGACTCACATTGACTCTTGCTTTATTTAAAATAACCATGAAAATGACTTCCAGGTGCCTGGGTACGTAAAGGACATTTGCTTATATATATTAATAAATGGTAAGATTAGTTCCCTGCTTTATTGAGCGGAAATACAGTTATTTGTCTCTAACTGTGAACTTATTTCTGTAGGGTAACGGTAAGCTGTTTATTTTTGAACTTGAAGGGATAATTCAACCAAAAATGAAAATTCCGTCATCGTTTACATGACGTTCTCAAGCTGTGTGACATCTGTGGAACACAAAAGAAGATCATTTTAAGATCTGTTTTCGTCCATATACGATGAAAGTCAAGGACTTTGGATCCGTCTTTCATTTTCAACATCAAAACAAAATAGTGTCTCATTCAGTTTTAGAACGACAAAGAATGCACTTTTGCAGAATGCAGTATATTCCCATTCCAAAGTCTTATTTTGCTTCACATTATTTTCATAAACCAGAAAGGATTAATATTTTAAAGATATTTGAAGCATGTGAAACATTTAATTATTTCTAAAAATAATAATATTTTTTTAAATCACAGCTTGACACAACTTACCCCCAAGCATATGACACAGCCACCAGTTAAAAAGTAATGCAATGCATTATTTTCCATAAAAAGTAACGTAATTAGTTACTTTTTTTTAGGAAGTAACACATTATTGTAACGCATTACTTTCTGAATGCGTTGAAATCAAACTGTGAAACCTTCGGTTTTCATTACTTTAATACTTATCAACGTGACTGAAAGCAAATAATCTGATCTGTGTTTGCTGCGATTAGTTTCTCAGTATGAATTGTTAAACTGTCTCATGCAGGGCCTATAAATTATAATTAGATACTGAGAACCCGTAATCTTTAGACCAGCACTTTTGCATTCTTTTTAAAACCATATTTCTAAGTTGTAAAATAAACTGAATATTTTAAAAATAAATTCAGAAGATGGCAAAATAACCTGGACAACTTGCGCAGCAGTTTTACTGCTCTTGGCTTTGAATCAACATTCAAGGTGCGAGCTCACGGTACATGTGGTCCTTGGCTCTCAAATGAGCCATATATCATTGTGTTAAGAAAGTTATGGGCGGGTTTTCCTGTCACAAGTGAAAGAGAAATGGGCTCAAGCACAGCTGAATCAACACCTCCGTGAGCAGTCGGCTTATACAGTACAGCTTTTTGTATGTGGCAAGGCTTTATCCAGACATCTGCACTGCAGGGACTTAGAGACAGTTTCTTTGAATAACCTGAATCCTGTAGGTTTGACAACCTGGCTTGCCAGTATGGCTCCAGTGAACATTCATTGACGGCTGTTTCCGCTTCTCTGATTCTGTAATTAATTTACACCTTTGTTGGGATTTATGGATTTGAGCAGCATGCTAAAATAAAGCTATTTCTAGCCTGTTCATGACCTCTCATGCAGATGGTTCCAACACCACCCAGTAAGAATGCTGATGGTTATGGTTAACAGCAAGCGCTGCACTCAAGGGAGGACGCAAGACAAAATGGCTGTGGGTCAATGACAATTAAGAGTGTACACAATAAAAAAAAATCTTTTAACAATCTTGTTTAAAACTAAACTAGAAAATTTTTTGAAAAACTGATGAAAGCTCCATGAAATTTAGTCGTGATTTTGACTTTTGACTTTTTTCTCAGAATTGCAAGACATAAGCTCACAATTGCATGTTATAATGCCAGAATTGCATGCAATAAAGTCTGAATTGCGTGATATAAAATCAGAATTGCGACTTTAGATCAATTCTGACCTTTGTTTGCAATTGCGAGTTTGCGTCACGCAAGTCTAATTTTATAACTCGCAATTGCAAGTTGTAATTTTCATTATTCTGAGAAAACACTCAAAATCACTGTGAAGCACAAAATCACAATTTGCGAGAAAAAAGTCAGAGTTGTAAGATAAAAAGTAGCAATTACTCTTTTTATTTTTTTTATCTAGTGACGCAAACAAGCTTCCATGGGTGGAGTATTTTTCACAAATACAAAGTTTTGTCATGAAATTCTAGGTGGCGCTGACTGATCCTGTTCTTAAGTCTGCTTGCAATCAAATCATTCTCTATCAGTAGCCAATGAACCTGCGGCTCAACCTTCAAATACTGGTTTGCATATTCTGTAGCAGTTGCAGCGTGCTTTCAGAAACCCTCCACCTTCCCCAGCTCCACCTGTATAGATCTGCTACGGGTAATTCATTTTATACAGCAGCAGCACGACTTATTGCTCACAGAGGCGTGTTGTGTGTGTGTATTGGCAGTAGCAAGTCCCGTACAGCAATAACAGCAGCAGCAGTGTAACAGATCTATTCCACCAAGACCAGACATATCAACATTGTCATATCCATTACCATACCAAACACTCTTGAGAGTTGTCAATATTGTGAAATATTCATCCATAAATATCCTTATGTTTTTGAGGAAGTTGGTATCTGGACAGTTTTAAAACCTTGACATTTTTGTCAAAAATTAAAAATTTTCTCATCACATATGTATTTAAGTCATTGCATGTATGAATTGCATTTGTAATGTTTTATTATTAGTAGTATTAGTAGTATTATTCAATATTTATTTGTGTCTCTTTTTCAGGAGTTTGAGAAGTTCAACCAAAGATTGGGAGATGTGTCGAAAATAGTTCGGATTCCCTTACCTGTGTCCAATGTCTTATGGGAGCACTGCATCCGTCTGGCCAACAGGACATTAGTGGAGGGGTAAGTGACCGAGCTGAACCAAATGGGTGTGGATGTATATGAGACCACCTGCTCTCGGATAAAACTGCTACCACAGAGTGTTTTCATTGGAATACTGGGCATTACAAACCACTCAGCCCTTTCCCAAGCAATGAAAATAGGTTGCAGGAGCAGTTGGATCACAAACAGGTCCACTGAATTCTGCAGCAATCGCCTCCTATTACTGTCAATAACGCTTCAAATTGGTGGAAATTGATGGAACTGGGTTTTAGTCCTTTGTACAAAGTTTTTTTTTCCACTTACAAATCCCCTAGTAAATTTTTCCAGTATATTTACTTTTAGCCATTTATTTCTCAACTTACATTTCTCATTTACGAAAAGTATTTACCTCTCAGCTTCTCCACAAGGATTTGCCTATATTGGAATAATATTGGGTATAGATTGGACTTGCCCATGTTGTCACAACGTTTTCCAGTTACTCCTACTGAAAAACAACCTCAGAGTATGGTGTTGCCACAGTCTTGCTTGGTATTATTGATATTAGGCCATATTTGGTTAACGCCAAACATAGCACTTCACTTTCCGGCCAAAGAGCTCAAGTTTAGTCTCATCAGACCACAAAATATTCTTCCAAAAGTTTTCATGTTTTGTCACATGGTTTCCAGCAAATTCCATGCATGACTTCATGTTGGCTTGTCTAAAAAGCGACTTTCTTCTTGCTAGTCTCCCAAAGATGTCAAGTGCTGATGTCTAGACCGTTTTCCCAGTTTTCTCCTGGAATTCCATGTTGTATCTGGCTACTTGTTCATTTTTCTTTCAAATGCCTTTTTTTGCCTAGTTGCTCAGTTTTATAAAAATCGGTTTTATATATGGACTGACCTTAAAAGTGTTTGGGTTATGCCACACTCTTTCCTTTTTGCTTTAATGGATGTAGAAGGTCAATTGAGTAAATATGCTCAGAAAGTCAGTGATATTTACGGTACAAGCACAAGTGGATTTAAACGTGAGCGTGAAGCTGCTACACTGATCACTAGATAATTGAATGTCTCAACCTATATAATAACATATAAGATAAGTACTAATGGATATACATTTTGATTCGTTTTCAACAGCAATTACTCCAGTCTTGGGTGTCAAATGATCCTTCAGAAATCATTGTAATATGCTGATATGCTCCTCAATAAACATTTCTATAATGAATAGAAATTTCAAAAGAACAGCATTTATTTGAAATAAAAACTTTTTCGTTAGGGCTGTCAACGTTAACGCGTTTATGCATGCAAAAAATTCGAAATCCTTTAACGCGTTAAAATAATTTAATGCAAATAACGCAAATAAAAGTCATTTACATCCCGAAGTTACATGATCTTAGAAGTCAGGAGTTTATCACACTGAGCATCTACAATGGCGCAAACACCTGTAACCCTGGGAGGTGGAAATTTCTATTTTAACCCAATTTTACTTCTCTGTTTGCCATCAGATCATTTTGAAGTCGCTAAACTCTGGGAAAGTTTTCCCATTATCCAGTAAGCATTCAAACAATCAGTTCAAAACAGTGCTAATGTAAAGGAAACCAGACAGAGAGAACAGCGACTCACGGGCAGTTTTTTTTAGTGAATCATTCATTCCAGTGTCTGTTTAACTTTAAAACAAAAGCTCTGTCATATTCTGTGATTGTTTCTGAAGAGCTCGGGCCCTCATCCATCGCACTGTGAGAAATACAGACTGAACGAAAAACCATCAAACCATCCACAGCTGGCCGGATGCGCATGCTCAAACTGACATGCACAAACTACTTTTCTCGACTGGATAAAACAAACCAGCGTCTTGCCAGTAAAGTGTTGGATGCAGATTGTAGTCAAGGTAAAGAGGGTTGCGGTGACATGCGGGCACATTTCAGTACATTCAGTACATTGTGTTTAGTAATTCTGAATGGATATATGCAGTCAGGTCAAGGCAGATGGTTTAGGGGGTTTTTTGTTACTGTTTTGGCATGTCTATGTGATTCTGCTCAGTATCGCAACTTGATGTCTGAAATCTAAACAAGCTCTAAACAAGCTCTAAACAAGCTCGGTGTTGCACTGTAAACACGTACTGCACACTGAATTCTGAAAAGTTTTTCTGTAATTCGTGGTGTGTTTTTTTTTTTCTTTGGTGTGCTTATGATTTATACGGATCATTTGGTTATTTGGCGTCCTTTTGGAGTCTCCAAGTGTCCTTTTTTGGAAAGACACCTAAATTTACCTTGCAAAAAGCTTGCAGAAAATACAGTTTTACAGTTTATATATATATATATATATATATATATATATAATATCACTTTTATATACTATATAAAGTCCCTTTTGGTCAATTTAATCAGTCCTTAATTTAGTTTTACTGACTGCAAGCGGTAGTTCATACATGTATACAGTATATTCTTAAAACTGCACCTGCGCATGGCAACAAAAGCATTTTTCCTGCCATGAAAGCAGACTTGTTTGATTTTCTAGGACTTCCTCCAACAATATATTAACTTTTAAAGCAAATATCTGATAACACAAAAGGAAAATGTACTGGCCAGATGCTTTTAATCCACAGCCATATGTACAAAAACAGCAAACCTGAATGAAAGCTTTAGTTTTTCCTGTTCTTCATTCCTCTGCTTAACTGGTGGGGTGTTTTTACTAGCAAGAGAAGCTTTTTGGCTTTTTCCCGTTATGACTTGGCTGGCAGCGATTGTTTTGAGGGATGCAAAGCACAACCATTATCACTCGGGATTCAGGGGTGTGTGAAATCTTATGCTGTGCGATGATGGTGTATGATTTAAAACAAGAAACTCTACAATTTTCAGCTGCCTCGTCGATCTTGTGTCTGGATCAACTCTCGTCACTGTGTTAATGTGAAGGAGTGTTTTTCTCCCTTTTTTGCCGCCTTCCTGAGGCGTACTCATACTGTAGATATTGTAAAAATGCATTAGTTCTGTGTGAATTCATCAAATGTCTGTAATGACTTTGTGCTATGAGCAGAATGGCTTTGTTGCTTTCTAATAACTGCATATATAAATCCATCAGTGTTTGATTTTCTTCATATTTATATTTCCTTCTTGTTTCCTCTTCTTGCACCATCCTTCTTGCACCCATATGCTTGTCATTAGTCAAGAGCTGTATTATTGAAAATGAACGTCAAGGATGTTTGTGTGGCACAGTGACAAGCAACTTAGAAGCCATGTCTTCTCCAGAGAGCTGTTGTCAACCTGTCTTCCATCACTCTTTCCTTACCCCAGTAAATTATCTTCAATGTGCCCACAATCTTGCAGCTCACAGACTTGCAGAGAAGCTCTTGTACTCGACACCTCCTCAGAGTAATGGAGATTTGTTGGGAGCACGTTTGACACAACTTGACAGACAGCTCTTGTTTTCAGAGAGGTTCTTCATAGTATAGCTTCGAGCTTCGCTGTAGACGTCAGGATGTAGCTGCATGTGAGAAGACAGTGTATCAGAAAAATGCATTTCACTCGCCATTGAATCCATTGATTATTCATTTCTGTAGCTCAGGACAGCATAAAGAAGGAATCACACACTGTCCAGAGATGAACATGCTTTTGTTAAACTAAAAAGCCCAGTGCAAGTGTAAGAGAGAGTGCGAAACAACAGCGCCGATGGACTTATGTGGAGTACAGTATGTTCCCATAATATCTGAGGAGCTCTAGAGAATCTTCTTCAAAAAGCATAGTTCCTGTATCGTTCAATCCCCTCAGGGACGCTGGTAGTCAAATGGATGCCTCGCTGTTTAGTGCCCTCAGTTGGTCTCCTAAGCGGTCTGTGTACTTGACATTGACAGAACGGTGCATTTGAATCCCATGAACACGTTAAGACGGTCTCATACACCCTGAGGACCGAAAGCTGTTTAGCTGAGAGTTGGACATGTTGCTGGACGAGGAAGCTTCTTAGTAAAGATGCACTGTTGTTAAAATTTTGGCCAAGACAGTCAGCAAACACATATTTTAATTATATGGTCAATAACTGATAAATGAGAGACACAAAAACTGTTTTATTTCGTCAAAGTGCACAATGTACTAAAGTCTGGGGTCACGTGTATATATATATATATATATATATATATATATATATATATATATATATATATTTAATACTTCAATTTAGCAAGGATGCAATAAATTGATTGTAAAGAAATTGTTGATTTAATGGTTAAATTGTAAAAAAAATCTATAATTGTGCAAAAGAACAATAAATGTTGTTCTTTTGAACTTTCAATTCATGTGTTTGTGATTTACTAAGGATTACATTTAACAGTTTTATGAAATTATTAGTATTTTTGAAGATTAACTTTACGGAAGTATTAGTTGATGGTTAGGGTTAGAAATAGGCAATAAATTCAAATAAATTAAAAATAGGGAAAGTAAGCATGCACAATTTAAAAACCCAATATTGACCGATACTGATAAATTAATAAACTCTCTAATGTTGGCTGATAATCAATATGGTAATTATATATTCAGTCAATAAACTAATATAGTGATGGATAGATAGATAGAAATGATCTTTTTTTGGCATATTTTAATGCTTGTTTTGTGTTATTTTAAATACTTTTAAGTCATCTTGGAAGTTTGTTGAGGCCCCTGGGATGTGAACCCCTGGTTTATAAGGACTTTGTCTGTTGGCCAAGACCAAATAAATAGTTTATAAGGGCATGGCCCAGCACAGATTGGCAAGCCCCTCGGTAGAGTTCAGCTGTACACCTGCACGATAAAGTCAAGGGCCACTTGTTTGAGAATGGCAGAGCACCGTCTTTGATATGGAGGGCAGGGTGTTTGAAAGATGTGCTAAAGAGGCTGTGCTAGAGCAGTCTGTATCTGCTAGACTTGCTGCTTTCTCTGCCTGGGCAGTTTTGCTCTGATCTAAAAAAATATTGCAATTTACAGCAGCGGGGAGCTGACGCTCTCTGTGATCATCACATCTTCAGCTAGACAGCAGCCACAGCATTTTGAAAGAAATTCCCATCATCATACACCTGATTAAACGCTGAGATGGTTCCTGAAACATCAATAATGAAACATGAAATGTTGAAAAGTCCAGTTGTGAACGAGTGAACTCTAGCTGACCGTCTTTGCCTCTAGCTATAGACCTTCTGTCAGTATGTGTGTTCACACAGCGTCACACTAGCGGTCAGGGTCAACAGCGTGGGTCGGTCTGCGGTGGGCTGTGACCCCTCTCCTGGCAAAATGTTATATTTGACAAAAAGCAACAATAAGTTATTAAAGCGTAAGTTATTTAGAATATGTTTTACTTTGTTTAATGTTTTGTGACTCCTTTATGATTTAAAATATCAGTAAAATAATTGTAAAACTATCTATGATCGAAAACGCTGTGGTGTGACGTATTAAAAATGGTTTATTTAAAATAAAAAATTATGATCTTTTGGGAATTGAATGTGAGACCTTTATTACTCTCACCCGTGATATGCATCAGCATTCTAACTGTTATTTTATTTAAAAGTTTTCTGAATATAGTTTCATTTCATTTATATACATAATTTTTTGTTTGATTCTTAATGTTGTTTTATATATTTACATTTTCTTATTTTATTTCCTTTAATTATTTTTCATTATATGTATACACTATATATAGGCTATATATATATATATATATATAGTCATGATAAGGTCTAATTTCTTAATGTTAGTTAACTTTAACTTATAAAAAATAATATATTTTTTACAGCATTTATTAACCTTTGTTGATGTTACACAATAAAAATATTAGAATGTTTTCTGAAGGATCATGTGACACTGAAGACTGGAGTAATGATGGTGAAATTCATCTTTGATCACAGGAATAAATTACATTTTAATATATATATTTAAATAGAAAACCGTTTTTGATCAAATAAATGCAGTCTTGGTGAACATAAGAGACTTCTTTCAAAAACAATAAAAAAAACTTAGTTAAGGTAAAGAGACAAATGTGAGACCTTCATATTATCTAAATGCACCAACTCTAATGGTGGCCATTATATGAAAAAGCCTTTGCATCCAGGATGAATGTTGTTTGTTTTCATCCAGCTTGCGTATCCATTTGGCTGCACTTTTTGCAAGTAGACTCCGCCAGAGCAGTACCGAGTTGCATTCCAAATCAAGCAGAACGTGACAGGAAGAAGGAAGGAGGCGGGAAAACACTGGGATATATTGGCAGACTGGATATACTCAATAGGCCCAGCAACATCTTACCCCTCGCAGAAAGTAATTACACCGCTGTCAGCCAGAAAGTAAACAGGCATGTCAACAGCACTGAACTCTGCATGGCTGCCTGTTTGCTGTAAATTGATGCTTTAGTTGTGTTGGATGCTTAGGGATCAGGTCTGAAACCGAGACCCACAAGCTGTACAAATGAAAAGGTGACAAATTAAACAAGTGACAAATTTGACCAAAAATGGCCCTCAGCATTTACCAGTCAAAGGATGAGTTGGCTTAAACACCATATCTCACAGTCAGTCGATATTATTTGAGATAAAAATAAAATGTGTATGGAACGTCTATGCTGGTTTGAACCCCTATATTTTAACATGCATATAAATCCAGACCAAATCCACCTAAAAACAGAAACGATGTCAGCGGTCATAAAAATAGTTGCACAGCTCTCTTTTGATTGGTCAATCACTTCATTGTTGATTTATTTATTGAATGATTTACATTACGGTGGCCTAGCGGTCATCAAAGTTCCAGGTTCGATCAGTAGTAGTGCATGAGGTTACCTGTAAACTGGAGCGTTACAAGCACCGCTGTGCTCGTGAGTGAGACACTTAACCTGAGCTTGCTCTGGGGGACTCTCTCTACAATTAATGTAGCATAAACTGTCAACAGCTAATGAATGTCCTGTATCTGTCTGAGTCACACTCACCTCTGCTCCTCTCTCCTCCTGCTGTCTGCCAGCTATGCTAATGTGAAGAAATGCAGTAATGAAGGACGTGCGCTGATGCAGCTGGACTTCCAGCAGTTCCTGATGAAGCTGGAGAAGCTCACTGACCTCAGACCAATTCCAGACAAGGAGTTTGTAGAGACCTACATCAAAGCATACTACCTAACTGAGAACGACATGGAGCAGTTCATCAAGAACCACAGGGTAAGACGGGTGACACCTGACAACACAATTTAGGCAGGTTCTTAAAAGGTCAGAAAAGGGTTCAGTATTTTCTCTATATCTGTAATATTTTTGCTTTGAAATTACTAAAAAGTTGTTTTTTTGCCCTCAAAATGAGAAAAATATATCAAAAATATTTTTTGCTGTATATATATACATGTATTTATTTATTTATATAAATGTGTATATATATATATATAAATGTGTGTATGTATATATATATATATATATATATATATATATATATATATATATATATATATATATATATATATATACAGTCAAACCAAAAATTATTCAAATATTTTGATATATTTTTATTAGTAGATGCAGGACACTATAGTTCATTTATGTAAGTGAGGATAGCAAAATAAAGTAAACTGTGACATATTAGTGGACTACCAGTAAAATTGATAAAAACTTGGACCAAAAATTATTCAGACCCTTAGACCTGACCATGTTTTGCTTAAGTGTTATCTGACATTATCAAGATTAATATTTCTGACACAGTTTCTTGTCATATTTTATTACCATTTTTTTAAACTACAGCGAATAAACTGTTTTATTTGTGTGAAATGTTGAAGGTGTCTGAATACATTTTGGTTTATACAATACAATGTATATAGAATTCCATTTAAATATTAAATATTAATCATCTACATATGACCCAGTCTGCTGGATCGTATGTATATTGTTTTTTGTCAGTGACAAATTATCAGAATGTGTTCCACTATAATATTTAAAATGTAATATTAAACTTTTGAAAAATATTATTTTAATTATGAACTGATATAACATTATATAGTAATAAACTATATGAATCATAGTTTTGAATCGATTAATTGAAGCGAAGTTACGCTTAATTTTATTCACAGAGATGAATCAAACTTACCAACTCTGGCACCATGTCGGTGACGTTTAAATCAGAGATACTTTTTAAAACTAATTTAATTTAATAAAAACCATCAAAACCATTGTGAATATTTTCTATACGATGCAGCGCTAAATGATTCCTTGTTAAATGCTTAGTAAAGCGTGTTGCGCAAGGCAGATTTAATTCTTCATTAAAGAGAAGGATTGTTGTGAAAGGCGTCTCCATTAGAGATTTATCATGAGTTTGTTTTGTAGGAGTACTCAATGAAGCAGCTGACTAACCTGGTCACCGTCTGCCTCGGGTCCCACATCAACAAGAAAGCACGACAGAAACTCCTCGCAGCTATCGATGACATTGACCGGCCGAAAAGATAAATAAATGCCAACGAACTACCCCGAAACACCTTCTCTGTTACTCGTCCAGTACCTATTATCGTATGCGGCCTGCGTTTTGTTTATCAGCCATTTAAACGTTTGCGGTTTCTGTTTACGTTTTATTAGGAATGTAAGCAGGACGTGCTCTGACTACATATGAAGCGGTCATTTGGAGGGCTGTAAAGGATAATGGGTAATGAAAGTGTTATCAGTATCACTTGAATCACAACACAAAAGAATGACTCATGCCCTCATGTTTTAGCTGTGGCAAAACAACCATATTTCCCTTTTTGAGGAATTTGTGCTGGTTCTGTAGCATGGGGCTTTTTAAAAAGATACCGAGACATCCTCTAACACACCGAGGCTCTGTCTCTGTTGTTTTACACAAAATGTACGCGCATCTTTGTCTTGTTTTGACAGGCCACTGCTAGCTGTACGACACTGGTCTCATCCTGTTACAAAAACACCTCCGCTTATTTCTTGGGTATTGATTTAATAATTTATGACACTTATACCAGATCCCAGAGACCTATTAGTATTGTTGTCATTGTCATGAAATACATTTGTGCTGGAATGTGACTACTTGTATGTTAATAGTAATAACAAGAGGAAGAGACTCTAAAAAAAGACCTGAAACCTTCCTGTTAGAAAATGATAAAACTATTTATTTCAGATGCTGTATGTCTGAAATGCAGAGATACTGTGTTTCGCTCACTGAAATGTTGTTTCGTTTGTGGTAACTAAATTGTGTAATAATATTCATCTGTACCAAGTTGAAGGCAAGGTTGTACAATAAATACGCTAACATTCTTATCATGTGAATAATGATACTTAAGAATTCTGTTTCATCCTTTTTTTGTGTGTTATGAAAACTGACCGGTTTGCATTGAATACATTTTGATGTTCAAGACGCTAAATCCTCACATTAAGCGTACTAAAACCATTCATTCGCATTTTTTTTCCGCATACAGAGCATTGCCAAAACTATCCCCGCTCACGTGGATCCGCGTAAATGACTAAAAATTCTGTATTATTCATGTCAGGCCAGGAGTTGGTGCTGTCACTTTGTGAAGAAAAACTTTGCGCCACCTATAGACTGAACACGCAATACCCATGATGTCGCTGTTTTCGCAAATTCGTGTTTTTGTAGTTTACACGTGGACTATAACGGTATCGTTCTGAATCCTGTTTTCAAAAGTTTGCATTTTCAGGCCCCCAAAACGCCATTGTCGTGTAAATAAATGGCCAAAATGCATTAAACTATTTTTTTGTTGAAAATGGTGTCGTGTAAAGGCACCTTTACATATTGCCTGAATGTCAGCTGTTTCCTCAGTGGAATTGAAAAATGAAGTCGCCGATCTCAATCCCTAAACATGCCTGTTTCCTGTTCTAGTTTTGCTGTTAGATGTTAGCGTAGGACTAGACCTGGGGTTACCAAACAGACTTCTGGAGGGACACTGAGTTTAATTCCAACCCCAAATAAACACACCTGAACCAGCTAATCAAAGTCATCTTAACAGTGTTTGGGGTAACACATTACCAGTAATGCGAGCTATGTAATCTGATTACTTTTTTCAAGTAACTAGTAAAGTAACGCAATACTTTTAAATTTAGAACAAAAGTTAAGGAAAAGTTGAGAAAAAAGTAACTAAGTAACACAATTACTTACTATCTTAAGGACTAATAAAAATGTACTGCATTACTTTTAAAAGTACACTCTAAAACTAAATGTTCAGAATACTCAAAACATTTCAGCAAACGTATTACTTCAAAACATTTAAGTAAACTAACTTTAAGTAAACTAATTTTTTTAAGTTAATAGAACTTAATTTTTGTGAAAAGTGGGGCGAGGCCGAGAGCTGTGGAAGCGGAGCAAGGCCAGTGTGGTGCACAGGTGTCTCACATTAACAATCATGTCACCGGCATCCCACAGTTCTCAGCCTCGCCCAACTCATAATGTTAATAACATACAGCTCATTTACATAAACGTCATGTCTGACGCAAAGCATGCTGGGAATTAGACATCTGCTGCAACTCAACTCAATCATATTAAATTCAGCTTACTACAATGAAATTTTGAGTTCACGCAACTTTTTTCTATTAAATACAATGAACTTTTATTGTGATTTGAGTGAAACAAACTCGCTTGGTTTTACACTGCTTACAAGGAATAATAGAAACTTCCAGGCAGTAAACTAACTAATTTTAAGTTAGTATAACTTAAATTTTTGTGAAAAGTGGGGCGGGGCCGAGAGCTGTGGAAGCGGAGCAAGGCCAGTGTGGTGCACAGGTGTCTCACATTAACAATCATGTCGCCGGCATCCCACAGTTCTCAGCCTCGCCCAACTCATAATGTTAATAACATACAGTTCATTTACATAAACGCCACGTCTGACGCAAAGCATGCTGGGAATTAGACATCTGCTGCAACTCAACTCAATCATATTAAGTTCAGCTTACTACAATAAAATTTTGAGTTCACGCAACTTTTTTCTATTAAATACAATGAACTTTCATTGTTATTTGAGTGAAACAAACTCGTTCGGTTTTACACTGCTTACAAGGAATAATAGAAACTTCCAGGCAGGTGTTTTAAGCATGTTGGAGCTAAACACTGCAGGACAGTGGCCCTCCAGGAGCAGGTTTGGACACGTGACCCTCCGTCCAGACCTCTTTTAGCACAGTGAGCAGAATAAAAAGAAACTCACCACCATTTATAGAACCTGCTTGGCTATATTTAGAGCAGCTAGTAGACACTAAATGATCAACAGTTATAGATTATCATTTTTTTTTTTTTTTTTTAAGAAGTTCTTTAACAACTTTTCACAATGACATATTACCCTTCAGGTATCTCTTTTTTTCCATGCGCTGTGCAGTTTCCTTTAATCCTCTATAGGAAGCAAAGCTTTAGCACTAATTAATTGGCTTCTCCTCCTCCTGTTGTGCTGCACGTTAAATAGCCTGCTTGGGATGGAGTGTATGTATTGATTTGGCCATGACTCATCGTGTGGAGGAGGCATTTTTATGTTTTTTTTAATGGCTGGCAGGGGGGCCGTCTGGAAACCATTGTGTTCTAAAACATCAGAGGACCACCTGAGAGAACATCCTCTCTCACACCTTCATAACCGTGCACAGCAGTTTATCATTCACTGAAGTATGGAAATACAGCATTGGAGAATTTCTCCTGGAAACACTTAATGATAATGCGTTTATAAAGTCAACTTGCAAGCCAGCATTGTTTTGCAGATGATTTCAGATGATTTTGTTTTTTTTAATTTTATGTCTGTTTATTAGAATTTAATAAAATCTTCCATTATCATTGACTATTCTGGTCTGCTTCAAACAGAAACAAAGGACATCAATTGCAAGGCATCATATATTTGCATACTGAATTATGATTGGCCTTCTAGTTTGTGTATATTCAAGCCTTTATAGCTACCAAAATCAACATCTACTTTTTTTCTGCCTTGCAAGCACAGGAATTGCAAATATAGTTGAATCTGTTGCATGTGCTCACATTTATGGAATAGACTCGGACACATTTATGCAAAGCCGTCTTCTGTAATTAATGTCATGTTGTAAGTGTGCAGTTCACTTAAAACAGAGTTTGGACTTCATGTGGTTTTATCAGAGGAGATTTATCACGGTGTTCTGGCTGAATTCCACAGCGTTTCATTACTGTCATGGTTGGTGTGCTGCAGTTCCTCCACTGTGAACCTGCTTGAATCCCACTCTTCTGCTCCTGATCAAAGCTGAATTTTGCACGCTTGTTTATTTTAGAAATCTATGCTTCACTGGCTGTTTATATACCTTGTTGGCACCATCTATTTTTGTGTACATCACCATATTAAAATGTGAAACCTTGCTACAAATGCTTTGCGTGTTTTTATTTTACCAGCTGATTTAAGATATAATATGCTTATAAAGTGTGTTTTCCTTTGCGCGACCTGATGTTGCTCTAGTGCTGATGTACTGCCTTATTTCACAGGACACTTAAAGGGTTAGATCACCATAAATTAATCACTCACCCTCACATCGTTGCAAACCTAAGATTTACGTTCATCTTCAGAACACAAATGAAGATCTTTTCAATGAAATCTGACATATTTCTGTCGCTCCATTGACAGCCTATGCAACAACTACGTTCAAGCCCCAGAAAGGTAGTAAAGACATCATTAAAGTAATCCATGTGACTCAAGTGGTTTTATGAAGTGACGCGAGTGCTTTGTTTGTGCAAAAAGAAACATAAATTACCACTTTATTTACAAAATATGCTCATTCACGCAACGTCTGCTCTCGCATCAACAACACACATACGCCGTGGTGCTCTTGTAAACGTGAGTTGGAGATATTTTCACTATGAAGAACCTTTTGTGCAATGAAAATGATTCATTGATGTTAACAGGCGAAATGGATGAACCGTCCATTCACAAAGTTCAGCATGCCACCCACCACTTGACTATTTATTAGAAGTGATTTAAAGGCACACTATGTAAATCTTTGCCACTAGAGGTCGCTTATTCAAAACAAAAGCGTTGCTTGACGACGCCTTGATTTCGCAGAATCATGGGAAGTGTTGTCTTCACATCTACAGCCATCTACTTGGTCAGAAATCATGTTCACGGATGAGATTATTAATGTTACTGTAGTATGAAGCAGAGCAGGATCGCTGCAGCGATTGATAATGAGAGACGAGCGCAGCGGAACTTTTATTATGCCGCAGTCGCCGCTTCCGCTTCCGCTTTTTCCTGTCAAGCGTATGTGAGGTGAAGCAGCGCAGTTTTATCATATTAGATACATTTGTGTGTTGAAAGTTGTTATAGTGCTACTCTGCATTCGCTCGGCGGCTGCTATGAGACACTGCAGTAAGCTAGATCGATATTAGACATGGTAAAACACGGTAAAAATCTAGAAAACGAGATTTAAACATTAAGTCTTACTATGTGTGCTATATAACTTGTTTTCTGTCGATGAATGTATCCAAACAGTTGCTCACCTGTCTAATAAAACGCATAAAATATTAAAGCGTCTTCGGTGTTTCCATGGTTTCTACAAAATAAAACTGGAAATCGATGGTAATGTGGGTATGATGTCATTTATAGGCAACGCACAGATACGGTTCGTGCCCTGGTTAACAATCGCTTATTTCTCTGACATTCTTGGAAACTTTTGGGATAATGTAAGTATGTACAGTAAGTACACTATGCAACTAAATGTATACCACTCTTGGATATTTAAATCCAAAAATCTTACATATTGTGCCTTTAATTATGGTTCTTGTCTCCCCCCTCGGTGTATTTCACCATGTTGACGTGTTTCACTAAACGTCGCAGTGAAACAGAACAATCAGTACCTGTATGACTGAAGAAACAGACAGAAAGACCAACAAAGAGAAAAAAAGTAATTGGGCTGCAGCTAATGGTTGTTTAAAATCAGCATGAAATCCAAATTGACGATGCTTACTTTTTAAAATTAAATATTTCAGTATTATAAATGATTTATCCGTGCACATAATTCATGTGCCTCGTAAACTTTTACCAAAATAACTTCCCCTGCCTCTTGCAGTGACATCTCTTCTCTGATGACGGTTTTACTGGCGTGAGGGCGGAGCTACCTGTCACTCACATGAGATCGACCAATAGCAAACCACAACCATCCAATCATGGACAAAATCAAGTCCCGCCCTACACTTTGTTCTTGTTTGAGAAGCGGTTTCATTCGGACAGACATCACAAAATGAAAGAAAAGAAATGCTAACTTTTGTAAATTACAATAACTACACCGCTCTGAGAATTTCAAATCTGTCTATATTTTGCCCAATGCTGGAAAGGTTAATTGGGGAAAAACAGGAAAACAGGTTTAACATTAATTACCACACAGGTCCATTTTAAAGTCACATAGACTAATTAACATACGCCTTTTTTTTTTTCTTGTCTTGTTTTTCCTAATTGACCTTTAAAGATGTACAGCTTCATAGCATTGAACCCAATCTCATCTGACTTTGTAAATGATTTCATAGCATAGAGTTATCAGCAGTGATGTTTTCATGATGGTCATATCAGCTCTAGTGATTCTGACTCCCAGCGAAGCTTTTCTTTGTCGTATTGAGACATCTGAGGTGCCAGATTCAGTTATATACGCTGCGATCGCTTATGTGAACACGAGCGCACAGGGAATTAATGGCAGGACTTATTGAATCTTATTGGTCCCATGGCAAAAGGCACATTCTTACTTAGCTGGATTTATAGGCCATGCACAGGTGTAGTGAGACATTTCCCATGCTTTTTCTTCCTTCTCAATACACTTCTCTGTAAACAAAGTGAAATGTGAGCACCGAGCGCCCTGAAGGCTCTGCGTGGGTTGCCCTGACAACATCCCCATCATTCAATCGCAGGAGCATCTTGCCTTGGTAGCGGGATTGTCGGCGAGACAGACTCTCCGACACTTGTTTTTCGACTTTTGTAGGTCAATCAGTTGCTTTGCTTCTGTTTACACAACAATTTTCACTTCCTAGATAAATTTGCATACTGGAAAGAGCATCTGCATCAGAGTTATTGTAGTATAGTTGAGATTCTATCATTTTATTTCAGTTAATGTTTATTATATTGTAATTAACAGTACCGTTTTAGTTTCAGTTAACTACAGTATGATAGCTCTGATCTCTCTCTTAAAAATGAAGGTTCCAAAAGTGGGTTCCTCAAAGAACATCCATTCTTTAAAAAGAAAAAAATAATATTTTAATATTCTAAAGAACCTTTTCCCACTCTAACGAACCTTTTGCGCAATGTATGTTCCATGGATGTTAAAGGTTCTTTTTTTGTGTTTATTTTTGTCATGTTGTTTATTTGCGGATTCATTCAGAGAAGGTTGTTTTGAAATGCAGGCTTATTCAATATCCTTTAAACATTCTTATCTTATGCATTTTTATGATGATTATGCATGAGGCTGTAATAAATCTGCCTCTAAACATTAAACGGTACATGCGGGATGCAAGGACAGTTCAATATGAGCAATGTCAGAGATGCCAGTTCTGCATGTAACCAGCAATATCTAGAATTCAGACCTTGAGCATAATATGAGATGGCAGGTTGAAAGTGCAGTCAGTTTGTCTTATTGATTCAGCCCTGTCTTTAATTGGACTGTCTGTGGGAAAAGAAGTGGTTGGTCGATTGAACAGAAAGAGTAGCAAAACATTTGTTTACATGGAGATTCATATAAAATATCATCTGACTGCTACAGTATCAGAAGTTGAAACGTACAGATTTGATTTAAATGCAAAAACTTTGGCATTCAAGGTTCATAGTTACGACTGTTCCTTCCATTTAAATGGGTATTTAATTGAAATGCAGACATTTTTGTGCACATTGATCCCCGTTTAAGATTTAATTATGTATTTAGTATTTTATGAAGATCTTCACAGTAGTATTCTGATCATACTGTGAGTCTTAAGCTTTATGAGGCTGAAGGAATGGATATGATTTTATACTCCATAAAGTCTGAGCTCTGTAATGTAAGAGTAACAAATCTCACAGCCAGCCGTCTTTCTGCTAGATCAATGCCATTTGGAAGCAACACATTTTTGGAAATGTCTTCAGTATGAGTTGTAGCCTCAGTTGAAAAAAAATTACATGAGTCATTCCATGAAAGGAGAACCATTCGTATCCTCAACATAAACAAAACAGAAATCTGCTATGATTCTAATAGCTTAAATAGATGAAATTAAGTGTGTGTATGTATTTATAGACATAGATAGATGGATGGATAGAAAGACAGATACAGTAAACAGATAGATAGATAGACTGATGGATGGATGGATAGATGGATGGATACAGTAGATAGACAGATACGATAGATAGATAGATAGATAGATACAGTAGATAGACAGATACGATAGATAGATACAGTAGATAGATGGATACAGTAGATAGACAGATACGATAGATAGATACAGTAGATAGACAGATACGATAGATAGATACAGTAGATAGACAGATACGATAGATAGATAGATACAGTAGATAGACAGATACGATAGATAGATAGATACGATAGATAGACAGATACGATAGATAGATACAGTAGATAGACAGATACGATAGATAGATAGATACAGTAGATAGACAGATACGATAGATAGATACAGTAGATAGACAGATACGATAGATAGATAGATAGATACAGTAGATATACAGATGCGATAGATAGATAGATACAGTAGATAGACAGATACGATAGATAGATACAGTAGATAGACAGATACGATAGATAGATAGATACAGTAGATAGACAGATACGATAGATAGATAGATACAGTAGATAGACAGATATGATAGATAGATAGATACAGTAGATAGACAGATACGATAGATAGATAGATACGATAGATAGATAGATACAGTAGATAGACAGATACGATAGATAGATAGATACAGTAGATAGACAGATACGATAGATAGATACAGTAGATAGATGGATACAGTAGATATACAGATACGATAGATAGATAGATAGATAGATAGAGATAGACAGAAAGACAGATAATTGGATAGACAGACAGACAGATAGATAGAAATAGACAGACGGATGGATGGATGGATGGATAGATATATAGATACGGTTAAATAATAGATAGATAGATAGATAGATAGATAGATAGACAGATAGTTAGATAGACAGACAGACAGACAGATAGATAGATAGATAGATAGATAGATAGATAGATAGATAGATAGATAGATAGATAGATAGATAGATAGATAGATACGGTTAAATAACAGACAGACAGATAGATAGATAGATACGATTAAATAATAGATAGATAGATAGATAGATATGGTTAAATAGACAGACAGACAGACAGATAGATAGATAGATAGATAGATAGATAGATAGATAGATAGATAGATAGATAGATAGATAGATAGATAGATAGATAGATAGATAGATAGATAGATAGATAGATAGATAGATGTGGTTAAATAGACAGACAGACAGACAGACAGATAGATAGATAGATAGATAGATAGATAGATAGATAGATAGATAGATAGATAGATACGGTTAAATAACAGACAGACAGATAGATAGATAGATACGATTAAATAATAGATAGATAGATAGATAGATAGATATGGTTAAATAGACAGACAGACAGATAGATAGATAGATAGATAGATAGATAGATAGATAGATAGATAGATAGATAGATAGATAGATAGATAGATGTCTAGATAGATAGATAGATAGATAGATAGACAGATAGATAGATAGATAGATAGATAGATAGATAGACAGACAGTGTGTTGGTGAATTGCAAGGCTTAATTAATTCATTAGTAATACTTTTAGAATGCATTGTACAAAAATGCTTTAAGTGTTACAGAAATTTGCTATTACAAAAACTTAAAAATATGTCAAAAAATATGACTCTTGTCATGTATTAAATAATGTATAATAGTTTAATCAAGGAAATATTGCATATTAATTCAACTATAAGTAAAAATGAATAAACTGACAAAGGTTTCTGCTGAGAAAAATGCGCATGCAGTGAAGGAGTGTCCGTGACAGAGGGAGCAGTGCGTCCAGATGCTCTCACTGAGAGAGACATGCGCTGATTGATTCACGGCAGCGTTGACGGAGCACATCGAACCTCAGGTGCGCCTCATCCTGAGCTGAACTCTGTCCTCACTTCCCTCCTCTTGGCCACACTCTCTGTTTCTGTGCCTGGACGTGGGCCGGGGTGACAATGATTGAAGGGTTGGCGGAGCCCCAGTCACTACGAGTGAACTGTGAGTTCATTATGGTGCGTATAATTTGGAAACTAGAGTTCCATTTCCTTCAGGATTGCGTGGCATCAAAAGTAAAGTGTTAAAGTTTTAGGTAATTACGCATGATTGAAATGCTGCATTGAATACACTTGACAAGGGCCAGATTTCAGCCTACTAAAGGCAAATTAGCGTGAGACTGCTATAAAAGTACAGATAGGATTGGACAGTTCTGTGGGTGGTTTACGGAGATCTTCTCACAAACAAGCAGAGTTGATGATAATCAGTCGTGATCTACTAACAACAGGTGCAAAATGGGTTGACATGCTTTTTAGAAACAGTAAATAGTCGCGCAAATACCTGTAAATTGACTAGCTTAAACCTTAGTAAATCACGTTACATGATTCATTCAAATTCTCTATTAATTTTAGGTCTGAAAGGGAACGTCCCACAAATGCATATTTTTAGCCTATAGTCCGCACTGCGAATCTTTATTAAATACTGACTATTATTATTTTTTTTATTTATTTTACATCAAAAGTGGGTAAATCTGGCACTTAATGTGCAAATATTTCAGTCTGCTGCTCATTAGAATCAACATATTTAAATTTCAAGTTTCAGACAAACTTTCAAATCACTGTAATCCCATCTAGAACAAATTCGAGAGTGCTTTAGACATAGCTAAGCAAATATGTGGAGTCATGCTGTTGAAAAAATTATCATGCTTGTATCAGAAGCCATTGTTTTTTTTTTTCACTGGCTCCACACGCACAGGATTCTGGGATATCATACCTTGCTTCCTTCAAAAACCGACCAGATGGAGCCCGCTGTATCAACAAGCAAAACAATGAGGAAAAATGCAAATATGCTTCAGGTTTTGATTGTGGGATCATCTTTTTACCTGCAGACAGTGTTTCAGTGTTTCAGAGGGAGCCTGTTGATTTGGTGCTTTAACACAGTGTTGTGATTTTAGAGCTCTATTATAAATGTTCAAGTGAATAACATTGTGATTTTATTATTATTCATATTATTCATGTATTCCGTCACCACTTAGCTCAGCATTAAATCAAGGATCCGTTAACAAAGTGCCATTAAACATTTTTATGTTGTTTTTTGGGGTAAAAAAAATTCATTCAGGAAGAAACAAAAACTCTGATAGCTGATTTATTTCTGACATAATACACTTACATGACATGACCAGAGTTAAAAGGTTATTTGTCAAAGTTGAGCAATATATTTTTTGCTAGGAGTTAGTCAAGGTTCAGTGTGTGTGTTTCGTGACAATGCGGTTGGATACGAGTAGATCCTCTGATGAGCGTAACAGACACATGCATTTGTCCTGCCAGACAGCTGACGCTACAAAACGCGAGCCTGGATCTTCTGAAATTCACTTCTTGAAAACAAGCTCTCTATGATACTAACTATATGTTTGACTATATGCAACTTTTTGACTATATGTTTACTTTTTTAAGTAATTAGTACAGCAACGCATTACTTTTACATTTACAAAATATCTGAGTTACTTTTTCAAATAAGTAATAAGGTGTTGTCTTGGTAAACAACAAAAGTGAAATTGGACCGGTTTGCCATGGTGTTCCTCAGGGATCTGTCTTGGGTCCTGGATTGTTTAGTGTTTATATGCTTCCTTTGCGGCAAATCATTAGGAAATTCTTTTATGCTGATTTTAGAGTGTCTGCAGGAAATAAAAACGTGGATGCACCATAATTTTTTAAAACTGACAAAGGTTTTATTCATTGACACATCAGCGGCTATTCACAAAGGTGGCAATTTTTAATTTGATTATGGATGGAAGTGTCATATTTCCATCTAGTCGTAACCTTGGTATGATTTTTGACACTCATCTGACGCTAGACTTACATATTACGAGTATATTAGGGTAGTCGAGGCCTAGTGGTGAGGGAGTCGGGCTTGTAATCTGAAGGTTGCCGGTTCGATTCCCATGCCGGCAGGAATTGAAGGTGGGGATTGTGAATAAACAGCACTCTCTCCACCTTCAATACCATGACTAAAGTGCCCTTGAGCAAGACACCTAACCCCTAATTGCTCCCCTTGTAAGTCGCTTTGGATAAAAGTGTCTGCTAAATGATGAAAAATGTAAAATGTAAAAATATTAACACTTGCATATTAAGAGCAAGAATTAGGCCTTGCCTCTCTCTGTCTGACGCTAAAAGATTATCTCTTTTTTTTGTTATAAAAACAAACAGACCGCACAATCCCGATGAGCAAAAATAATGTAACGCAATACTTTAAATAAAAAGTATCTAACACAATTAGTTACTTTTTTTAGGGAGTAACGCAACATTGAAATGCATTACTTTTAAAAGTAACTTTCCCAACACTGATTATATGTCAAATTTGAATGTGTAAATCACAAGTACAACAACTGGCTTTTGCATGTCAAATGTCCTGGCATGATCAGAGGTCACATGTGTCTCTGAACGAGGCTCTTGGGAACGACGTGCTGATAGCGCTCTGAGCGAGAGGTCACTTGGATTTTCTCCAGGGCCACGGCCAAAATATTTGGCGTTTGTGTGTTTCCTTCTCCACCCATGAGCTCGTTCTTCTTTCCCACTGTCCTGCGTGTGATTTCTTACACGGTGACCTCTGCTGAAAGAAAGAGGAGGCTGATATGGGGAGAGAATAAAGGTCAGGTTGTGTGGGATTTTCTGTGAAGTGCCAATAGAGATGTTCCTCTTGTTTGTATACTCACGATCGTGCTTTTTTTTACTCAATGGGTTTTCATCAAAGCGGATGCAGGCGATGGTTTGTGTTCCCTGCAGACGCGATGAAAGAGCAGGGGTTTAAACCCACTTACTATTCAACTCATCAGAGATCAGAAAGAGCTCGGACAGACATGAATCAGTTTAAACGCTCAATCTCAGCTGTAGCACCATTTCAACTCATCTTTTATCATTATCACACATGATGACCTATTTACAGTATGTGGTCTATCATAAAAATAACTTATCATATGTTTCTAGAGATAATTGGTGTTAATCACATTAAAATTTGTTATGTATTTGTATATTGTAATACATAATTTCACATTGAAGCTCCAAATAAACAACATAAAAGACGTTGTATTATAAATATTTAATTTTTACCATTTTTAACAAGTATAGGCCTTACTGATATCCCAATTAAATGGATTTTTTCTCAATTTTTGAGGATGAAATGAGTAATTACAGCAACTTTACAGAATCATTCTTTTATTTTAAGAAGAAATTGTTCACCAATGAAGCATTTACTTGTATAAAAATGCAGTAAATGTCTAAAAGTAAAAAATATTATTATAAATTAATATTACTGTTATAATTTATCATATTTTATTCCTGTGATGGTATATTTTCAGCAGTGGTATTTTATCATAGTTTTGACAATATCTTGAATTTGCTTTTATTTGTGTATTGCTAGTTTTTATGTTAATTTTATTTAAAAAATTTTGGTCTTTTTTGTTATGGGCTATTGCTTTTTATTATTTATGTTATTATTATTATTGTTGTTGTTGTTATTTAAAAAATACTATTTCGGTTTAATTTATTTTTATTTCAGTTTTAGGTTTAGTTTAGCTTTAGGGTTTTTTTTTTTTTAGGTTAATAATTTCAGTGCTTCAAGTTAAAATAATTTCAGTTTATTGCCAAGACAACATTTCTTTTTTTAGGTTTCTCAACTACTATTAATTTATATATATATATATATATATATATAGTGACAGTAACAGTAACAGAAATGTTTTTAGTAGTTTTAGTTAATGATAATAAACCATTCATACTGCAGAGTTTGAATAGTGCAGCATTTATTTGTAATAGCAACATTAGAAATGTTTTACTGTCATTTTTGATCAATTTGATGTGTCCTATAGGCAAATAAAAGGATCAATTACTTTATAAAACAAACATTTACAGTAATAAACAGTAATATACATACATTACACTCGCTTTATGTTAATGTTCTAATCAATTCACAAGAAATCTTCTGATTTAACGTGATGTCTGTCTGTATCAACACCTTTTAAGTTTAATATCCAGATTTAGAGAACATAACTAATCATTAACCAACTTTTAATTACATTTTATTGTCCACAGTATGTCTTTCTTGCACTTTTATTTAAAAAAATTGTATAAAACGCTGCTTTTCAGGCCTGAGGAACTTTCTTTGAGTTTGTTCTGTAAATCCTGCAGTCATAGTTAATGAAGTCTGCTTTTAGAAAATCACAGTGCTTGGTAACGACACAGGAGGATGCTTTGGAGAGAAAAAAACGGCTATTAGTTTCTTCTCAAACTAGCCGTTGTTTCCATTTTGCCTGCATATTAATAGAAGTAGACGTGGGTGATAATTGATACTTCACGAAACGCTCTACTAAGCCATGTGAATGCAGAGACCTGACAGCCTGCAGATGAAGTCTGAGGAGCTCCTTTCTGTGGTGTCAAGAGATTCATCATGGAGATAAATGGAAATTTAACACACAGATTGTTAAAATATATTCGTATTTGTCTTTCTTAGAAACATTTACAGCAGTTCTGGTCAGTGTGCGTGCCTGCGTGTGTGTGTGTGTGTGTGTGTGTTACCTAAATGATTGTTTTTAATGGATCTGTCCGTCTTACTTTATAGAGCAGAAGATCTTCCCATCATGCCTCCAGGCTGTCATGGCCTCAGGCTGAGGGTTAAAACTCTCCCACTTAAACACTCAAGGCAGAGATACGGTTCCAGAGGTAACCAGTGAAAACTAACTCTCCCCAATGTTTACATGTCCTATTTACAGAACAGACTGAGAATTAGTCTGGTTAAGGCCACCATTAAATGACTAAAGACTAAGTAAACACAAATTACCATCTTAGACTCCAGTTTAATGCCTCCTGACACATCATTGTTTTAGGGAAAAGAAAACTGGCTTTCAGAAGTACAGTGAAAACAAACGATTTTCTTCATCAGTATTTTTGCCGTTCAGTATATCTAAACATTCTTAAATCAAGTTACATTTACTTGAGCAAAATCACTTAAATTATGCCCTTTCACAAAGAATTGATTTTTGTTTTCGGGGTCTACTAGAATTGTTTTTTCTTTTTTTCACATTGTTGCAGCTCCTCTCTTCCCAGTCTGTCAGTAACGCTCTGTTTAGGTCCTGTCTCTATGAAGCCCCTCCTTCTTGAAAGCGCAGTGTTCTATGATTGGTCAGCTAGACCAGTGTGACGTGATTGGTCAACCGCTTCATGCAAGGAAATGTCACTCCGCTAACAATCGAGGTGTTTCATGGAGTTCAGAATAATTCCCGCTGGAGAGGCTTTGTGCTTTTCAGACCTTTTTCATGCTCAAACAGCAACATTACACACTAAAGAAAGTTGAAAATGTAAAAAAAAAAATAAAATAATAGGTCCTCTTTTACATATAATGTCTTGTTTTCTAAAAAAAAATGGTCAAAATTAAGTGACTTAAAAACAATAGAAAAAAATGTTACACTCCACTTACAGATGTTTTTTCTTGTTTTTAGCACAGTCATTTAATTTTGATCTTTTTTTCAGAAAACAAGACTTAATTGCAGTCTTGCTTCTCAAGTAAATATCTAAGTGTTTAGACATATGTACTGGAAAACGAGACAAAAATACTGATTTTTTGCAGCGCGTTCATACACCCACATATTTATCTTGTTAAAGCAAAAAATGTAAATTCTGTCTTTAATTCCTCTCCCTCATGTCGTTCTACACCCGTAAGACCTTCATTCATCTTCAGTACACAAATTATGATATTTATGATGAAATCCGATGTCTCAGTGAGTCTCTTTCAGATGCCCAGAAAGATACTAAAACAGATTTAAAACACTTCATGCGAGTACAGTGCTTCAACCTTAATGTTATAAAGTGACGAGAATACCAAAATAATGACTTTTCAACAATATCTAGTGATGGCCGATTTCAAAACACTGCTTCGAAGCTTTACGAATCTTTTGCTTCAAATCAGCGGTTCGGAGCGCGAATCAAACTGCCAAATGTGAACTATTGAAATTGCAAATCA
Source organism: Zacco platypus (assembly GCA_038088235.1). Lineage (NCBI taxonomy): Eukaryota > Metazoa > Chordata > Actinopteri > Cypriniformes > Xenocyprididae > Zacco > Zacco platypus. Next base: position 27,314,019 of record CM076071.1, read on the forward strand.
CTTATGATGTAACAAAGCCACGTACTGAAATCACGTGACTGTGGCGCTCCGAACCACTGATTCGAAGCAGTGTTTTGAAATCGGCCATCACTAGATAACGCTTTATAATATTAAGGTTGAACCACTGTACTCACATGAACAGTTTTAAATATGTTTTAGTATCTTTCTGGTCATTGAAAGTGTCAATAGAGACTCACTGAACCATCATATTTCATCAAAAATATCTTAATTTGTGTGCTGAAGATGAATGAAGGTCTTATAGGTGAAGAACGACATGAGGGTGAGGAATTAATGACAGAATTTTTAACTTCACTGGTTTAATTTGGGCAAAAACTTTTATTTAGTGCTTTTTCATAACAATACAGACAATCTCCTGAACTCTAACAGGGTCATTATCGTATTATCGTAATGGCACCACTGGGTGTTTGTCCTGTATGTCAGACAATTGCATAATTGGCTTAAGCACAATTTATGGAAATCATTTATTGAGAACGATAATTGTATATCTGTGTTCATACAGCTGTACTGAGTGATTCTCTTTCATATGTCCCACTGGGCTCACAGATTGCAGTTATTATTTCATGATACAATCAGTAGTTTGTGATGATTTTGAATCCGCTGTCATTGTCTTCAGCACAAAGAGATGAAAGAGATTCAAACGCCCGGAGAAACACACAATCAAACGCTCACGATCGTCATTTGATGCGTGCGATTATGTACCACTTCCTCCGACAAGACTAAATATTAATCACACAATGGTGCGTGGCGTGACATCAGCAGTATTTGTGCTGAATGTAAATGACGTATTGGTACTTGTTCAAGCTGAAGTATCCGAGATGAATGACTGTGATTCCCTATTAGAGAGGTCAGCAGACATGCTTGAAGGAATACTCTGGGTTCAGGACAGCCAAATGTTTATGATTATAACAAAAAATAATTTCTATTTGTCCTTCCTTTTCTTAAAAATAATGGGTTACAGTAATGGACGTGAATGAGGCAGATTCATACACCCTGTAAACAATGTGTTTTTAGTGTGAAAATAATCAATTATGGTATCAAAATGAGTTTCTGCTTTTAGATTTTCAAAAAAATGCTCTTATTCATTTCCATTGTAAGCACCTCCCCGTGGAGTTTTTGCTTTATAAATGTTTTGTTGTAGTCAACATTATAATGTTCCATTTCTTTATGATTTCTCAGTTTCCAAAAGTCAATGATACGCAAACAATTTTACAAGCACAAAGAAGCGCCTTCAAAACTGAAGTGAAAACAGAGACCACAGCAAACATTTTCATAAGTATATATATATATATGACTGAAATTGCTGAACAAAACATCAGTACAATGTCATCCCTGGATCAATATCAAATGAAACTCTGATACAAACAAACAATGATTTTTAGAATGAAATATGACACATTTTCACATTGTACGTTTATAATCGACCCAGTACAAAACCTTTATACTCGAATCAAATCGACTAATTTCATGTTGTGACCCGAGATGAAAAATACAATCAGGTATTCATTTTTTTTTCGCCCCTAATTATCAATCAGATGATAATTAATGCATCAGACCCATCTGATCATTATTCAAATAAGAGTTTGAAACCCCCATAGATTAAAATAACATTTTTAAGACATTATCTTCAATGGTTAAATTCAAATATATACATTAAATTTTTATATATCTGTCATATTTAGCGCCAGTCAGGCATAAAACTATTTAAAAGGTTATTTTAAAGGTATTTTAAAGGTTCTTAATTTTGTTTTAGAGGTCTCCTACAACAGGTTTACGTGTATCCAAGGTCAAGAAACACTTTAATTTGATCATAAAATATATTGCACATCAACTCTATTCTAGCAGTGCCTGAAAACGGTTTGTTCCCAGGTCTAGTCAAATTAAACCCCTCCTTTCCAAGAGCCAACTCTGCTCTTGATTGGTCGGAAGGCCCAGTCTTACAGTACGTGTTGGAAATGAAACGCCTATTACCATCTCTGAATTTCAGCTCTCCTCAACGAACAGTAACGATGGCGGTGTATCAACTGACCCTTCGCAAACAGTTTGATTGACAGGCGTTCTAACCAATCATAACCCCAAGTTAGTAGATTAACATTGGTGAACTTTTGAAAGAAACTTTTGGTGCAAAATTGTGTGTGCTCACATCTTTCCGCGATTCCTTCTGATGTTCATTCATGTTTATTTGATACTATAAATTTTGATGCTATTAAAATTTCTTTAAAAAAATTACAATATTTTAAATATGAAACTGTTTCATGTCAAAACTAATATGCTCTGTCTTGTTCTTCGACGCGTTGTCAGTGTCCTCTTTGCTCCGCGATGTATTTTTCGTGAGAACATGATGTGTGGCGTGAGAGCGGACATAGCAACAGTAACTAAGGGGGGCGGGTCTTTGCGTACAGTCAGTTGCTGACGATTCAGAATTGATTCTTTCTTTTAAGAGACAATAACTTTATCTTTCGTGCATTTTGATCTTTAAAACTTTGCAGACCTTTTACAATAACAAACAGTTATATTACACACTGCATGAAAGGTAACATTCGAAAAGCATAATAGGGGCACTTGGTTACAAGAGAAATTGATTACAATCTTTTCGGAAATGCTTTGTGATATGTGTTGTCATATTATCATTAATACAGTTATTTTAAATCTCATTAGGAAGATTTCTCAGGAGGGAACATTAAAACCAAGTGTGTTTATGGTCACGTCTGAAAGGGCAGTGGAGCAAACAAAGGACATTTGTCAGTTCTGCACCTGTAGAGGCTGACGGTTAGTAGATGTGACACCGGGTATTCCAGAAATATCTTCAACTGCTGCTGTGCTTCTACACCCCTGGGGCAGATCAAACCACATCTTAGTCACAGAAGTCAATTACACTGAATGTGATTAGCCATGATGTTGAACCTTTAAACCGAAATGCCAAACGAAGATGGCTGCTCTTGCAAGCAGTGGGCAAAAGCGATGTCTGGCTTAGGACAACTGACATCTTCACCCTTTAATCAAATATTATTAAAAAAAAATTGTTAAATATTTTGTAAACATATTGTGTAGTTGTGCTTGGAGTCGGTTGTTTTATTTGTGATGATGCTTAGAAACATGCCAAATTTTGCTGGCATCATTTTTGGCCGGCACAAGCAAAAACAAGAGAGAGCCAACAAAATATCTGTAATCGATGTATGATTTTCCAGTCAGCTTTTTTTCCTGCATAGTAATGTCCTGTAACTGTAGCTTATGGAAGCTTGTTTCCGCCACTGATTAAAAAAAATAAAAAAGGTCATTTTTATCTCACAATTCTGACTTTTATTCTTGCAATTCTGAGTTTACATATCTCAATTCTGACTTTTTTTTATCAGAATTGTGTGATATAAACTCACAATTGCGTTATAAAGTCAAGAATAATGAGATATAAACTCTCAATTCTGACTTTTTTTTATCAGAATTGTGTGATATAAACTCACAATTGCGTTATAAAGTTAAGAATAATGAGATATAAACTCACAATTTTGACTTTTTTTTATCAGAATTGTGTGATATAAACTCACAATTGCGTTATAAAGTCAAGAATAATGATATAAACTCTCAATTCTGACTTTTTTTCTCAGAATTGTGTGATATAAACTCACAATTGCGTTATAAAGTCAAGAATAATGAGATATAAACTCACAATTCTGACTTTTTTTTATCAGAATTGTGTGATATAAACTCACAATTGCGTTATAAAGTCAAGAATAATGATATAAACTCTCAATTCTGACTTTTTTTCTCAGAATTGTGTGATATAAACTCACAATTGCATTATAAAGTCAAGAATAATGATATAAACTCTCAATTCTGACTTTTTTTTATCAGAATTGTGTGATATAAACTCACAATTGCATTATAAAGTCAAGAATAATGATATAAACTCTCAATTCTGACTTTTTTTTTATCAGAATTGTGTGATATAAACTCACAATTGCGTTATAAAGTCAAGAATAATGAGATATAAACTCTCAATTCTGACTTTTTTTTATCAGAATTGTGTGATATAAACTCACAATTGCGTTATAAAGTCAAGAATAATGATATAAACTCTCAATTCTGACTTTTTTTTATCAGAATTGTGTGATATAAACTCACAATTGCGTTATAAAGTCAAGAATAATGAGATATAAACTCACAATTCTGACTTTTTTTCTCAGAATTGTGTGATATAAACTCACAATTGCGTTATAAAGTCAAGAATAATGAGATATAAACTCACAATTGCGTTATAAAGTCAAGAATGATGAGATATAAACTCACAATTCTGACTTTTTTTCTCAGAATTGTGTGATATAAACTCACAATTGCGTTATAAAGTTAAGAATAATGAGATATAAACTCATATATATAATATATACTCATAGATATAAACCTTTTTCTCAGAACTGAGCTTACATCTTGCAATTCTGACTTTATAACCCACAATTGCGAGTTATAAAGTGAGAATTGTCAGATATAAACACGAGGAAAAAAAGAGCGACTTTTATATCTCACTATTCTGACTTTATTTGTCGCAGTTGTGAGTTTGTCTTGCAATTCTGAGAAAAGAAGTCAGAATTCCGAGAAAAAAATTACCTTTTTTATTATTTTATTAGTTTGCCCTTTTTGTGCCAAATACCTTTGTCGGATAAATACCTTTATGTTTTTTCTTCCCTCATATTTGAAATGTTTTCCATATTTTGATGTTTTAATCAAACTTGGAGGGTCATTATAAATATCCCATTCGTATATCACTTTTGGCCACTAGTGTATATATTCCTTAGATTCGGTGATATGAGATTATGCATTTGTATGTAAAAATATAAGCAAATTATTAACCTTCAGCTATAAGCCATCATATTTAATTTTATGCACAATATAGAGGCATGTGGAGTCTGTACACATGGACACGATTGCAAAGAGTGAAAGTTTGACAAAATATTTTTTTTTCTTCTGAAAGCACAATAGTTTTTCAGTGGTATCTCCAACACAAGCAATAGACACTTCAAAAACATGAGCAAGAAATGAGCTTTTTGACTTCAAACTTAGAACTGTAGCTCAATGAGCTTAATGACTGACTGTATGCACCATGATAAATCAATTTCACATTGAACTAAAACAATTACATGGTGAATACCAAGTCCGAGGTACGGACACAACTCACAATGAAATGAACCAACTGTCACAAATTCACCTCAAACCCATTGAAACACAACACACTATGTACAGCTAAACATCTGTTTTAAATAAAAGTACAGTGCTGTAGTCCATATAACAAAAAAAATAAACATTTCGTACAGAAGAAAATACAAGCTTGTGTCCAGAGTGTCATTGTATTAGATATATAGTTTACACTGCTGCACTAGGAAAGTGTTCCTATACTGTCAATACTTAAAAGGTACACTATGTATCTTTTTGCCGCTTATTTTTCGGAAGAACACTGTCTTGGTTGTGCTTCGTCTCTGCGTGACTGTGGATGAATATGGTTTTCCTGCTGCTCATGAAACATTCACTGCTAGGCTTAAGAGATATAACCAGATTAGATGGAAAGGATCTCAAGCTGACTAGCTGAAGACGTTACTGTGGCTTTACATATTAATAGACACGGTACTTGCTTGAAAATAAATTTATTAACAATGACCTCTGTTACAGAGCTGCATATGGCAATTTATCTGTTCAATAAAATACCACCTTTTGAGTAATTAATACACCACCTCCATGTCGCTTTTACAATATTTCAAAACCCTCAGTTCTTGACATCTCCGAAAAGCCAAGCCAATGTTGATTCTTGTTTTATTACGAGCTCTGATCCGTTCTTTTTTATTTATTTATTTTTGCCAGCAGACTCTGTTCGGTATGGAAGCTTCTTTCCGCCATGAAATAAAAAGTAAAAAAGGTAATAATGACTGTTTATCTCCTAATTCTGACTTTTTTTTCTCTTTTATTGTGAGTTATTAAGTCAGAATTGCGTGATATAAAGTCAGAACTGTGAGATTTAAACTCGCAATTGCGTGTTATGCTGTCCAATTATGAGATAAAAAAAGACTGACGTTTTTTTCTCAGAACTGCGAGTTTATATCTCACAATTCTGACTTTATAACTTGCATTTGCGAGTTTATATCGTAATTCTGAGAAAAAGTCATAATTGTGAGTTTATATCGTAATTCTGAGGAAAAAATCACAATTGCGAGTTTATATCGTAATTCTGAGAAAAAGTCATAATTGCGAGTTTATATCGTAATTCTGAGGAAAAAGTCATAATTGCGAGTTTATATCATAATTCTGATAAAAAGTCATAATTGCGAGTTTATATCGTAATTCTGAGAAAAAAATCACAATTGCGAGTTTATATCGTAATTCTGAGAAAAAAATCACAATTGCGAGTTTATATCGTAATTCTGAGAAAAAAATCACAATTGCGAGTTTATATCGTAATTCTGAGAAAAAGTCATAATTGCGAGTTCATATCGTAATTCTGAGAAAAAATCACAATTGCGAGTTTATATCGTAATTCTGAGGAAAAAATCACAACTGCGAGTTTATATCGTAATTCTGAGAAAAAGTCACAATTGTGAGTTTATATCGTAATTCTGAGAAAAAAATCACAATTGTGAGTTTATATCGTAATTCTGAGAAAAAGTCACAATTGCGAGTTTATATCGTAATTCTGAGGAAAAAATCACAACTGCGAGTTTATATCGTAATTCTGAGAAAAAGTCACAATTGTGAGTTTATATCGTAATTCTGAGAAAAAGTCACAATTGCGAGTTTATATCGTAATTCTGAGGAAAAAATCACAACTGCGAGTTTATATCGTAATTCTGAGAAAAAAGTCATAATTGGATGATAAAAACTTGCAGTTGCGAGAAAAAAATCTAAATTGCGACTTTATCTCTCAATTCTGACTTTATATCATGCATTTCTGAGTTTAAATCTCGCAATTTCGAGAAAAAAGTCAGAATTGAGATCAAGTCGTAATTTCGTTTTTTTAATATTTCGTTTTAAGGTGGAAACAAGCTTCCATAATTTGGCGTTTGTTTAAATGTCAACCATGTCAACGTTTCTCACTCGTTGTGACTAACCTATGCCACTCCCACGCCAGACACGTGTCACAGCAGCCGGTGCAACTTTTCGTATATGTGCAATTTCCCACAAAAACCATCTCTTCAGGTCTAAAATATAACACTTATAACAAGCTTACCACAGGCTAGTGAATCAGGGTAAGACAAAAACATATTTTGTTAGAAGATTTGAAGCATTGACTCATTTAAATTTTGTTCATTTAGAACAAAAAAAGTTACATAGTGTACCTTTAAATAGATTTCTGCGTGTGATCTTTAAAAGAAAAGGTATCTGATTCTTATTTAGCTGTAATTGATTCATTTTCATTGTAGTCGCACATGTGCATTTAGTATCTGTGAGAGTTGTTACTGTATTCTTGTGACAGGCAATGCAAACGCTGTGACAGCTTCCTGTCATCACACGCTCCCCGGACGCCATCTGATTTGAGCCAAGAGGGTCTTGTTGTGCTCACAGTTGTTCAGTCTACACACTCTTAAATATGTGGCTGTTTCAGAGGATTTTTTCTTCAGTCATAACAACAAGATGGGTTTGATTTTATTAATGTTTTCACACCTATATGTGTATTTATATACCAGTTCAAAATATGTTTTTTTTTGTTTTTTTTTTAAATTTATGAAAGAAATCTCTTTATGCTCACCAAGGCTGGATTTACTAGATCAAAAATACAATAAAAACTGTAAAATTGTGAAATATTATTACAATATATATATATATATATATATATATATATAATATATTTGTAATATTATTACAATATATATGTATATATATATATATATATATATATATATATATATATATTATAATAATATTATATATATATATATATATATATATAATATATTTGTAATATTATTACAATATATATATATATATATATATAATATTATTACAATATATATATATATATATATATATATGTATATGTATATATATATTTTTAAAAAAATCTATTTTAATATATATTTTAATAATTATTTATTCCTGTAATGGCAAAGATGAATTTTCAGCATCATTACTCCAGTCTTCAGTGTCACATGATCCTGTTTATATATATATATATATATATATATATATATATATATATATATATATATATATATACATATATAAAGATATAAATATTTTATTTATAGCTCACTTTATTTTAATCAGTAGATCTAATGTGCTGATTTTTTTTATTTTGCTTAATTTTGCTCATTATTTTCAGCCTGATTCAGTGAGTCCCACAAGTAATTTGCGGTCAAATAAAGTCAAGTGAAGAAAGGTGGATTATTGATCACTAGTTGAAAACGTGAGGTGAATTTGGTGTATTCATGATCAGTGGATTTTGGTTGCAGAGAGGAAATGCACTTACTGGCGAAGCAGCACTGCAAAACACTGAAAAGATGCCTCAAAATCAGACCGATAAATACAATCTGCACTCTGAAGCACGGGAGCTTATTAAATATATTTTTGTCTCTTTTTTCGTTTTGTTTTGAATACATTTTTATGCACGTCTATGCACAGGTTTATGAATTCACTTTCAAGCAGTCCTAAAATTGTTCATCTCTTTCGACCCCTTTCGCAACAAAAGCACAGCTGCAAAAACAATAAAGCAGTCAGGAGTCTCGCAAGACAGATAAAAAGCTATTTTCAAATGCGCAATGACCATCGGACAGATCCGTGCGACCTCCTTTGACCATCGGGAACGGGATTGAGGCACAGAGGAGCTCTCCTTTGTTCAGAGACGGATGAGTGTAGCCTGTTCTCTGGAGGATCGTTTCCCAGTAGCTTTATGGAAACACTCGGTGTCCCACAAATCAACACATCCTTTGGTTTTTTGCAAAGTTTTTTTTTTTTTGTTTGTGGCCATGTGCCTAAAAAGGATGTGAGGGGAGCCTGAAACTAGCAGCTTTAATATGACATGTTTTAAGAAATACGGCCCGTGTCTGTATTTTTTCGCGTTTCAACTCGCAGAAGCAGAGCTGTAGAGAATATAAACAAAATATTGAGTAATATTTCAACAGATTCAATGGAGCCAACACACAGGCTTTGAATGTTCTGTTGTCAACTCTTAAGTGCTGTCTGAGATGGGGGAGTTCGCGAACATTCAGTCAAAGTTTCTTTGCCGTAAAGGAGTCTCCAGTTTGACTGAATCACTTCTTTGCCAGTCATGGTGTTTTTCTCCAAACGTTCATGCGTATGTCTCACCCATCTTGAGGGCCACTAGCTCTGAGTCTTCTGTTTGTTTGCCATTCAAGTGTTCACTGTTGCAGTCGTGGTGGTACATGAATGCGGGCACCTCGGTGATGGAGGTGGCGGTGTAGGAGGTGGATCTCATGGAGCAGTGCTCGCGTCGACGCTGACCCCACTGGGCTTTGTATTGAATCCACTGCCTTTTCAGAGCTCCCTGGACCTGCAATGAAACATGTGAAAACTGTTTTGATGCTGTTTTCACTGTTACTTTTGATTGAATGCATTCTTGCTGAATAAAAATAAATGAGTACGTTTTGTTGGGACAAGCCGTGATGATAGCTTGTCAAAGCCGTATTAACGTTTGAAAGTTTTATAAGCTTTAAATTTAGTGAAGTGGAAAGAGAAAGAAAGATATTGCTAGCTTGAATTAATGTTGTGACACGTTGCTAGCATTAACTAGCATGTTTTAACAGGTTGCTAGCCTGTTTTAGCATTTGTTAACATAAATTAGCATGTTACTAGCATGTTGCTAACATGATTTAACACAGGGATGGGCAAACTTCTGCAGAGTTTCGCTCCAACCCTGATGAATCACACCTGTCTGTAGCCTTCTAGTAATCCTGAAGACATTGATTAGCTGATTCGGGTGTGTTTGATTAGGGTTGGAACGGAACTTTGTAGGACAGTGGCTCTCTAGGACCGAGTTTGCCCATCCCTGATTTAACATGTTGTTAGCATTAATTAACATGTTGTTAGCATTAATTAGCATGTTGCTAACATGTTTTAATACCCAGTGTAACAGGTTGGCATGGATTAATATGCTGCTAACATGATTTAACATGTTCCTAACATGCTTTAGCATTCTTCTAGCATTAATTAGCATAGCGCTGATATGTTTACACATTGCTAGCATGAACTGGCATGTTTTAACATGTTGCTAGCATTATTAAGTATGCTGCTAGTATGAATTAACATAGTTTAGCATGTTGCTAGCATGATTTAATGTTGTTAGCATCTTTTAACATGGGTTAGAATTAATTATCATGTTGTTAGCATTAATTAACATGTTGCCAACATGTTTTCATACACTGGTAGCATGATTTAACATGTTCCTAGCATGATTTAACATGTTGATAGCATGTCGTAACAGGTTAGCATGGATTAACATGCTGCTAACATGATTTAACATGTTGTTAGCATTAATTAGCATGTTGTTAGCATTAATTAACATGTTGCTAGCATGTTTTAATACACTGGTAGCATGATTTAACATGTTCCTAACATGATTTAACATGTTGATAGCATGTCGTAACAGGTTATCATGGATTAACATGCTGCTAACATGATTTAACATGTTGTTAGCATTAATTAGCATGTTGTTAGCATTAATTAACATATTGCTAACATGTTTTAATACACTGGTAGCATGATTTAATATATTCCTAGCATGATTTAACATGTTGATAGCATGTTTAATATGCTACTAATATGAATTAACATGTTGCTAACATGTCGTAACAGGTTAGCATGGATTAACATGCTGCTAACATGATTTAACATGTTGTTAGCATTAATTAGCATGTTGTTAGCATTAATTAACATATTGTTTACATGTTTTAATACACTGGTAGCATGATTTAACATGTTCCTAGCATGATTTAACATGTTGGTAGCATGATTTAATGTTGTTAGCATCTTTTAACATGGGTTAGCATTAATTATCATGTTGTTAGCATTAATTAACATATTGCTAACATGTTTTAATACACTGGTAGCATGATTTAACATGTTCCTAGCATGATTTAACATGTTGATAGCATGTTTAATATGCTACTAATATGAATTAACATGTTGCTAACATGTCGTAACAGGTTAGCATGGATTAATATGCTGCTAACATGATTTAACATGTTGCTAACATGCTTTAGCATCCTTCTAGCATTAATCAGCATAGCGCTGATATGTTTACACATTGCTAGCATGAACTGGCATGTTTTAACTTGTTGCTAGCATTATTAAGTATGCTGCTAGTATGAATTAACATAGTTTAGCATGTTGCTAGCATGTTGGTAGCATGATTTAATGTTGTTAGGATGTTTTAACATGGGTTAGCATTAATTAACATATTGCTAACATGTTTTAATACACTGGTAGCATGATTTAACATGTTGATAGCATGTTTAATATGCTACTAATATGAATTAACATGTTGCTAACATGTCGTAACAGGTTAGCATGGATTAACATGCTGCTAACATGATTTAACATGTTGCTAACATGCTTTAGTATCCTAGTTAACATGTTTACACATTGCTAGCATGAATTAGCATGTTGCTAGCATAATTTAACATGTTGCTTGCATGTTTCAATATGCTGCAAGTGTGAATTAACATAGGTTAGCATGTTGGTAGCATGAATTAGCATGTTGCTAACATAATTTAACATGTTGCTAGCATGTCCTAAGGTATTTGCAGGGCTTTGTTAGTGATTGATACACAGAGGCTGAAGCTTAAACACTCAGTTTAAGCTTCAATACAATCAGTTATTGTATTAAAGTTTTGACCCCCTCAATGAAAGGTACAATAAAAGTGACTGTTATGATATTTAATCTTCATTTTTAGGAAAACAGTGAGTCAGATCAGTCTGAAGGTCTGAGCCAAGTTTAGTGGTTGTAGATTGAAAGCCAACATAATTTAAAAATATATTAATAATTAAAAAAAACAAAAAATCGTATAGACCCCATATGTTTTTGGCTATTCTACAGAATCAGCCAGTGATTTCTTTGAATGTGGAATGTAATTGGACAAAGCTAGAGCCATTTGTTCTTGCGCTGAGACGTCTCATCAGTCACAACATTCTTTGAGCTTTGCAGATTTATTATAACCTTCTTTGAAGATGAACTCGAGTCAAACACAGTCTGTGATCAGTCTTTAAACAACTGTATTCAATTATTAAACATCTATAAAATTGCTGTTGAATCTAATGCTTATCAATTTCAGGTAGCAGGTTTCAGTTTAACATCTGGTGACATCTTTAATCCCAAATCCTTGTCAGGAAGCTGAGAAAATTGTGATTTGACAAGCTTTGTTTGTGCATCAAAGTTACTTTGGTCCTATTACACTTTCTTTTTTGTTCTTTTTTAACTTTCTTTAGTGTGTAATGTTGCTGTTTGAGCATGAAAAAGGTCTGAAAAGTTACAAAGTAGCTCTAAAGGGTTTCTGAACTCCCTGAAACGCCTCCATTGTGAGTTTTCTTCCTGGAATGAACGCGTCACAGTATTCCCGCCAAAAACATGTAAAAAAAAAAATAATAATAATAATAATAAAAATAGGGAGGCCTGGTTGTTACATTAGTAGTAGCGTGACATTTCCCAAACATCCTTGAAGCAGTTGACCAATCACAACACACTGGTCCAGCCGACCAATCAGAGCACACTGCGCTTTTCAGAAGGAGGGGCTTCAATAGAGCGTTACTGACAGACTGGGAATAGAGGTGCTGCAACAATGTAAAATATGTTAAAAATAATGTACCGTTCAAGCATGAAAACCTATTCTAGTAGACGCCAAAAACAAATCGACCAATAGCAAACTGCGATCCAATCAATTCCCCATGGACAAAATCAAGTCCCGCCCCACATCTTTGGAAGAATAGGATATCGCAACTTCCATTTCATACCGATTTATGTATTTTAATTTCATATTTCATACTAATTTACATTAGTAGTAGCGTGACATTTCCCAAACATGCTTGAAGCGGTTGACCAATCACAACACACTGGTCCAGCCGACCAATCAGAGCACACTGCGCTTTTCAGAAGGAGGGGCTTCAACAGAGCGTTACTGACAGACTGGGAATAGAGGTGCCGCAACAATGTAAAATATGTTAAAAAATAATGTACCATTCAAGCATGAAAACCGATTCTAGTAGACGCCAAAAACAAAATCAAGACTTTGTAAAAGGTCATAATAGGTCATCTTTAATGAGAAATGTTAATTTGACATAATTATGCGTTGACCATAATCTTAGTATATTAGTCTATTATTATCATAACTAATTTTGATGTGCCAATTACCGCTCTGTGTATTTTTAACACACAAAGAGGGATATTGGATCAGGCACAAATCTAGAGGAGACGGGGGCACAGGGGAAAGACATTAGACTAGAGCGAATCATTACGCTGAGGTAAACAAACACCATCACAAAGAAAATATTATTCTGTGTCAGTGCCCCTTTTATTGTCCTGAAACAGGATCTGTGCTTAGGACACATCCAAATAGTTTGTAGACAAGCTGATGCTGATGCGAGCTGGCTGCTCATGCATAAGCTAATAATTGACCCATTTTCCAGGCCCAGAAATAATTCAGCATGTTTAAAACATGACTTACACATAGGCGGATGAAAGGCGCTAATTCATTCCATTCAAGTTCGTGCCAGGAACCTCATGCTGAGTATTCTAATGAAACTGTGTCTTCATTGTTTTGATTTTGTCATGCATAAGTGCTCTAAGTCTGTTTTCCTCAAGTCTGGTAAATGCGCTTTGACGTGCCTGTTGGTATTTACTGCCACTTAATACTCTTTTCATGCACCCCCTCACTTCAAGACACACATTGAACGCGTCTGGCTTTCAAATAGACGTGAAAACGCGCGACATGAGAAACGTGAAATTTATATCAGTGTCGGTACAGTGCAACAGAAAAAAGTCTAAAAAGAATATTTAGGCCTACGTTTAAAGTAACCATCAAATCCAAATCGACAATTCTTATTTTTTATGGAATATTTACATTAAATGATTTATCCAGGCAATTAATTTTTCATGTGTCCTCATAATCTTGAATCAAAATATGTTCCCCTCCCTCTTGCAGCGACGTCTCTTCTCTGATGACGTGTTTACTGGTGCGAGGGCGGGGCAACCTGTCACTCACATGAAATCAACCAATAGCAAACTGCGATCCAATCAATTCCCCATGGACAAAATCAAGTCTCAAATATACGTCACAATAGAGATGAATAGAATATCGCAACTTCCATGTCATACCGATTTATGTATTTTAATTTCCTATAAAATCCATCCATTTGGATAAAACCGTTTGTTTAACATATACAAACTAAATGTAATGTGATGAATATTTGTTAGTCATGCATAAAATAAATCGGTTTTTGTTTATTAAATCGGATTTGTTTATCAACTATATTTGCATCTATTTTTTTAATGAGTCATTTTCAAAATGCATTTAAATTGCTTGTAATCATCTGTTCATTGTGAAAACTATTAAATTTATTAAAGTATGAACATCGTTAAAATATGGCTAGCTGTAGAACAAACAATATTTTTATTTATTGATGATAATCATATACATCTGGTAAATTTGTATTTAAACACATTCAGTTTATTAGTACTATTATATAAATCTTGCCTGTTTCTTACCCATTTCATTTATGCATGACTGAAAATATGCATTACATTAAGTTTATTATTTTTGTATAAATGGTGTAATCCAAATGGATGGAAATGTTATATGCAATTCAAATGCATGAATCTTAAATTTAGGCCTATATATGTGTGTGTGCACGCGTTTGTGATATATGAGGACACAAATTTGTATAATGACATGGTTATTACACTGGTATTACGACATAAACAGGAAATATGCGGACATATAAAAACCATTACGCCTATGCAATGTCTGAATGATCTCTTTAAATTAAGTTCATTTAACTTAATCTTTTTAAAAAGCCATGTTTGTTAAAACATTGACTGAAAAGCAGGAAGAGTCAACAATCATATCATGTGTGCGTCATGATAGATCATGGAGGCAAGTGACGTCAGCCATGTCCGAATCAATGCGTCAGTTGCACAACATGGCCAGGTATTCACCCAGAAACTGGCTGAATGCCTGACTGACTTCCTGAACACCAGCCACTTGGACAAAACGTCAAGCTACCCCGAAGGTCACGTCCTTCACACAGGGGGTGATTTCACTTAAATTTAGCCCCTTTTATAAGGATGACCGGCATTACTTTAACATTATTTAATGTGATGTTAATGTCAATTTAAACCTGAATGCTGTATTCCAAGTCATCTGAATATGCTCCAACTATGTCATTTTAAAGGTTCCTAATTTGCATGCACCCAAAGTCAAACTCTCATAATGTACATTGCACATTTCCTCATTTCTCAAAGAGTCTGAAAACGTTTTCTTTGAGGATTCAGTGGCTCTAAACGACTCTTTTCAAAGAGCCTACTCTGCTCTGATTGGTCAGACGACCCAATTTGTTGTGATTGGTCGACTGCTTAACACCTATTACCATATCTGAATTTCAGCTCCGTTGGCTTCCTCAGCACTTGATAAACAGTAACAATGCTGTCGTTTTTTCCGCGTGTCATTTCCAGCATGAAAACAGCATCTTCTCGACATATCGACGACACGAACCGATCTCTTCGAGTCTCAGCTACAACTACCATGTTTGAAGGCGGGTCAAAGTAGACATTGCAGGCAGCCAATGAAGACCATAGGCATTATACGAATTTGTCACGTTGCTATGTGGATATGTAACAGGAAGACAGGAATTGCTGACAACTCATTTCAGCAGTTCAGAATCGATTCTTTCTTTTATGATTTTTGCAGACCTTTTACATTCATAAATAGATATATTACACACTGCATGAAATGTTATAGTCGAACTATAGTCATTTTTCATTGATAATCTCTTAAATGTCATTCAACATATTTAAACTGGCGAATCATGTTTGGTTACAATACATGTGTAAACCAACAATTTATCACGCTATTTTTTGGATTAAATGCGGATTATCCATTACAAAAAAGTTGTATAGACTACTTTTATGGGGGTTTTATGATAAAAAATATTAAAATAACATTCCTCAAAAATTAAAACCTAACTATATGAGTAAACAATGCCAGAAATAGCATTATTAATCTGCTCAATCTGCTTACCTCTCCATTGAAAAAACAGAATATTGTTGCCACCAGCAATCCCTTGCAAAATAGAAAATACGGAAGCATTAACAATCATTTTTAGGTGTTTTCCGCAATTTAATAGAGTTACCATTCAGTCTGAGTTACCTGGTAATGCATTAATATGTGCATGATGTAATCATATATCTCTCCTGCCAAGCGGTTCTCTGGCCGCCAAGGGAAGATGACGAACTGAATGCCCAATAAGGGCACCAGAATGAGGGTGGCCCTCACCGCCTTCATATACATGTTAGACTCAGCTCGGTGCGTGTCCCTCAGTTTGGTCACCAAGACCCGTACTATGTTCAGCAGAAAGAATAAATTGACCTACAACATGAAAAAAAGAAAAAAAACAAATGAACGCCAAACAGTCTTTAACTAAAATGCTCTATTTAGATTTTAATATCACAATTAAGCTCGATTAACTGCGAATGAACACAGTGAAGTCATTGACTCGATAATTCAATTTGAACAGAAAAGCAAATCTAATGAGATGTTAAACGCAATATTTGCCATTTGCGGCGATTAGAACATATTGCATTAAAAGTTTTCCTCAAAATTAAGTTTTTTTCATGATTAAAATGGATTTTTAGAGCCGAATTCATAATAAATGCTTTGTGAACATATGCAAAGCTCAATATAATAAATGTAAAAATGCTGACTCACTAATAAAGCTGCCATAATGGGGCCGTGAACCACATAGAGCAGATGGGTCTCCACGCTCATCCAGCAGCTAGTGGAAAAATATCATAAATCCCATATCAGACCCACTGTCCACTGAACCTGGCTTGTCTGCTGTATTTACTGCTGAAAAGCAGTGAACATTACTCACTTGTCATCAAAGTATTTCTTTCTCGCCACAGCATGGATGGATGCAGGCACCAAGGGGAATCCTGTTGAAAGGAGAATTGAGACATTAGTCAAACACAAAATATTATCCCTATAATGCAAAATGAATGATAACGCTGTAACTGTTATTAGAAGGTGAGCCATGACCGTGCGTAACTTGATTTAATGAAGTATTTGAAATCATAGCGCTGCACAAGCTCAGCATTTACAGGCTAAATAAACAGTTGTCTTTGGTGCATGATGAGTTGGACACTGGAGGGGATGATTATCAGTGAATAATGACTTACATTTCAGCCTGTTTTTAACCCAAAGTTAACAAATAACTTCAGATAACTTGGAAAATAACGCATAGGTCATTTAAATGTTACATTTATGCACTGTAAAACCAATAAGTTACGGTAACTCAAACCATTTAAGGAAACCGATTCCCTTAATACATTTACCAAGTTACCAATAAGTATGAGTGCTATAAACTCATATTAATTAAGTTAAATTCATTTATATTTTTGTGTTGGTTCAGCCATTCATTAGAGTAAACTCAACTTAAAGTTTTTAAGTTTATTCCACTTAACAACTATATAGATACTTAAATGGTTTGAGGAAACTGATTGCGTTAAATGGTTTAAGTTCATTAAACTCAAAGTAATAAAGTCAATAAGTACAAACCGGCATTGGTACGACGCAATGATGGCATGTTATAAAACGGATAGTTCTGGTCCTTGATTCTGATTGGTTGAGCTGCGTTACAATACTCCACAAACATACACCTGTGACCTCATTACATCAGTATTACTGCACCTCTGATTTTAAATGTTAAAAAATATATATTTTACAGACTAAGCATTTAATAAAAGCATCTGTGAAGATGGTGAATTTTTCCCCCCTCATTCAACTATATGGAAAGGTGTGGCTTGGACATTCTTCAAACATTTTCCATTTGTTTTCCACGGCCAAAAGTAATTCATGTGGGGTAAAACAACAAGATAAATAATAATATATTTTTGGGTGACATATTCCTATTATGTTGAGAATTTTAACAGCGGCTTTGGATATCCTGAGGACATATTATCAGATTTTCTACAGATGTCTTTTCTCCCTTTAGGAATGGACGATCTGACACAAGGTTATCGCACAATCTTTAATACTGCTCCACAATTTAAGGCTTTTTTGCCCATATATCAGGCTACTTCCTAACCCATGTCACTGCTAACACAGAGAACAGGCGAAACAGGATAGTTAAGCCCTGATCTTCAATAAACCGACATAATAAAACTGCCAGTGGAAATAGTAAGGTACATCAGAATGTGAAATAAACCGTGACCCAAAACATCCACAACCGTCCAGCATTGTGTCCTAACTGTGACTCAGATGTCTGTCCTTAAACAAGTGTTTGCTCCGGCGACAGTGTTTTCTGTTTATGGAGCAGGAGGACATGACCACGAGCAAATGTATCCAATAAATTATGGAGCAAAGACTTGCGAAACAGCTGCCTTTGAAAACGAGTCACGATACACTCCATGCTTAGCAAACAGGGAGGGTGTTCATATTTACAATGCAGAGTTCGCTGACAGATGGGAAAGCTGCGTTCAGATGGACAGTGGGAGCAGAGACTCACCCCAGCCCAGAAGATAATACCAGTGCAGATGCTGCTCCTCTGCAAATACGGCCACCACAATCAGTGTGTGCAGGTAAATCCCCTCGCAGAGCATCCAGAAATAGTTACAGCCCAGCATGTACATGTGGAAGAAGTGCAGCACCTTGCAGCCGATCTGCGGAGGGGGAAAAGCGAGAGAACAAAGTAGATAGGTGCGTTAAGTTTAAATATTAAATCCGATAGGAGCACCAGCATAAATATCCAAGCCGGCTTGGTTTTGGTTTAGCAAGATAAGAATTAATGCTTTGATAGTGATCTACTGCAGTGGTTCAACATTTATTTTTATTAATATCAATTTTATGCACAGCAATATGCAAAATTATTTACATGGCATAGACTGGTGTTGTCAAAACTACCAACTTCAATACCAAATCGAATCTGAAATTTTAAAAAATGTGACGCTTTGAGCGCTGTTGAGCGGATTCGTAAACACCTCTGATTGACCATTGTGTTCATGTGTTCAACATATATGTCCGTGATGCTTCAGAAATATGTTGTAAAGAGACATCAATGCTCTTCACTCAGATACAGACCAGTCCACGTGAGCAGCGTGTTCTGGGTTCGTAGGATCACTAAACTTGCTCCTCCACCATGAATAAATCACCAACTGAATGCGTGAGTTTTATCACTGAAGTGAAGGGATTTTTTTTACAGGTCCACGTGAGAAACAATTACTGTCTGAAAAGGGCTAATGAGCGCTTATCAGGATCAGCTGAACGCTAGATTTACAAAAGTATGTGAAGTTTACAAGCTGTTCTGTTACTGTATAGACATCGACTTTACATTTTTATACCCCTAAAATGACGCCGAGCAAAACTAAATGTGATTGGTTGCTTTACAAGTCAGTCAGACCGCCGAGTACCAATGAGAGCTGCTGTGGAGTCCAGACCTTCTGCCATCAGTTGAAGATGCAAAGTTGCATATAGTTAGTAGAATGTCTAAAGTGTAACTAGTGCTGGGCGGTTTGACCAAACATTTTTTTTTTTTAAGATTCTGGCGGTTTCACGGTATGTCCCGTTTTTTTTTTTTCACTGGACCTTTATTTTGGCACATTTTACTGTCAGGAGGACAGGGAATAGTACAATGTACAATCCTACAATGTTTATATATTATATAAACATTGTAAGGGCAAATAACAATGTATTAAAAAAATTAATCAAATCAGTTCATAAGGATAACAATTTAGTTTAAAATGTAATCAAATTAACTTAATTATTTAATTAAATTAATGATAATAATAATTAGGCTACATTTTTACTGTGCAATTTCTGTAGTTTCAATGAAAATCTCTTTGTTGTGTGTTTTAATAAATGGTGTTATTATTATTATTATTATTATCTCTATTAATAGAAGTACAGTAGTTGTACAGTAATATTTCAAGTTATCCCGAACTTTTATTTTGACATGGTGGTGTAGACGCTTGACTTCCTCTGTATATGATACGAAAAATGTCTATAGTTTTATCAAATTAAACGGTGAAATGTTCATAAAGTGACTCTAGCAGCTCTGCAGATGAAGTTCATGTATAGTGAGTGAGACGTGATACTGTGGCGCTCATTCATACAAACTTCAGATTTCAATAGCAGTCTTTTTCAGACACTAGTCCGTATCGATATCTGATTCATTGTACAGCCCTGCTTTAAATTTATTCATCCAAAAATTGCTGAATTCTGTGACGTTCCACTTTATACAGTAACTTGTGACTGGATTCCGTGATTTCATCCGTGTTTTTTGCAGTATTACAGAGAGTTAGTTTTGTGAGTTATTTGTTGTTGTGTTATAAAGTTGTTTCCATTAGTGTAAGAAGTATACAGTTAACAGAAATCCGCTCTCTATACACTCTACATAACCCTTCATGGCCATTGATTAGACACAGCAGCTGTTTCAGCTACGCACCGGTTTGTTTGTTTTTTTTTTTTTAAAAATATCGGTCTCAAAATTGAAATTTACCGTATGTACCGGTAAACCAGCACTAAGTGTAACCTTAAATTAAATGATCAAAAACCTTAGGTTTCTGAATCTGTTATTGGTTTGCTAAGCTGATATTCCCGCCTCAAGCTCACGGTATTGGTTGAGCCAGTTTTACTGTGTTGGCCAGTGTTTATGTGTAAATTAAAGCCCTACTTATTTTTGATCCTGCAAATTAAACTGCGATGGGATGAAGCGTTCAGAGATACCTTCAGAATACCCATTTTTGATCTTTAACCCGGCCCGCACGATCCCTAACTCAGTTTTTTTGAGTTGCCTGGCTGCTTTGCAAGAACATGTGTGCAGTTTTAATTAGAAAATACTGGCGCAGTGTCTTTTCTCAATCCGCTGAGCTGGATCACACACACCTCCCAACAACACGTCAGTCATCCAGATTAACTTTTTACCATATGTCCATAGCTCTCTTCTGCTTCCTGAAACTACCCACGCAACTGGCAGCGAGTCCTCTCGCATGTTTTTCGCCACACAACTTTCCTTTAGAAGTCAAGGTGCTTTTACTTTGATTCAGATGTCCTTGACGTGCAATGGCATTCTTGTCAGTCTAAGCATAGCTTATGTCAGAAACACAGAGTTTAAGTCTAAACCAACCCTGTCTGTAACCTCTTCTCCTTGAGGCTGGAAATGCATTCTGTACTGACGGCGGCTCGACTCACTGGAGTTGGAAGGAAAAACAGAAGGAGCTTGTTCTTCAGGATGAACAAGGATACCGTAAATTAAAGAGAGAATGCGCCCACACCCCGACCCCCGAAAGAATGCACATTTAAGACATCTGCATTTCACTGACCCCAAAAAACAGACATCAATTTAGAAAGCATAAGAAAGGATGGTACTCTGACAGGCAGAGCGGCGTTTGGATTTTAAATGAAGGAGCCTGGTGAATGCAATAATGCATCTCTCAGACACAGCCCAATATTTTCAGCCGTGTAAGAAGAACAATGATTAAGATCTTTCTGAAACTCCAAAACTACTCCTCCGCTGCTCTCCAGTCCTTTCAGAACTCCAAAATCCAATCCTCCATACGATGACGGGCCATTTCAAACCCGGGATATCGGGGTGCAAACTCATTTTAGACTGTTTCACTTTTTATCACTTTTATTGGTATATTTAAAAAAAAAAATCACATTAGGAACAGTAGCTAAAACTTAATGTTTTTCTTGAAGCACATCTCCTCACCACACCTCTTAGATCATGCGGTACATTCCCTTGTGGCAGATTTATGCATTCCTCCATAGAGAGCGAAACTTGAAAAGATCATGTTCCAAGCACAGATCTCATGCAATGAAAATACAATGTGAATTAAACAATATAACCTTTTATGGTGTACTAAATATGTGTTTCTTCTTAAGTGTAAAATCTTACTTTTAATCTTATACATGATTAATATAGAATTTCTAGCTAAATGATCTTTGCCCAATGGTTTATATATATATATATATATTTTATGTATAATCTGCATATTAGAAGGATTTCTGAAGGATCATGTGACACTGAAGTCTGGAGTAATGATGCTGAAAATACAACTTTGCATCACAGGAATAAATTACTTTGTAAAATATATTCAAATAGAAAACAGTTGCATTAAATTGTAATAATATTTCACAATTTTACTGTTTTTACTGTATTTTTAATTAAATAAATGCAGCCTTGGTGAGCAGATGAAACTTCTTTTAAAAACATTAAATACATATATGTATATATATATATATATATATATCAAGGCACAATATCTCAAAGCATGGGTACTCTGTCAAAACATAAATAAAAATGAAATTAAAAATGATATATTATACATATATATTTGTGTGTATGTATGTATATAAGCATATATATATTTAACAGTGCTGCCAAAATTAGCACGTTAATGCATTCCATTAATTTTTTCAGTTTAATCGCGTTAAAAATATTTAACGCAATTAACACAGCATCTGTTTTTTACGTCATGATTTGGCTATTACATTATATGATTACGCTCTTATCCACGCACATGCTTATAAACCATTCAAGCGCCACAAGACAAACGAGAACACGCTGTCTGAATGTCGTGTCCTGTGACACACACACATGACTCGTGTGCAAAGAAAGACGTGCGCCAATATCGAGTTTTCTTTCAATAACGCACAGAATTATGCCAAAATGCCAGTCCTAAATGAGTTAAATACGTCTTAAATGAACTTAAAGAGTTGTGAGAAAATGAGACGCCCGACAGATTCGCGTCATGTTCGGCAGCGGCAGCTCTTAAAGTCACAGCAGCATAATAAAACAGTTGCTGTATGTCTGTCGTTAATGTGAATCAAAGAACAAAAGGTAACAGATACAAAACTGTAGCTTTAATAAGTATTAATCTATATTTAATTTATAATTTGTGCAGTCAAGACTGTAAAGTGTTTGATATAACTTTATTATTTAATAAATATATTACGTATTTCACTAAATATATATATATATATATGTGTGTGTGTGTGTGTGTATGTATAGAGCGTGAGAAAGAGAGAGAGAGAGAGAGAGAGAGAATTTAGAGAGAATGTACTTTGTACTTTGAGGCTTTGAAGGTCTAAATGAAAGGACAATTTATCTAATATTTGGATCAGGCTTTTTCGTCCTTAGGGTTAACAATAGGGTTTTTCACACTTGAAAATAGTTAACCCCGATCTGTTGCGAAGCATCTAGCCGTAACATTCTAACACCGCATCGTTTCGACTGTACACGTTGGCACCGCAATGCAGGGTTAACAGCACAAAAGCAGCGCTAATTCTGCTTTAGAGCCATGTTTCATAACCTCGCCTCTAATTTACAAGTGTGAAATGTTCCTTTGCGTGGTTGAAAGCGGAGTTTAGAGCAACAATGACCTGGTTAAGCGCGGTGTGAAAAGCCCTATTGATGATTGTGGAGCATTGTGGAGTTGAGGGCACGCACCGGATTCCTCTGCACCACTTTGGGGTTGTTGACCACAGTTATGAGGTTGATGATGGTGCAGGCTGAGTTGAGCACATACGAGAAGAATAAGTTCTTGTGTAGCGTGATTCTCTGACAGCTCAGACTCCTGGATGGGAGATAAAGAAATATTAATCACAGATCATTCATGACAGCGGCAGTAATTCAGTCTGACAGGTCATTTCAGGATGGAAACAAACATTTGTTTTTGGATAGTTTAGATACACAATAAATCAGTCGGCTTCAAATCGTTACTAATCTCAAGCACTGAACTTTTCAGCATCTTCGAGATTTGATCATCATCAAACCATTCATTCATGCCATTGCCATGCACCTCTTCACATATAGTTCATCCTTAAATGCTTCTTTACAAAGCCTGCGTGACATTATGACTGATTCGTAAAACATGCAGCGCAAACTGGTAGGATTAATCTGCTGTGATCAGGGACGTCAGCCACTCGTTCCTAACATTGGGATCCTTCAGTCGGATACAGAGAGGCTACACGCAATTCCCAATTTCTTCTATATGATCCCACCACGTTGGTGGAGAAACTCAAGGATTTCATGTCGAGAGTGTTTTAAGCCCAGTTTCAATAAATGGATCGTATTGAATGGAAGTATGGAAGTACTGAATGTTACAGTGCGTTTTAGCAGAACAATGACCTCTTTATATCTCGAAAGATCAGGGGAATTGATTCCTCATGATATGACCCATTTAATGATGTGAACAGAACATAAATTTTGCGCCATCTGAGGCCTGGGCATCCTGGCTTTTTTCAAATAATGTGATTGTGCCTGTTTTTGCCATTAATTGCTTAGTGGTTGAAAATAAAAATTAAAGGGATTATTTATGAAGCCCCTATAAGGTTAAGGAACATAAAAATTTGGGGGTCAGTAGGATTTTTTAATGTTTTGGAAGAAGTCTCTTCTGCTCACCAAGGCTGCATTTATTTGATCAAAAATATAGAAAATTGTGAAATATTATTACAATTTAAAATACCGTTTTCTATTGTAATATATTTTAAAATGTAATTTATTCCTGTGATCAAAGCTGTATTTTCAGCATCATTCCTCCAGTCTTCAGTGTCACATGATCCTTCAGAAATCATTCTGATATGATGATTTGATGCTCAAGAAACATTTCTGATTATCAATGTTGAAAACAGTTATGCTGCTTAATATTTTATGGAAACTATGATACTTTTTCAGGTTTCTTTGATGAACAGAAAGCTCAAATGAACATCATATATTTTCAATAGAAATATTGATCAATGCAATGCATTCTTGCTGAATAAAAGAAATTATATATATATATATATATATATATTAGGGGTATAACAATACACTCTTGTCACGATTCGATACATATCATGATACGATATTATTGCGATAGTCAAGGATATATGGTAAAAGGATAACAAAAAAATGCTGTTTATTAAAATGCTAAATTTGGCATTACATTGGGGCTGGAAATGAATAGGTTTGGTCCTTGTAACCCATTTCAACCAATGGTGACACCAGAATAAAAATATTTGTGATTCTAATACTGAAACAGATTTATTTTAGATGAATATGTTTGCCCTCCATCACTGATGTATTTAAAATAAAATAGGCCGCTTTTTACTGGTAACATAAGACATTTGGCATTCAGAACCCACAAATATTCCACCATTGCATTATTATACATTACATTCAACATTATATATAATAGTTTAATGTAGTCCTGACACTCTATAAACTTGACTTTTTTTCTCACACAGTAATTTTCATTTTGGTTGAACTATACACAACACATATTGTCACTATCCACAATACAATATAGTTACATTTTTGTATTGCAATTGTGACACAATATATTGTTACACACCTAATATACATATATATACATGTGTGCATACATACATATATATATATATATATATAAACACATGAATTTGTTACAACATAACCAAAATTCAGTAAAAATGGGCCTTGAATCAAAAAATAAGAGAGAGGGAGGGGGGGATTTCAGAGTATGAAATGCTGGTTTGTTGTTGGTCAGGAGTTTGCGACCAAATTTGCGATGTAAAACAAGTTCACACCTGCATCAGCAAATGATCACAAACACCCAATTAAGAAAGTCATGCTCCTCACATGATTTCACTCAGTTTAACCTAAAATTGCCAGCAGAGATCAGCTGAGTGCTAAGCTGCTCCTGGAGCACTAGAGGGATGGGAGTGAAAGCTGAGCTCATTTTCCAAAGCTATTTCCCATATTTCTGACCAAAAATTTCTGGCATTATTCGGCAGGGCATAAATTAAAGCTTAGTGCAGCTGTATGCTGACACGTTCCTCTTTGAGCACCACATCTGGACCCAATAAGACAACATTAAGACTTTGACATCTCAGAAGATCGGCCTGTAAATATCACCATAAAAACAAGTGTTGCTATGTTACACTTCCAGATATTGCACCAAACCTGCTAAAACACAACTTATATTATTATATGTGATGCACCATATTTGACAATTGCGAATACACAGTGATATTCCAAAAAAAGCTGTAGGCTTGTTGATCAGATCGAGCAGAATGAAGCCAAAGACATCCAAATGCTGTTTGAATAGCGCTCTCCTTTTTCAGTAATCATATTATTGTGCTCTGCATTTGCAGGGATATGAAACATGCCATTATCGATATTGCCTGGCAACGTTAAATCCCTAACATCAAAATGAAATGTAACTGTGTGTCCTAACAACAGACAGTAACTTCTTTAAAAACAAAAACAATGAAATTAGATAAAAATTAGGATTTAATTTTAATACTCTAAATAATGAAGAGCATTTTGACTCTTAATCTTTCAGTGGACTGGAAAAATAATAAACTTTGAGATTGTATGCTTACTTGCTAGATACAACTGTCATACTATGTGATATATAACCCAAAGTTTATGTGCCGTTTAATGTATATAAGACTCTTTGGCTCCAACATTTAATTATCCATGAAATGAAATTTACCCTAGGGGATAGAGACATACGGAAACCCAAGTCAGCATGAAATGACACACAAAACCTGACAAATACTACTCGTCATTTGGCTCGGGGTTTAGTGCAGCTCTTCCAGACAAATGGACACCAAGGATTTGCACTCAATAAAACACAATTATGAGAAACTATCGTTTTTTTAGCGACGCCAGAATCAAATGACCTTTCTCTTTCAGCTTGGAAGTAAGAGTGCAAACAGTTGGGTCCTGTTAAAAGTTCATTTGTTAAAGTTAATGACGGAAGGATCACTAAATCATGTAAACGTCCATGAAAACATGCACGCTCATTGAACTGAATCACAAATCCGACAACGTTCTGTGATGTTTTGATTTCAAGCATCAAATTAATATTCATATAACTGACGTACATGCTCTTTTTTTTTTTTTTTTGTGAATTTCCACATTTTTAAATAATAGTAAAGGCATCAATCTGTGAGGTAAAGCATTAACATATAGGAAATAGAGTCAAACTATCTTTGTATTTTTTATCTTTGTCATGCTCTGTTTGGATTCTGACTCTGGACGTTCTTTATAAGATGTATGCTTGCTTTTTAAACAGTCCCGTTTATGCCGCATAACTTGCTTTTCTTTCACAATCCGGTCCAACTCAACCATTAAAGAGTGTTTGTAAAGAAACTGTAGTTGGGTTCATTCTCCTACTGAAAGATAAACTTTCAGCCAATTAAAACAGGTTCTCCAGTAGAATTTTCCTGCTTTTTACACCATACATTTTTTTCTTAGTCCAAGTTCTTCTGATGGAAAGTCTTTCTTGTTTATGCTTAAAGTTTTTAAGGACCACCTTTTCTAGACAGTGATTGGGTGGTCTGGTGAAACGTCCACTTCCAGATTGAGACATCAAAACACTCGGATATTGTTTGGAAGAAAAGTCAGCTGTTAACGCGGTCAAAATGCAACATTTCGTCTGTAAGAAATGTTGCAAATATTGTTTAATTTGTTTTTGTTTTTTCACCAAAACAATATCACATAGAAAAAAATCCTTTTTGGTTTCAGTGTGTATATAAACACTGATTGCATTTCAATGTGTGATTTGCAATTCTGTCAAATAAGGTGGTTGGTTTGGATTTTGATGCATTCGGGAGGCACTGTGTATGGTAATTCAGCCAATAAGCCCAGAAAAAAGGCACATTTTCCTGACTCTGTGGGAGTAATAGCCTGATCCAGAGTAGTATATAATTCAAGGGTTAACGCATTTAACTTCAGGGTTCAGACTGTGTGGCCGTGCTGACGGAAACGCCTATCCATCTCTTCTATTCGGTTTGAATTGGCCGCTGTGATAAATGGGGCAAGCGAGAGCCTCTTTGTAAATCATTCTTTGAAAAGCTTAAACGAGGACTCTGTCAATTAAACAAATCTCAGACGCCACCGCAGCAATATACCTCCACACTCTCACCGTCGACGGCTCTGACGAATGACAAAATGTCTGAGAGTAGACAACGCACAGCCCTGCCAAAAACAAGCAAACGACCGAGCGACCCATCATCGAGAGGTTTATCGATCGTTCTGAAGTAAGTGCGGCTATGCAGCAGATATATGCTGGCCTTCTTCGTGTCGTATGGGTGGAGACAGTCAAGAGGGGATGGAAACTCACCTGAAATAAAAGAATATGGCCAGTGAGATGAGAAGGGACACTATAGAAAGAGCATGACCCACAATCGCCATGTAATACAAAATATACGCCATCTGAAATGAGATAATGTTATGGTCAATCTCCAAGACTTTGAACCATGAGATTTTTGCAATTTATTATTCAATATTTCTATGTTAAGAATAGTCTTGATATTAAGAGAAGTGGAGAGAAATATCAAAACAGATTATATCATATAAGATTTCGGTCTCTGAAAAAAAAAAAAATTAAGCTTTTTTCAAGATTTATGCATTTTGGTTAATAGTAAAATTGAACTGAATAAACCTTACATATTATTCATATTATGAATTTATTGTAAATGAGTAAAAAAAAATCTAAATCTAAAAAAAATTAAGCTTTTTTCAAGATTTATGCATTTAGGGTTAATAGTAAAATTGAACTGAATAAACCTTACATATTATTCATATTATGAATTTATTGTAAATGAGTAAAAAAAAATCTAAATCTAAAAAAAATTAAGCTTTTTTCAAGATTTATACATTTCGGTTGATAGTAAAATTGAACTGAATAAACCTTACATATTATTCATATTATGAATTTATTGTAAATGAGTAAAAAAAAAATCTAAATCAAAAAAAAATTAAGCTTTTTTCAAGATTTATGCATTTCGGGTTAATAGTAAAATTGAACTGAATAAACATTTCATATTATTCATATTATGAATTTATTGTAAATGAGTAAAAAAAAATCTAAATCTAAAAAAAAATAAGCTTTTTTCAAGATTTATGCATTTAGGGTTAATAGTAAAATTGAACTGAATAAACATTTCATATTATTCATATTATGAATTTATTGTAAATGAGTAAAAAAAAATCTAAATCTAAAAAAAAATTAAGCTTTTTTCAAGATTTATGCATTTCGGGTTAATAGTAAAATTGAACTGAATAAACCTTACATATTATTCATATTATTAATTTATTGTAAATGAGTAAAAAAAAAACTACAGCATGATAAAACATTTGTATAAATCTTAAACTTAAATTTATTTATTTTTTAATTTATGAATCACAAATTAAATAGTTCCATTAAGATTTATACAAATATTTAATTAAGCTCTATTTTTTTTTTATCATTTAAAATTCTTAATTTATAAAATGAATAATATATAAGGATTATTCAATTCAGTTTGATGGAATTTTACTATTAATTGAAGTGAATCTTAAATAATTAATATAAAATATTAATTAAAATATTAAAATATAAAAAATATATATTTTTTGAGTGTAACTCACAGGGTATCAACCTGATACTTCTTACTATACGTTAAGTATATTTTGAGGTATTAAACATAACATAATAATAAAAAAGATGATATAAGCATATTTTTCATGAGTGTGATATTTACCAGCAAGTTTCATTCAACAAGGATAAAAAAAGCAGTAAGAAGGCATTAAAGCAGCATTGAAAGTGGATATCCCGATTTGTTGTGCCTTTTTATGAGCTCCATCTGGTGTGATGGAGTGACTTTATTCGAGTTTACCTGAGCTGACATTTTCTCTCTATCCTCACTTTGTAAAGCAGCAGTTGTACGGCACTGAAACCATTATGTTATGAATAATATTCAGAGCCGCTGTCCTCCAGAAAAGCTGTTTAGTTCAACTGAAACTGCCTTTTGTAGACATTACGCTTCACTGCCACTGAGTCTGAAAGAAACACTCAAATCCAACATTCCCTTCTGCTTCTCAATAATATGAAACTGTATCACAGCTGTATCTATCGTATTTATGCTTTTTTCATGATATTCTGGTATGTTTGCCCAGAAATGTTGATCTACTAATATTTTGTCTTGTTTTCTTATGCAATATTTATATACACATTTTAGAAAACCAGCAGCTTGTAAATTATCTGCCAAGTTGTAATTCAGCCCTACATGTTTAAACGCATGGGCTAAATCACAGGAAATAAAGACTTTACATTGAAAATCTCCCACTTAACACAAATATGTTCTAAGAACGTTTTCTATTAAGTTACGAAAACATTATTTCTCTGTTCTCTGAACACTCTGAAACAAGTAGTAACATTTAATATGTCAGATGGACGTCCAACTAAAACATTTCAGCAAAATAAACTTTCACTAATGATGCATAAATAACGTTTTGGTGCTAATGTTTCGAGAACATTATTAAAGACCAAATAACTTTTTGTTTAATGTTCGTTCATTATGGGAACATTAATAGAACATTCTTTAAAGTTATCTGGTCTTTAACTCTTTCCCTGTCATTGAAGAAATTTTCCATCATTTATGAGACAACATTTCCCTGCCATTGACGGAATTTTCTGGCTTTCCTTGTTTTATTACACTATTACACATCTATTAAAATAGTACAGAATCTCTGGATCAAAACACAGGCCAAAAAAAAGAACAGAAACGAGGGATAAAAGCGTAGCATACGCACGTTGTAGTCTTGATTTTCTCAGTTTTTTTGTTCAAAATGTTGCTTTTTTATGAAACTTACCCACATTCCAGTGTTGATAAACAAAAATGCATGAAGTTAGAATAAAAAAGGCATTTTGTTTATTTGTTTAAAAGCAGAGGCTCTGTTATTTCTTTTCATATATTCCATGTTCAGATATTCATACAACAAAAGTTTCTGGGGGCCATGAAATTTTTGTGGAAATTATCAAAAATGCTGGCGCTGGCTGGCAACTTAAAAAAATTACGGATTAATGGATCTTTTTTCCTAAAACATTTTAGTTGAATGTTCATCATTTTTTGTAAATGTTGCTACTTGTTTCAGAATGTTAGGAGAATATTCAAAACATTCCCATAATGTTTGCTAAATGATCAAATGGAATGCTTAACATCCAACCAAAGAAAAGATGTTTTAAAACATCTTAAAATGTGAATGTAACATTCTGAGAGAAATACGAAATAACGTTTTCATAACATAACGGGAATATTACCAAAACGTTCTTAGAACGTATTTTTCTTGTGTAATGTAAGAGTTTCTTTTCATGACATCTCACCCTTTAATTTATAAATATTAATAACAGCAAAATTTAAGGATGACCCATCCTTCCTACCTTGAGCTTGTCCTTGGTATGAGCAATGCAAAGGGTGTAGTTGGACCACGTCCTGTTTGTTTCAGGGTGCCTGAACCAGTTTCCGGTCTCATCACAATACTTGGTGACCTTTTCTAAAAGAACAAGGAAAAAGATGTGAGATAAGTGCATTACAAAAGCCATTATTCTTAGCTTTTTCACTCTTCCCACCGGAACTAGACTCGTATACGCCCTTTGCCGGATACACATAGATATTTATCTTACAAAAACACATCATTTCACTTCAGAAGGCCTTTATTAACCACCTGGAGCTGTATGGATTACTTTTATGATGGACGGATGTGCTTTTTTGGGCTTCAAAATCTTGGAAAAAAGCTTGGAAGAGCCAGGATATATTATAATATAACTCCGATTGTGTTTAGCTGAAAGAAGAGAGTACAAGTATACACCTAGGATGGCTTGAGGGTGAGTAAATTATAGGATAATTTTTATTTTGGGGTGAACTGACCCTTTAACACAACTGTTTTGTTTTGTTTTCCAAAAAGCCAAACAATAAGTGAAAGAATTGTACCAGTGGAGTCAAAGTCAGGGAAGTAATTGGGGCAGTACTGAGACGTGTACGTTCCTGCTGGAGTGTCATCCCAGCATAGCCATCCATCCCATGTGCGGTTACAGTACAGACCTAAAGACGAGCACACAAACAGTCAGAGCCAATTCCACCTTGCAATTTCACTTTGTGCTGTGAGTTTCTGAAGATGGAGCCTCTCTGTTTTCACACCTGATTTGTTATATGGCTGGTCTCTGTTCATTTTCTCAAAGCATTTATATTGACCATCAATGATCTTCTTCCTCTCCTCCGCTTTCTGAGTCACGACAGGGCTGACCTGACTCTCAGCTGTAGGATCCATCTCCGTCTCCGTCTCTAAAAAGCCATGAACTGGTAACGTCTGAGGAAGAAAGCGTTCGTTTTGAGAATGCACATAAAAGAAGGATCTGATTTCAGACCTATTGGATAATTAGGGGTCAAGCGCTGAAGTATGTGTTCTTTCACTTTGTTCTTGCTGGGCGTTTATGGAGTCTTTAAAGAAGATGTAAAATTCTAGAATCTGATCATTCATGGCAAACTTTGGTCCATTCAAATCCCTCTAAACTCACCGATCATTTGGTAAGTTGCAATTACAGTATGTTTCTGCTTATAACTTTTGATCCAAATTTCTATGTGCCCAATGGTTTTGATTTCTGCTTGACAAGACATGTACATGAACACTGAAAGCATTCACAACCAATAAAAAAATTTAGTTTTTGGAAGACGTCTCTTCTGCTCACCAAGGCTGCATTTATTTGATAAAAAATACAGGAAAAACAGCAATATTATAAAATATTATTATAAATCAATTTTTTTTTTTTAAATTTTACTATATTTTAATATAAAATTTATTCCTGTGATGGCCAAACTG
This sequence comes from Zacco platypus, assembly GCA_038088235.1. NCBI lineage: Eukaryota > Metazoa > Chordata > Actinopteri > Cypriniformes > Xenocyprididae > Zacco > Zacco platypus. The sequence continues at coordinate 27,346,845 of CM076071.1, forward strand.
AATTTTCAGCTTTAGTCGAGTCTTCGGTGTCACATGATCTTAATATGCTGATTTGCTGCTCAAGAAACATTTCTCATTATTATCAATGTCGAAAACAGTTGTGCTCCTTAATATTTTTATGGAAACCGTAATACATATTTTTTTTAAAGGTTTCTTTGATGAATAGAACATTTAAACAAAACTTTTATTTTAAATAGAAATCTTTATAGCATTATAAATGTCTTTACGGATACTTTTGATCAGTTGAAAATATACTTGCTGAATAAAAGTATTAATTTATTTTTTTTAAAACTTGCTGACCTCAAACTTCTGAAATCCTCCTACAGATCATATCTTCACTAAATTTGTTTTAAATCATTTTAATCATAATTTTCGATAAAGTTATTAAAAGCTTTTTGATAAACCAAACATTATCATATTTGACTGCAAACATGGCAGACAGGAAGTTCTGTTTTCGTAACACTTTGGCTTATACAAACAATGACCTCAGGACAGCACCATCTAGTGGTCAAAACACCTCTTAGTAATTGATTAATTTGCTAATAAACTGAAATTATTTTGGCCTTGACTCTACTATATTTAGATTGTGTTGGTCTTAGAAAATGCAATAATACCACTCTTTCCAGAGATGGACATATTGCATGTTACCATTTTGAATTTTGTCAACTTATCCTAAAATTTTCATCAGATCTTTCTTAAGTCTGCCATATAATCAAGGACTATGCTTGTCACAAGTTATTAAATGTTTTTCAACACACCCAAAATGAAAAGGACTAATAGGCATATCCAAGACTGTATCTCAGCAACTCTTCAGTGTACTGACACAATGTTTAAAATCATTGATACAATGCCCTGAATTCGGTCACAGTGCCACTTATTGATCAAAAGTTATAAGCAATTGTACTGTTTTATGTTCAAATCTGCTTATGGCATTTAAACCGATTTTTGTGGCATGAATAAACAAATCCGAACCTCATTAGTGTGCTATATTTTACCTTAATTTTTTCCTTTGAGAATGTGAGACAGTGAGACCAGGTCTTATTGATGGACGAACTGTGTACCCAATTGCCAGATTCATCACAGTATTTGGTTACTTTTTCTGCAAGGAAAAAGAAAGTTTAGTGTAATGACTTGAGCTTAAAAGGATAGTTCACCCAAAAATGAAAATTCTGTCATGAATTCCTCACCCTTATGTCGTTCCAAATCCGTCAGACTTCCGTTCATCTTCAGAACACAAATGAAGATCTTTCTGATGAAATCTGGGAGAGAATTTCTGTTCCTCCAATGACGGCTACGCAACTGAAACTTTGATGCTTCAAAAAGTTAATGAAGAGATCGTTAAATTAATCCATGTGAATTGAATTATTTAGTTTCTGAAGGGACTTGATCGCTTTTAATGATGAACAGATTGAATTTAGGCTTTTATTCACACATAAACATTGATCAGCAAACATAAACAGAAGCTCAACTGAACCTGCTTGACCCGTGAGAACAAACCTCTTCCGGAAACACACGAGAATGAACCTCAATGGTTCTCGCACACGTCAAGCAAACATGATTGAGCTTCCGTTTACCACAACTGATGTGTGATGAATGTTTATATGTGAATAAAAGCCTAAATTCAGTCTGTTCATCATATAAAGTGGTTGAATCTCTTCAAAAAAAATTCGGACTAAACCGCTCAATTCATATGGATTAGTTTTACGAAACTTTTTGAAGCATCAAAATGTGACAGCTGTCTATGTAGGAACAGAAAGCTCTCGGATTTCATCAAAAAGATCTTCATTTGTGTTTCCTAGATGAGCCAAAGTCTTAAGGGTTTGCAACGAAATGAGGGTTAGTAATTAATGACCGAATTTTCATTTTTGGTTGAACTATCCCTTTAAGAGTGTACTCACACTAGTCGATCTGAACCAGGCAACCGTGTCTAGTGTGAATACGCCACGAGTTGTTCCAGTGATTGACTCCAGCCCTCGGCCTCTGGAATCAATCAATTAATGTCTTAGAACAAACACAGTGAGCAGAGAGATCTCTATCAGCGAACAGCAGAGATTATCAATAATTCATCACCTCAGTAAACTCCTGCTATATCCTTAGCTCTGCTGGTCACTGCTTCATTTAGAATCAGGAAAAACTTCTCATAGATGCTTGATATTGAAAAGTTTCTACTTTGTCCTGTAGCTAAAATCCGTGTCCCCTTTAGAAGAAAACGTCAAGCTAATAAACTTCTAAATAAAAGCTCATTTGAATGTTTCCAGACAGTGACTTTATCACCTTCTTTTCATTATAGGACTTCACTTATCGTTCCAGTAGCCTGCGCTCGTGCTTTGGAATTCTTTCTTTGGAGCAACATCTTGTGTTTCATAATAGGCAGACCAAAGACATGTAACAGATGTCATGCTTGCTGTCAAATCTTAATGATTTGCAGTGTCTGGACCTTTTGGGTCTGGATTGACAATCAGATGTGATTGTGCAGTGTCTTACCCAAGGGGTCGAAGCTGGGGTAGTCTGGACAGTTTTGTGAGGCAAAGGTTCCAGCTGGGGTTTCATCCCAACATAGCAAGCCATCCCAGAATCTGCTGCAGAACAAACCTATAAAAGTTAAATAGACATTTTAAAGGGGTAATTTCATGAGGTCTCAAATGTTTCTTGATCTTTTGAGATACAAGAGTTTATTGTACAATAAAAAACATACTGTAACTTTCTGAAACTAAGCTGTAAAAATGGCCAAAGCTTGTGCTGTTTCTTGACATGTGTGAAGCACCTGCATATCATTTTGAAGGATCTCAATCTTAAAAACTAGTTTATTTTTTATAGTGTCCCTGATTATTTTAGTCTTATCCTGGCACATTTGAACACAGATTGTTTTGTGATTCTTTCACAACATAATGTAGGCTTTGCAAAGTTTTTTGGAGTCCAAAGTATATTGGACTCAACAACAAACTCACAGATGTATCCAATAAGCCACCTCACATCCCCAAAGATGGCCCTTTTAATTCTACAAATCAGAGAGAGGGTGTAAAAAAAATCCAAAAAAATATATGATTTGACCCCTTTAAAGGTGCTGTTATTTCTGCACCATTAGCGGCACAAAAACTGCCCATCTTCCATTGCTTGGACAAACAGTCTCACCCCAAGATCGCACCATTGGTTGAGTAAACTAATGTTGAACCCACAATGTTTACATGTGAGAATCAACCAGTTAATCTCTCTATACATTAATGGGGACCTATTATGAAGTCTTGATTTTGTTTTCGGGGTTTATTAGAATAGGTTTTCAAAGATTTGTATTTTTTTCACATTGTTGCAGCTCCTCTCTTCCCAGTCTGTCAGTAACGCTCTGGGATGTGTTTCCCGTACAATGACATAACTCGCTGCTTCACTACCATAGTGCGACGCATCAAATCAACTAGCTAGTCAGTATTGTCGCAAACCCGTTGTTCAGCCACGTTGGTGAATGATGTCACACAGTGACAAAATTAATCTGTTTGGGATCGAATTGATGCTAGATTTTTTTGCTGTAAATTACGGACATGGGATCTGAGGACTAATTCTCATTTTTCTGTTATTTTACTTTATTTTCAGATTCAATTATAGGCTCGTTCACATGCGCACTCTTCAAAAACGGTGTTTAAAATCTCTTGACAAACTAAAATATGTAAATGACACATATATATTCGAAAGATATACAATGATCTTAATTTCAGCTCGCATGTTTTGCTCAAGATAACGATTTATTGAGTCCACAAGTCATAAAAACAGGAAACTATGCTTCTAACCACAGCTCGAGAGCTGTCATTCCAACCACACAAGTTTGGGATGCAGTTTGCGAATGTTCGTTTAAACGATGGTTTCGGGAAACACCAAATCATTTTACTAGTTAGTAACGACGGAACTTGCAATGTTAGTTGGCTAACGATGCTTTTGGGAAACGCACCTGTTTAGTTCCTGTCTCTATGAAGCCCCTCCTTCGGAAAAGCGCAGTGTGCTCTGATTGGTCGGCTGGACCAGCGTGTTGCGATTGGTCAACCGCTTCAAGCGTGTTTCAGAAACGTCACGCCTCTTACCATAACAGCGTTAGATCCGGGGTTCGCCGACAACACGCTACTAACGCAACTCTCGCCCCTATATTTTGCATATGCCTTGGGCAGGGACTATTTAAATGAGGAATATTGTGACGTGTTCATTCTTGAATGAAAACTCAAGACGTTTCAGGGAGTTCAGAAACAGTGTGCACGGATATAGGGAATAACTCCCATTGGAGTGACTTTGTAACTTTGCAGTCCATTTTAATGCTCAAACAGCACTAAAGAAAGTGAAAAAGCATAATAGGTCCTCTTTAAACTGGGAAAGTATTTAAACATTCAAAAAGTTAAACACACATCACCTTTCTAGAAGAGCCTTTATTGTTTCCCTTATCATCTTGTGATAGCTTTCAGCCATAAAGTGCTCCACTAACAGTCTCAGAACTTAGCAGGGTTATGAAAAGATTAAGAGCATTGTCTGTCATTCAAATGACAATAAAATTACCTGTTTTGTTATGGGATCCATCTCGGCTCAGAAGCTCCAGACATTTGTACTGAGACTGAGTCATGATCAGTCTCTCTCCCTCCACTGCCATCATGACAGGAGTGAGGGATAAGTCAGCGGTGGGCTCTGCTTTTGTCTCTGTTGTTCCAGCCTTTGTTACACTCTGCAAAGAGAGATGAACTTGACCACCGCGGCAAGGCTGAAAATTCAGTATTTAAGAACTGGCTTCCGTTCAGTTCATGAGCTGGAATTTAAATCGAATTGGCCACACCCCACATGTGTGGATGTGGGATATTAACTTGAAATTTAAATGAGAATGATATGAAGTGGACAAAAATATATTCACACAGTCACACAAGTTTTGGAACAAACAATAATTGCATAATTTCACTAAATAGAGATGAATACACACATTTTGCCCATTTATTTCCTGATATGCAGAAAACAATTTGATTAAAAAAAATCTAATTAAATTAAATTACAGCAAAAACACATTGATTTCAGATAGCTTTATGAAATAAATAATACTTTGAGGTACATTATGAGTATCCTGGGAAATTACGAATTTTTCAACCTTGTACATAAAATATTTAATAAGGAATTAAATATAAATTAAATAAAAACTGACATTTCAAACACTTACAATTATCTAATGTTTCTGGAAAGGATCCATATGTTTCATACTAAATTCATGCTAAATTGTATACAGTATAGTGGCCAAAAGTGATGTCTGCTCTAGGAAAATTGATATCTTCACAATTAATTCAAATATTATTAAAGATTAGTTACAATTATTGTAAGCATATTACGTAGCTTGGAGTCCGTTTTTGGCCAGACTGTCAAACAAATATTAATAACTGATTGTGTCCATGTATTCTTTTTCCTGTGAGCTTTCGTTTTTATGCTTTTCTATTCCAGAGTTAAATAAATCTTTAGCTGTAGTTTGCCTTTTTTGCCAAATAATTTTGTCAGATAAATAACCTTAACCAAATTTAGTGTTTTGTTCTCCCTTCATACTTAAAATATATATAAAAAATCCTTGTAGTGTCATTAAAAGCAAATATGACCTCCAGACATCATTTTTGGCCACTAGTGTAAATCTATATTTGGTGCAGTTATATGCGTTTCTTTGAATTTTATTCCATTTCCTTACAATTCTCCACTGTTTGCTACCTCAATTCAAACTCTGGAATTACACTGGGATTTAAAAGTCATTTCTGAATGGAACGCAACCTTCCACAGCAGAAACACCATAAACACACCACTGCATCACAAATGCACACCTACTCAGTACTGAGGACGTCACATGGGCACTTGACATTTGAAAAGGTATGATTTTGCACATAAGAACTGGTAGAAACATTCCTTTGCTCATATCAGTGTTGTGAAGATAAGAAATCCTTCACTATTTTAGAAAAGAGTTATAGGGATAAAGCTTCACCCACAAAGACAGGCTTGATATCAAAATTCAAAGCGCATCTCTAACCATTGTGTCGCTGGTGTGAGTCATCTTAGTTCAATGGGAAGCCAAAGAGCCAATTCAGAAGTACTTTACCTTTTTAAACACCTCACAGTAATGATTTCTACATTCATTTACGACTGAAACTTTGATGTTTTTGCGCAGAGATCTTTACTTTTGGCAGATCCTCTCAAACCCACCTTCTCATTATTGCCATTAAACAAATTGAGAAAAGTCTGTGGCAGCTTCTTTTGTGCTGTGCGTCTGTCTTACCTGCACACAATAACGCATTTACAACACCAAATTCATCTGAGAGGTTTCTGATGTCCCATGTAGCAGTTTAGCAGCCGTACATATGATGTCACTCCAAACTTTGAAGTAAATGACGTCATACATACGACCACCAGGCCACCACCCAAGTCAGTCAGGAAAACCATTTGTCCTTCAATGGAAACTGAATGTCAAGAACGGATAACATCATGTTTCAAAGTCCTATTGAAGTCCTAAGAAAAAAGTATGGCCCGTTTTTAAATCTATTAACACCGATCCATACTCTTGCTCTCAGTTTTTGTTGTTCAGTCTATGCACTAAAAAATACTGGGTTGAAAGCAACCTAAGCTGGGTTGAAAATGGACAAACTCAGCAATTGTTGGGTTTTTTTTTTTTTCTCAAAAAAAACCTCTTTTTTAACTCAGCAGTTGGGTTAAATGTTTGCCCAACCTGCTGGGTAGTTTTATTTAACTCAACTATTGTTTAAAAATGCTTAAAATGAACCCAAAGTATGTTGGAAATTGACATTTATTAATATGTTTAATAAATGAATATTTTTTAAGAAGTTAAATGGATAATAATTAAATAATAAACATTCATTAAATTGCTTATAAATAAATATTCAACTTTTGATTATTGTTGTTGGCTCTAGTAGTTATGTGTCTAATTTTTAATTTCCAATCTATTTGGAGTTCATTTTAAGCCAGCTATATAGTAATTTTTAAACAATAGTTGAGTTAAAGAAAACTGTCCAGCACGTTGGGCAAACGTTTAACCCAACTGCTGGGTTTGTCTATTTTCAACCCAACTTGGGTTGTTTTTAACCCAGCATTTTTTAGAGTGTAGCTTTAATTAAATGTCATTTCCCATTATACTTTTAAATGCTACATGCAAGCTCATTACTATTCCACTAAATTAGATTTATTCACAGTCATGGGAAAGTAGTTTCAAGGTCAAACATACACAGAGAGAACTTAAACATATTAATGTGCACATACAATTAACGAAGTAGGCATTGTTTGCGACTACAGTTGCAGTGTTACTAAAGTGCTAATGTATTACATGCAGAGGACATCATATTCTCCCATTTCAACATTCTGACACAGAGCCAGCTGCTCTGATACCAGCACTGATGGAACTCTGTGGAGCCACCATTTCATGCCTCAAGAGTTCTGCGGGTTTTCAGGTCATCTCCGATTGTAATTACCAAACTGGAGCAATTAGTGAGTAATGGATTTTTTCTAGTGGAGAGTTTTGGGGTGGGGGTGGGGTAATCAGGAGAGAAATCATCTAATGACAGTTTACAAAAAAATACAAAAAAAAACATTAGTGGCCACCAATAGTGGCACGTTTTAGTAATTCGAATCAGTGACATGTCGGATTCTAAATACAAGAATGTGCTAATTTCACTATGAGTGTACAGAATAAAAATGCATTGCATAGAACAAACAATGATGTTATGGTTCACTCACCAAGATAAATGATGTCAAAAGCCATAGGGTCTCTTGCCAACCCATGCTCTCAAATCCTTGGTTTATCTGTGAATACAAAAACATAAAAAAACTGTCTGAGAATGCAACACACTGAGGAGTCAACGTCGACAACAATATCTATCTATCTATCTATATATGTGGTTTGATGGGAAAAAGAAAGAAAAAACATCACAATAATTCCATTTGTTCCTCATATGGGTGATGTAATGCTGGGAATATTAGACGTCACATTCAGTTCTGGACTGAAAAAAAACTACAACTTAAAGTGGACCTATTATGTCTCTGGTGTCTCCAGAATGTGTCTGTGAAGTTTCAGCTCAAAATACCCCACAAATAATTTATTATAGCTTGTCAAATTCGCCCCTATTTGGCTGTGAGCAAAAACACGCCGTTTTTATGTGTGTCCCTTTAAATGCAAATGAGCTGCTTTCCAGAAGAGGGCGGAGCTTGAACAGCTCGCGCTTCGGTTGCTCAACAACAACAAAGCTGGAGAATCTCACGCAGCCAAAATGAGGATTGTCAGTAACGGTGTTCATCCTTACATTGTTCAAACCGGAGTTTGACTAAGGAAGAATTTACAACTTTTAGAATGCAACTGGATGTTTTTGAATGGCTAGTGGATACATTTCTGTAGTTACTGTGGAGTTGATTCAGCTCATTAAAAAAAAAACATATGGACGCCCACTATACGTACCGTACCAAACAGAGCCATACACACCAAGCTAACGTTTATGATTGCTATCAAATGCTGTGAATGGTCTAATATTTTTTCCAAAATATCGCTTGAACAGAAACTCTCTCTTTTTTTAGCCATGGAGCTTGCCAGGTTGTTTTCTGGGTCGGTAGATCCTCCAAGGACCCGATTATAGCACCTTTTTTCATGATACGTCCCTTGAATGGTAAATTTTCCACTTTATTAGACATTTCCTATACTTTTGATTTAATTTCCTATATCTTTCACTGAAGGTAGACTATCATTTTTACAGTCATATATTATGTTACAGTTTCTTGTAACATTACCAGCCATTGCTGAGTAATTCAGTTTTATTTACATGCCAAAGTCAATTTATTGTCTCATTTGGCTCTTGGCAAGTGTTCATTTTGGACACTGAGTATGATATATCAAAGCTAGACTCTGGCTGTTAACCTACAGCACTGGCGTGTCAAAACTGCTTTCATTAGGCCTCAGTGCCATGTAACATTTTTATATTTAGCTGTAGGTCAAACAATCTCTGCCAGCATAACAACAACAACAACAACAACAACATGCTAACTGTATTCTCTACTATCAGCACTTTATCAACAGAAAACGCAATGGAAGTAAAGCAGGAATATAAAAAAGATCAAAAACGAATTAAAGATCATCTTATGTGTTTTCAGACTGTAATTAGCATTCCCCTGCCCGCCGCTTTTTCTCAAGCAATGTAAAACCGCTACTGAGATGCACTGACTCTCCTGTGTAATTGGGTTTCAGACTGTTTGCTCTCAACACCTCTCTTTAGATCACAGTGGGGGTATTTCTCTGATAGACACACGGACAGATACCAGGAATAGCTACTGGACCTCTGGATCCACTCAACTGTGTTGACATTACCTCAGATTAACGGCAGCCAGTTCTCCACAGACTGCCCTGGTGTGCATGTAGTTTGAGAGCTGATTTATTGGGATGTGGAGTGTATGTACTGCCTCAGGCCTCTTACTATGTTCTGTCACAACACATATCACATTCAGAGAAGATATTTGGCTCAGATACTACTCTGGTTTTCTTTCCCAGCTGGAGGATTCCAACCAAAAACAGACCATTATTTTAAGAACAAATAGGAACAGGCTGAATCACTTCAACTGCTTATGCAACCAATTTTTGGGCATGCAGATCAATGCCTTTAAAATGCAGTGATGCATCCCGTCAAGCGGAAGAAAAGCTGCCATATTTAGCAATTACAAAGCAGCATGCAGTTCATTTGATGGTTCTAAAGTAGGACTGTCAAATTAACACATGAACATATGAAATGACTGTTAAATTGTTCTAAACCTGCATGAGTTTCTTTGTTCTGTTGAATACAAAATAAGTTTTGCCAAACAGTTGATTTTTCTTTTTTTTTCCATACGGAAGTCAATGGCTGCACTTTTCCAGCATTCTTTAAAATATCTTCTTTTGTGTTCATTCATGTTTGGAACAACTTCAGGCTGAGTAAATGATTTTCATTTTTAGGTGAACTATCCCTTTAAAAATGTTTAACAGATAACACAATAAGTTTCAAAGTGTTACAATTAGCATTAGTTAACACAAACTAATAATAAAAAAGTATTTATTAATCTTAATGTTGATTTCAACATTTTGTAATACATTATAAAAAAAAATCAAAATTTGTGTTTGTTAATATTATTGAATGAACCTGAGCTAACAATCGTTAATAAAATACGATAACAAATGTATTACTCGTCGTTAGCTAATGCACTAACTTGCGTGGGACCTTGTTGTAAAGCGTTACCGTTGACATTATAATTGTTTCATTTCAAGAGCAAATTAGAACTGTTGTTAGCGTCGTGTTCTGACACACACACATTGTTTTTCTGTCTCGCTGGGGACTTTTTATTGAGTTCTGTGGTTTTTATACTGAGCTAATGACTTTTCTGCAGTTTTGCATTTTTATTAAGACATTATTTAGCATGTGTTTTCTGCGTGGGGACTAACACTAACATCAATGCAAGCAATTTGTGGTGTTACCATTCTTGTGGGGGCCATTTGGTCACACTTACATTCACACATCCCACGAGTCTCTAGCCGACCATGCATTTCTCAGTAAATAGGGTAAGACGTTGTTTAAAGATCATTTATTTATATGCCAAACCCAGACGGGACGTTTAACAAAAGCCATTTGCATTCTTCGTATGGTGAAATCAATTGAAGCCATTTCCTATGCACTGTAAAAAAAAAAGGGTTTTCTAAGCAAATTAAAGTAAATAAAACAGATTATTGGAGTTTGTTTAGTTAATTCAATGTGTTATTTTCCGTTTCGTCGCAATTATATGTGAAATTTACTTTGTTAAAATTGTTTGCACTGTCACACAAGTCACTGTTGCATAAATTTGTTTACTTCCAGTCAATATATAGATATGCAGATGTATTCAGCTTTTGAGTGTCAGAACCCAATAATTCCACATTATTTTCTTTCCTTAAAAATAAACATTCTGATGTGACAAAACAAAATTAATTATGAACCTGTTTCTATTGAACAGCTGTCTAGTTGGCAAATAAAAGACGTGGAATTATAGAAAGATGGAGAGGTAGAGCGCCCGGCTCTGTTCGGGCTGTGGACAATGGCACAGGAGAAAGGGACAAATCAGGCTTGCTTAACTGTCTAATCGTTGTTTCCCAGAGAGCAGGAGGTCTTGTTTTTTGTCTGCGTGTATCGAGATGGAACTTAGTCAAGATGGGAAAAAAGCATGGAGGAAAAGGAGAATAGGATTCAACTCCATATAAGTTCTGGTCATAAGCCAAGGTAATTAATGTTCTCTGTGAGGATGAATTAAAGCTTTTCTTCATTAAAGCTCATAATGTTTGCCAATAGGCTGGGTATTCCCCGAGGAAACACCAGACTGAAGACTCAAATGTTATTTTGGAAGTAAGATCTGGAATTAAAAAATGGATGTTGAATTAGTAGAGATCTGGTCTAGTCAAGACCAGACATTTTTATGAAAGCTTTTTCAGAATGAAGTATCCGAGATGACACTACCTCAAAAGATTTCAGAAATATTAATAATGTTTGTTTTGAAAAATGACTTTTAATCCTTTAGTGACTGCAAAACCCAAATCCTCAGTGGCAACTTACTTAAAGCTCCATAAAATGGCTTAGTGAGGACTGATACGTGATTAACCAATTATTTAACATAATCTCTCAAATACTTCATTCTAGTTGAGGCTTTCAGGCTTGAAATCTCTTTGTATAATGACCACTAAACTTTTTATTTGACCTTTGTCTCTGGCAACCGCTGTCCTAGTGAGCTGGTTTAAAGTCCCATATTACTTTATTAATAATAATAATAATAATAATAATAATAATGTTTTATTCATAAACCGCCTTTCCCAAGCATGTTACAAACATTCATACAACAAGCCAACATATTGCCAAAAACTTTACTCTAAAACTGAGCTGAAAGGATTCATTTCAAACAATATATCCCACTGTTTCAAAATATACATATTTTAATGCTTTTTCGAATATTACCTTTCATGTAGTTCACTGTTTGTGAATGTTAAAAGGTCTTCAAAATTTCAAAGAGCAAAGTGCACGAGTTCAGCCGATTCTGAACTGCCTGAAATGAGTCGTTAGCAATTCCAGTCTTACTTCCTGCTAAAAACCTACATAATGAACCCATGAGTGATGTCTACTTTGACCCCCCCTCAAACACTGTAGTTGTAGGTGAGGTCTGGCTGTTTGGTGTGTGTTATCAACCAAAGGATAAGATTGATACAGTAAAACCGAAGCCATAGTTACTGTTCGAATCACTGTGTATCAAGAGCTGAGGAAGCCTCCAGAGCTGAAATTCAGATATGGTAATGGGTGTTTCGTTTCTGACACGCACTTTAAACAGTACAGACTGGGCCATCTGACCAATCAGAGCAGAGTAGGCCCTCAGAAAGGAGGGGTTTAGACAGCCTGAATCCTTTATTGAGGCACTTGGAGAAAAGAGCTGATGCTACAATGTATTTTATAAGAAATTAAAGTGTTTTTGACCTTGGATACATGTAAACCTATTGTAGGAGGAACCTTTAAAATAGCATAATAGGGGCACTTTATTACATTTTCTGAAGGAAATGTGAGTAGTGCTTGTCAAAATTTGCCCCTGTAGTGTTATGGACTGGTTAAACTGGGTTAAGGGTATAAATAATGTATCCTAAATTTAGCTTTGTTAAGTAAAATGCAAAATAAATGCACAGGAAAATTTCTTTAGGGATTGTATAATTTAAGGATGCCTTGAGACCACCAAATTGGTCGAGACTGTAAATTGCACATAATTGCAGTGTTATATTTTCATGTATTTAACTTAGTTCTTGTAAGCTGTGGGGGTTTCAGGGGGCCCATTGGGTGTTTTATTAAATCTTAATTATTAAATCTTCATTATTACATTTTATTTTTGCAGCTGAGTGTCAAGTGATTTGCAGTACCCAGGATAACTAAACCACACCAAATCATCTGACTTATTTTCTCGTTCATTTTACTGTTCTTGGAGTTTCTCATCCTAAATGTGGAATGATAAAAATCATCCAATATGACGAAAACTTCCAACAGAAAAAAGCCTCTTTCAACTTCCCAATGCACTCCCATGGGATTGTTCCAACAACAACAACAAAAAAGTCTCTCTCCATAAACAAAATAGATTCGGGGGGGAAGACAAGTATGGTCCACATCAATATCCTCACCCATTTACAAAAATAAGGCATAAGTGAATTGTGAGCCATTACAGTCAACTGTGACAGAGCACCTCAGTATCGCCAAAGCACATGGCATGGGTATGAACGAGTAAAGCTATTGTGAAAAGCTGTCATGATGCCAGGGCTTTCAAGTCCAACGGCATGCAAGAGCAGGACTGCTTCTTCCATCTGCCATTAGACCAGCAATTTTTTTCACAGTAATATTGAGCTTTCCTGAAAGCATAATTTGTACTCTCAAAATCTGACCTTGTACTATGCGTCATGTCAAAAAAACTGAAAAATATCTATAACATTCTGAAGTACAGCTGAAGCACAAGCTGGTGAGGGCATGTGTTTTGGTATATGAGAAACACAACATTCTGACACATTAACCTGGCTAATTTTGTCACTGAGCGAGATCCCCCTGTACAGCAATAAGCCATTAGCTGGCTTTAATAGGTGTCATATTTATATAGCGCAAAAAATGGACTGGAGTGATATCAAACAAGAGGACAGGAAAATGCACTCAGAGGGATATCCATAATTCAGAGAGCACTTAAAATGCTGTGGCACTGGCATGTACTCTGCTCTTCCCAGATTAGGCCCTCAGGGCTGTGTGTTCAGAGAACAGTAATGTGAATCAATGGTCTTAAAAATAAAGTTTCTTTATTGGCATTGAAGAATCTTTCCGTTCCACAAAAGGTTCTTAATAGTGAACAAAAGGTTCTTTGAAGTTTTAAAATGTTCTTTACACTAAGAGAAAAAATGGTTCTTTTTAGAACTGTTCAATGAAAGGTTCTTTGGGGAACCAAAAATGGTTCTGCTATGGCATCCCTTTTGGAACTTTATTTTTAAGAGTGTATGGAGTTGTGGTTCTCCTCTTCAATTCAGCTCAATTACAAATATTATTCTTTGAGGAAAAGGACGTTGTTTGGCGTTTACTGAAAATCCAGATTTGCAATGTTCAGAGATCTGTATTACTTGATCTGCTGTGGTGAAATTTGTCCCCTGAAAATGTCTGAAAATGAAAAGAAATTCCAAAAACAACAATTCAAAATGTCAATTGATGCAATCGTAGAATTATGGACCCGCATGCAAAAGGACACCGTTGATCAGTGGGGGTTTTTTCAGCACCGCGCATGTGTCACGAGCTCTCCATTTTGCTTTTTTGAAATCAAAAATGCACTCCTGCACGAAGAGCAAAAACATGCCTGCTTGAAATTACAGGAAAATTCCTTATTAGTTCATTTATATAGGGCTTAGGGCACATGATTTATAAATCGAGGGAATGAATTAGTAAATCCTGCACACGATTTAGCCTATTTTTTTTTCTGCATGTCATCTGCGGGGCTTCGTTGATTACTCAATTAATCGTCAAAATGATCAATAGATTACTCGATTGCCAAAATAATCGTTAGTGACAGCCCTATACATGATAATGGAAATGTCTAAATATTTATTTTTATTTTTTTAAACGTTTTCAGGACAAATAATCAGCGAGACAAACCGCGATGATTATTTTTAATTAATTGCGAGATGCAGATATCGTTATCACGATATCTAAATATGATTAATCGCGCAGCCCTTGTTTAAGGTTCTATATAGAATCTTTTCTTCTAGATGTGTGCATTTATTTATTTATGATATTCCATACTTACAAATCAAATAGCCATTCTAGAGTGACTTTGAGAATAAAAATAGTCATCACACTCTAGCCAGCAGAATTTTTCACCTGCAGGCAATTTGCAGGCAATTCACACCCTGCCAAAGAGATGCAATGGTATGTGATGACACACAATCAACATCATATGAGATGGCGAAGATCTCTTAAGACCTTGTCCTCATCTTCCCCACAGGATAGAAGACCGTTAAGAAATTGCCCCAATGGACCTTTATATTCCATCTGCGTACTGCACAATACACCTCTTCACCTGGCAGGACTGATGCCTTCAGTTAAATGTGTATATTGACTTGCGATTAATCTGCTGAAATCTCCATCATCAGACGGACTCTGCCATGTCTGTGCTTCCACACAATTTAACCTTCAGCCTGCAGCTGTGATTTCACTGAAGGGAAGCCATGCACCTCTTCCCAGGCTCAGTTAGCACCTCCTGATTCATGGGTGTATATATATATTTATCTTCTCCAAATCGAGCCCTCTGTTGTGACGAGGTGCGTTAGCACTTAATCCATCTTGGCCATCAAGATGTGAGCCAGCCAAGTGCCACATGCGCTCCAGCTGTTCTTGACACAAACCCAACAGCAGGCGTTCACAGACACCGGCCAGGTGCGGGAAGACGGCTGGCAGCAAAGCTAAAGAAGAATAAAAGGAAATGGAGAGGGAGATTGCATGTCTTGTCAGCTCTTAAATGCAAAATGGCCCCCTTTTTATGGCCCCAGTGTCCCGTCTGCTTTATGAGGGACATCTAGAACAAAGCACAGCCACTACGCAGAAGATGGATCTCTAATCTTTATGGCTTTTGGAGAGTCAGATGGAGTTTAAAGAGGTGTTTTAGACTGAGCCTCTGTGGCCATTATCTATCTGGGACACACGTACCTCATCATTCACAACTGCAAATTGTATTTGTACATTTTTTTCACAGCAAAGGTTGTAAAGAATGTAATACAAGATTCTACTGCATCTTCGGTTTTTCACATAAAAGGTCTGCCTTTGGGAATCTAACTGTGTATAGGATCAAGAATGAGAAAGATACACTATATTCATTTAAATCTATAATGAATTCTCTACAAACAGTGATTACAGGTACATTTACACATCATTATGCCGGTAGGTGACAATAAGCGACTTCACCACTTAACCGATTTGTTCACAATGATTCAATCTTTATGAGAGACTCATTGAAACATTTACTCTAATTCGTTTCACAAAACTGTTTGATTTTGGACAGATACAAGTATTTAGGCGCTTTCCAATTGGCATACTTACTGTATTCCACTATTCTCACTATTCGCAAAGACCCGCCCCCTTTAGTTACTGTTGCTATGTCCGACAAGCCACGCCCTCTCACGCCACACATCATGTTCTCACGAAGTGAAAAATACATCGAGGAGCAAAGAGGACACTGACAACGTGTCGACAGACAAGGCAGAGCAGGTTACTTTTGATATGAAACAAAGTTTCAAATTTAAAATATTGTATTTTTTCAAAGAAGTTTAAACAATAAATAGCGTATAGTGTCTCTTTAATGTGTCGTGACAGATCGCTGTAGCTCCTCGTGAAGCGATCATCTCTTCATACTAGTTCATTTATAGCATCAAATAAACATGAATGAACATCAGAAGGAATGTTGTTTCAAGCGCAGAAAGACGTGAGTACACACAATTTTTCAAGTTCAAGTTCACCAACGTTAATCTACTAACTCTCCTGACTGCTTTGTCGGGCAAAATGGCAGATTCGGGGCTGTGATTGGTCAGATCGCCTGTCAATCAAACTGCTAGCGAAGGGTCAATTAGTGTGATCACACTGAAAACTTCTTTACGGAGCGGTAGGGGAGGGGCTATCAGATGCTGAATGACAAAATAACCAAATAACCCTAGAGTTTGTTATAGTTTGGGACCCGTAGTTTAGAGCTACAGGCAAAACAAGTGAAAAATGTCAATTTTGGTCGATATTGATAGTCGACAGAATGATTTCTGAAGGATCATGTGACACTGAAGACTGGAGTAATGATGCTGTAGATTCAGCTTTGATCACAGGAATAAACTACATTTTAAAAAATATCAAAATAGATTGCATAAATAATAATTCATAAACCTAATTCAATGAAATGAATTCTCTCCAGGGCAGACACAATAGAACCCAAACAGATAATCTTGACCTCCTCAACGCACTGATATCAGGTTAAAGTCAATTGGCAGGACCAAATTAAGTGATAACCTTGCAGTATGACCGATATTTCCAGAGAGTGTATAGTTTGTTCGCTTTGAGAGTGTGAAAACATTATGTCTAGCAGATGAACCGAGATAAACCAGCACACTTAAGTAAGAGATCTACACTTTACGTTCGAAAAAATGGGAAAATGCGACATCCTCCTCTTCAACTCAAGCCATCTGACCTTCTCAGAGAGCCCTTGATTTTTATATCAGTCGCTCTGACCCCTCCGTTCACAGCAGCAGCACAGAGAACAGATACGGCTATGGAGCTGTTACTAGGCCACCCAAATGCCAGACTGTCAAGAGGAGAAAATAAGAGCAGGCATGGAGCAATTTTGCAGAGTCAGGCTAAATTTCAAGGCACTTTTATCCGAGATGGCATTCTGTGAGCTCATGCATTTTCCTCTCGCATAGAAAACATGGGACTAGGCTTGCCTCTGGTACCATAAACTCCTTTAAACTCTGGAGCAGCATAAAGTAGGACTTAAGTTTCTCAGGGCACTGTTTCCTGCAGAGGCAGACTTTCTCAGAGCTAAATTTCCTATCTCACAGCTTAAAAAAGAAGCAAAGCGAGAAGACGCAGTCACAGTTTAAACAAGTGCTGTTAGTCATACCTGCGTTTGCAGTGTGATTTTGAATGTAATCATGTCGCATCATCCCAATAGGGCTCCTTCTGATGCATTTCACCACTGTGCGCTTTGTTATATTTCTACCAATAATTCACTGTAGAAGTAGAGAACATCATAACGGTCACATAAAAGTTTTTCTTATTATAAATTGACAATGTAATACTCAGTTCACTTAATTCACCTCCTGATGGGATTAAGAGGATTAAGCAGAGTTATTAAGCGCAATTTCGCTGAACATCTTTATTATCTTCTATCATCTTATCAGCTCTTTGAATCAGTAAGGGTTTATTGAAATCTGCCTGCTGACAGTCCCACCGACAACTGCAGATAACGAGGGCTTTAAAACCGCAGTGAGCTGAATAAACGAACACGTTTGTGCTTTTAAAAACACAAACAAATTAGAAAAGTGTTTTTAAAGGGTTAGTTCACCCAAAATTGAAAATAATGTCATTAATTCCTCACCCTCATGTCATTCTACACCGGTAAGACCTTCGTTCATCTTAAGAACACAAATTATGATAATGTCAATGATAAAATAATGTCAATCTCAAGATCCAGAAAGGTACTAAAGGTATTTAAAACAGTTCATGTGAGTACAGTGGTTCAACCTTAATATTATAAAGCGATGAGAATACTTTTTGTGCACCAAAAAAACAAAATAACGACTTTTCAACAATTTCTAGTGATGGCCGATTTCAAAACACTTTACAAATCTTTAGTTTCGAATCAGTGGTTCGGAGCGGCAAAGTCACGTGATTTCAAGGCTTCGTTACGTCGTAAGTGTTTCACAGTTTCAACAGTTCACGTGACTTTGGCAGCTTGATACGAGATCTAAATGTATGTTGATTTAAGAAAGTTGAGATATTTGTACTGGAAAACAAGAAAAAACTATGCAAGAAAGACATTTTTGCAGTGTGTCCAATCAGTTGAGGAAAAAAATCTGGCTTGATTAGTAAAATAAGCTTAATTAGCAAAATTTAATGATATAATTATCTTCTGTAGCAAAACAAATGACTTGTTAATGTCTTCCGCTGTGTGACCCGTGTTGAATTTCTGCAAAATATTCATGTAAATTCAGGCAATATCCTGTTCAACTAATGAACCAAAATAGAGCAGGTTCTTAAATTCCGACTTCGCCCAACCACTGGGAATATTATACATTTTAATTCAGGCATGTGAAATTGGAAAAAATTTGCCATGATGAGCTCATTTTTCTGAACCTGTTGTCATGTCTGAACCAGGACAACAGTTCACCTGCACTCATTTATGCCTTATTCACATTTGATAATTGTAATCAGGAATATTTGAGTCTCTATGTAAATGAAGTTGACCCATTTATATTTCAGTCTGCTCGACTGTCAAATATTAAGTAACATTTCTCTCTGGGTGAGCTGCAACGCAAACAAAAGAGAATTAAACTTTATCTAAGTGAAGCAGTCTCACATTTCTGACAGTTTTGACATTTTCACTGACCTTAACTGACTTTAATCAGATAAAATGACTTCTATTTCTGTTTCTCCGCAGATTTTTGCATAGATATGCACAAGACGGTTTTAACAGCAGGAGGACAGACTGATGGCGTTTTATCTGGCACGTCGTCTTTTTCTGTTTCTGAGTATTCATTCAGTCATTTTCATTCAGCTTCCTAGAATTTAACATTTCAGCTGTCAAGAAAAGTGATTGGTCTTTTTGTTTTCCAGACGTAGACGTTGGAATAACTGGATTTTCCGGATTCTGAGTGACGCCTCAAGTCATTTTTAACACTTCTTTTCCCTGATTTTACATCAAAATGACAAAAAACATGGAGGAAAGACAAGCTAAAACTTTATTACAGAGAAGGTCAAACATGTTGTCTTTAATAGCTTTGGAAACAGCAGGGATTCTGACTTGCTCCAGGTGATTAAACTGACTGAAAGATATATAGAAATATGAAAACGAGTAACACGGATTTGTTCAACAGTAATGGCGATGTAAAGTGGTTAGACATGGTGGGGCTTTACGAACACTGCTGTGAAAGAAATGGCCGAATAAAGATCATCATTGTGCACACAGGTACGAAAAACCCATAGTAATCCCGCCACTAAATCTGTACAGAGGTATTGAAAAAGTTCAATTGGCAATGGATACGGTTTGCTTAATGGAACAAACATTAACTCAATAAATCAGATAATGGGGCACGAACAGCAAAATAGCTTTCTGGGAGCAGACAGACAAGGCACATCGCAGGCAGTCAATGGAGGCTTTGGGCAGAGATAAATCAAACACAAAATAATGCTTAATGACTCCAAATTTGTTCTGTTTTTCTCCTTATTTTCCAAGCATGGAAAATCGTTACATGCAGTGAGATGAACAATAGAGTATCCAGAAACCATACTACTGTACCTCCTGTGGGTTTAAATCTATGCAATGCACAATTACCGTATACAACGCAAGCTCTAATCTTGTTTGTGACTTTTCATTAAATATCATGGAGGAAAAGTGCACATACAGTAGGTACAAAACGCCACTTCATATGCTAATTTCTCAAGGGCTGTCTAGCAGATATGAATGGGGAAAAAATAGGTCTGTTGGCAGGAATCTATAGGAAATTGCATGTTCATTATTCAACTGCTTTGCTGGCTCATCTAAATCAGTTTACAAGCAAAGCTTTTATTTTTATCATACACTCGATCAAGGCAGCCAATGCAAATTGGGATTCTTCCATTTATACATAGTCACTGTGATTTTACTGATCAGATAAAACTAATGCATCTTGTTGTTCGGCCACATACGTGAACGTTACTCATCCCAAATGGATGAGACAGACGGAAGGAGTAAACAAAAAATGGGTTGCTATATGGGCCAAAAAGTACGGTGGCCGAGAGAGCTCAACACGCTGCAAATGAGAAAACACATGCAAATTAAAAAAAGCACATGCAAATAAAAAAACCACATGCAAATAAAAAAAAAACATGATCATCAGTTTGACAACACATGTGCTGCAAATCCTCACAACACATGCAAACTCAAAAACGCGCTGCAAATACAAAAACGCGCTGCAAATACAAAAATGCGCTGCATATACAAAAAGTGCTGCAAATAGCACAAACCACAACGGAAATGTTTCAATGGGGACCCCAAAAAGTGATGGACCCTACTAGGCCCTGCTTATTAGCTGTGTCCAAAACCAGTTCAACTCACCCTTCACTTATTCACTAATCCCTATATAGTGTACGGCATTTGAGTGCACAATGTGTTCACAATCATTAAATACTATAAAAACTGCAAACAAAAATAAACAGCTGTACATTATTTAATGTATTTATTATTTTTAATAAAATGTTTTTCAGTTTTCTAGAAACTCTGGTGACGCGGTGGTCGAGCGCCCTCAGGCGGCCGTTATGATTACGTCACATAGCTACAGATGATTAACGAATATTTTTAAATCATCCACTAAATTATCATCTCTTAAAGTTTAATGAGTTAACAACAATGCCACATATTAAAACATTTTTCTGTTAGTGAAACACATTACATGGAGTTAATGCTTACATATAATATATTTTAATATTTTTTTAGTTTGTGCTGTTGTCAAGTAGGGTCCGTCACTTTTTGCGGTCCCCTTGAAACATTTCCGTTGTGTTTTGCATTATTTGCAGTGCATTTTTGTATATGCAGCGCGTTTTTGTGTTTGCCGCGCGTTTTGTATATGCAGCGCGTTTTTGTGTTTGCATGTGTTGTGAGGATTTGCAGTACATGTGTTGTCAAACTGATGATCACGTTTTTTTTTTTATTTGCATGTGTTTTTTTTTAATTTGCATGTGCTTTTTTTTTATTTGCATGTGTTTTCTTATTTGCAGCGCGTTGAGCTCTCTCGGCCACCGTAAAAAAGAGCAATAAACAGAAAATTTCACTGCAGTCAACAATACTTTCGCATATATTGCAGGAATCAAAGATAAATCATAGTTTGCAGAGACACATTTATGTGGCCAGGTGTATTCGATATATATGCACACCCAAAAAGGTCCTTCTGGTCTTGCTATAAAGCGCAGCATCCCTCATTTAGCAGTGGTTACGCAACATTACCCCAGTTATTAACATCAGTCTTGCGTGGTACGATCACATGGTCAGGCGAGACAGATGCACTTTTTGAACGGACTAGATTTGTGCATGTATATTATGTACGAGCCTGGTACACATTTAAAACACTGTTTTAGCGCAGTGCTCGATTGACACGTGACTTTTCAACGGATTATCATTTGCACTACCAATATGATGGGATCACGTGTGTTTTTGACTTCCTCTGAAGGTGGTTTGAGTGTATCAGAACGAAACGTTTTGGAGCCCATTTACCTGCATCTATCTGACCACCTCATATCTGATGACCCAAGATAGCCTGTTAACTGTCACTGACCCGGTAGAGGGATACTTGGCGCACTTTTTTTTCCCCCTCTCGCATGTTTTAGTAATCATCATAAATTAGGAATCAATTGAAAGCACAAACACTGAAAATTCATCCTGTGAAACCCATTTTGAAATTGAACTGTTACCAAGGAAAAGGTACTTTAAAACCTTTTAGTGGGCTTAATTTTAGTGATATCAACTTCAAATTTGGAACACAACTTGTTTAGACATATAGCTTTGGATTTCTTGCAATGTCACAGTCCAAATTATATGGTAAAATATATATTTTGTATAAAACAAAAAATGCTTAGTTCACTACATTTTCTTTACAGTTTTTACACTTATATTTTACACTTAGTGCTTTCAATTCTCTAATAATCTTCTGTCTTCTTTAAAAAGAGATCAACCTTAGGTCTGTATTCCAAAGCATTCATGAATTACAGCCATTTTAGATTCAAAGCTATGCTCAGGGTTTTGTCCCCCAATGCAAAGATCGTCTATTCATAACACGTTCTAAAAAATACTGGGTTTCAAAGAACCCAAGTTGGGTTGAAAATGGACTAACCCAGTGATTGGGTTGTTTTAATCCAACGGTTGGGTTAAATGTTTGCCCAAAGTGCTGGGTAGTTTTATTTAACTCAACTGTTGTTTAAAAATGCCTGTATTGCTCGCTTCAAATGAACCCAAAGTATTTTGGAAATTAATATTCATTAATATGTTTAATAAATGAACAAATGTTCAACAAGTCTCATATCATTCGCATTGAGTCCTAAAATGAAATATGAGACAGTTCAAAGCTGTTGTTTTTTCTAGAAAAAAAAGTTTACTGTTGGTATAAGAGTTTTTTGTTTTGTTTTGTTTTGTTGCTGAGAGATGACCTATATGGCTACAGCTTATTTAGATATAATTTAATGAATTTATGAATGCATTCCTTGATTTATTAAACTTCTCAGTATAATGCAAAAATATATAAATTGAATGGAATATAATTACATATAAATATAAATTATGTAATTATGTTATGTCTACTTAATACAGTGGATCCGGTCAATGTGCTGAATTTTCACCACCTGAATTATATAAATCACTTTTAGTTTTTATCAACAGCCAACTATGAGGTTAAATATAAAGCCTGCACAGCTGTGTCTGTCTTTTCCTGCTGAGAAAATGTGCTGCTTGTTCTCCAGAGAGTCTTACCACAACTGGCAGCGAGGCAGCGGAGGAACAGCTTTAAACAAACCACTAAAAATTCTGAATTGCCCCACTTTTAATAAATTAGTGTGTGAATAGGAAAAAAATACATTTTTGCTCAACCATCTGCACTGTATGTATATTTTGAGCTAATTCCTGTCAATCTGTCATAGGTTTTGTTTTGTTTAAAACTGATTAAATGTGTCTTCGTCAGTCAATTGTATATAGTCTGTGCAGATTATGTAAAGACTAAAATTCCTCTTCAGACACTAGAAATACGCTACTCTGTTTTTCCACACCGAGAATTGAGAAGCCAGGAAAAGTTTTGATCACCACATGAAAAGACTTCCTCTGTCTTCAGTCGTGACTTGGCATTGAAAATGACGCTTGGAAACGTTTCACATTATTAAAATAGTTGTGTATATGGTGAACAGCGTCTGGTGCTGTCAGCCTCGCTAAACACAATTCTGGAATGAATGATTAAATATTGTAATTTATATAAACAGAACTGTTAATATAAGCAATTCAGCACTATTTGGAGGAGATAATGCGAAGAATTATTAAGAATAAACTTGCGAGATGTATAAGGCACTGCTAGGCTGACACAAATGTAAGTCAGTTTAACTCAATATAAGTATTTATTAACTCTTTTCGTGTATGTTTTAAATTAGCCAACCACAGGGGCTAAAATAACACCGTCTGTGTCAGTGTTGGAATTTTCTAAACAACACTTAGCAGTGTGCTGACTGAGAGCCTTTTGAGAATACTGGTAAGGATTAAAATACACACAACTGCTGCTTCTGTAGGAGCAATATATGAAAAACTACATTTATATCTGTACAATTACATGATGGCAATCTAAACATCAAAAAAGATGTTGCTATTAATAACAACAACCCATCAGCACTGTTTATCTAACACCAGAGAAAGGTGCAAGACAAAAAAAAAATTAGAACACAGTGAAATGTATGGAACCATAGAATAAAAAATACAAAAGGTATTTCATTTCAGGCTTTATAATTTACAATTGTGAGTTTGTATCTCACAATTCTGTCTTTTTCCTTTGAATTGTGAGGAAAAATTGGGAAAAGTCAGAATTGTGAGATATAAACTCACAATTGCAAATTATCAAGCTCGAATTGAAAGATATAAACTAGTAATTCTGACTGAGAAATAAAAGCATTTTGAGAAAAAAGCATTTTTTATATTTCGCAATTCTGGCTTTTTTCTTCAAAAAAACAATTCTGAGACCAATTCTGAGATAAAAAGTCATTTTCTCGTAATTGCAAGTTTTTATCTCACAATTATGACTTTATAACTTGCAATTCTGAGATAAAAAAAAGTCATTTTTTCGTAATTGCAAGTTTTTATCTCACAATTATGACTTTATAACTTGCAATTCTGAGGGAAAAAAAGTCAGAATTGTGAGATATAAACTCACAATTGCAAATTATAAAGCCCGAAATGAAAGATATAAACTAGCAATTCTGACTGAAAAAATACAATCATTTTGAGAAAAAGCATTTTTTATATTTCGCAATTCTGGCTTTTTTCTTCAAAAAAACAATTCTGAGATAAAAAGTCATTTTCTCGTAATTGCAAGTTTTTATCTCACAATTATGACTTTATAACTTGCAATTCTGAGGGAAAAAAAGTCAGAATTGTGAGATATAAACTCACAATTGCAAATTATAAACCCCGAAATGAAAGATATAAACTAGTAATTCTGACTGAGAAATACACTCATTTTGAGAAAAAGCATTTTTTATATTTCGCAATTCTGGCTTTTTTCTTCAAAGAAAATAATTCTGAGACCAATTCTGAGATTAAAAAAAAAGTCATTTTCTCGTAATTGCAAGTTTTTATCTCACAATTCTGACTTTATAACTTGCAATTCTGAGGAAAAAAAAGTCAGAATTGTGGGATATAAATTCGCAATTGCAAGAAAAAAAGTTATAATTGTGACTTAATGTATCACAATTCTGACTTTATTCTCAGAATTGCAACTTTATTTCTAAGAATTGTGGCTTTATATCTGTTATTTGGACTTTATAACTCACAATTGTGAGTTTATATCTCAAAATTCTGCGAAAAAAAAGCCATAATTGAGAGATTAGAATTGTTAGATTCAGAATTGTGAGCTTTTTATTCAGTGGTGGAAACCAGCTGCTTTATATAGCTCCACATTTTTACTAACATTTCAAACATAAATAGTAGCCTAAAACAAGAGAGAGAGAGGACAGCATGTTCCTACACAAATTTTATGTATAAAGGAAATCTTTTGGATTTACCAGTGAAGAGCTTTTCACCCTCAAAAATTTTAATCAGTGTTATGACTTTGACTATTTATTACCCAAAAGATATTTTTGTATTACCATTTTCATTTATGAACATCAATGCGAATCACAAACGCTCATATTCTCGGTGCTTGCTCACTTTCTCAAACTAGCGTATTACTTGTCCTGCCATGACTGTCAGTCATTGCAAACCAATTCAACCTTACATAAAAGCTTCATAGAGTCCATTACACAGCACATATGGCAGCCTGACAGTGTCTCCGCTGAGACCGCAGCCAGTTCAATATGCTTGTCCCATATTTTGTCCCATCTAAGCATGTCTATATGAGAAAACATTACTAAAGCATTTTACTGCAGTCAAGAACCGAATCATTTTTTCATCTTCCAAGTGCTCAACATGATGAAGATTATTTGAAACCATATAGAATGAAGAGATAGTTCACCCAAAAATGAAAATTCATTTATCTACGTATCCTCATGTCAATCCAAATCTTTATGACTATAGATGTTCAAAAGACGATTTTGTTGAATGGTTGAACTGTTTTTGTCCATACATTCAAAACACCACATTGACTTTCAATGGACAAAAAAGCATTTTTCAATACATCTTTTTTTTGTTCCACAGATTAAAGAGAGTAATACAGGTTTGGAATGATATAAGGGTGAGTAAATGATCCTTTTTGGGTGAACTATCGGCTATCAGAGAGGAAACAAAAGCTGCTCCTCTCCGTATGTTTTTTCGTAATCTCCGGTCACGTTCATATGTAGATTGTGTGAGCTTATTTCATCTATTAGATCGAAAGATCTGAAAAAGCCCTTACATTTACCAGACCCTCCCCTCGAAGAAATCGAGTCAGAAGTGATCCGACAAAAGAGACGGATTAAAACACCAGGTGTACACGGGAATGTGTCTCCCTCCTTGTGATCCGACCGAGGTGTAAACGGCCTGAGAGTCATGTTGCATTAGTGTCATATTGCATTTGCATAAAATCAAAAACATAGTTTAATATTCAGTAGCATTGAATGAACTTGACATGCGGATACTGTATGATGTCCAAACCTCAGCGATGGAGCTGCAAAACACTGTGAAAATGAATCTTACAAAACTGTGACGAACAGCCTCACCTTCTCGGGAAAGCAAATAAGATTGTCCTGCGTATTCAATAACTTAAGCAAAGCGATCACGAAACGCCACTGACGCAAAGGCAGTGTATTGAGTAGACAGGCCCATGTGATGCCAAACACTCCCATTACACAGAGAAAAAGAGCGAGAGAGCTCCAAACCAACCATGCACTGCCTGCTGTCAACCTCTGCTTGTCTGTCAGCCTGCCTGTGAGCAGAGAGCCAGATAGAGAAAACCAAATGAAAACAGGCAGTGTAGACCAACAGAACAATAATGAAGTAAGATTGCTTTAGCCAAATTTAGCTCATAACATTGGTGGAGATGAGAGTGAACAAAAATGGGTAAATAAATGGCTGCAAAAAAAAAATAATAAACACATGTGGAAAGCTCATAGTGCGGCTTATTTTAGAAACCATTTTGCTCAATTTTGAGTTCTCGTCCTGTCTGTGAGGACCTGTTTCTGAGACACGCAAATTCTCATGCAGAAAAGAAATGAACATTTGTCATTCACGCCCAGGTGCTTATGAAAACGAGTGCATCGTCTGTTCATGTGATATGCTTCATTAATAAATACTCAAATCAATTCAGTCTAAACAAGCATGACAATTAATATCTGAGCGGGGAAAAAAATGCCTTCCAATCATGATAAATAGAGCATGTGACATTACTCATGAATACTTATAACGTATGTAAAATAGACAATTACTTCAAATGACATACACTACAGTTCAAAAGTTTGGAGTTGGTAAGATTTTTGAATATTGTGATATATTATTACAATGCATTATTCTGAAAAATGTTGAGTTAAAAATGGACAAACCCAAAAACTGGGTTATTTTGACCCAGCGGTTGGGGTAAATGTTTGCCCAACCTGCTGGGTAGTTTTATTTAACTCAACTATTGTTTAAAAATGACTATATAGTTCTCTGAAAATGATCACAAAACAGGTTGGAAATTAACTTTTATTAATATGCTTACTAAATTAAAATGCATTAATACTTTTAATAAATAATAATTATTATTATAAATAATAGATGTTCACCTTTTGATTATGGAAACACTTTATTTTAGGGTTCTTTAACTAGTTGCTTATTAGCATCCCTATTACTAGAATACTGGCTATTTATTAGTTCTATTAAGCACAAAATAATGCCTTATTCTGTATAAACCTTATTCTATATTCTTAATCCTACCCAATACCTAATCTTAACAACTACCTTACTAACTATTACTAACTAACCATTTATTAAGGCAAAAGTGATAGTTAATAGTTTATATGTGTTCCCTATACTAAAGTGTTACCTTGATTATTACTGTTGACTCTAGTAATTATGAGTCTGATTTTTAATTTCCAATATACGTTCATTTAAAACCAGCCATATACTATCTTTTTTAACAATAGTTGAGTTAAATTAAACTGCTTTGGACAGATTGGGCAAACATTTAACCCAACTGCTGGGTTTGTCCATATTTAACCCAACTTGGGTTGTTTTCAACCCAGCATTTTTTAGAGTGAATGAAAAATAACTCTTTTCTATTTTAATTCATTTTAAAATACAATTTACTCATGTGGTGGCAAAGCTTATTTTGGAAACATTTCTTAAATTTTTGTTTTTAGGATTCTCTGATTAATAGAAAATTTTAAAAGAACGGTATTTATTTGAAATAGAACTCTTTAGTAACATAAATTACTATCACTTCTGACCAATTTACTGCTTTCTTCCTGAATGAAAGTATTACTTTCTTTTCTGAAAAAAAAAAACATATTACTGACCTTTAACTTCATTGTGAAAAGCAGGTATTGTTAAGAATGCAGAGGGAGTACATAGAATGCATGAAGTTTGCAGGCAAAGTATGAAATGTCTGGTTTTTGTGATTATGTTGCATACTTTTCCTAGGCATTCTATAGGTATTATAAAGAATGACAAGCCGGCCGGCCCTTTGGCACTGTATAGAATGCCTTGGAAATGTGAGAAATATAAACCATTTCATACTTTGCCTTCAAACTTCAGACATTCTATATATTCCCTAGGCATTTCACACATTGCCAGTAACATATACATTTTCATAATACTTTCAAAGGTTTAGAATTTAAAAAATACCCATGAAAATGGCCAAGAACATAGCAGTCTTCTAAATGCCTCTCTGTAGTGGGCAACTCTGGATCACAGTATGGCACATGATTGTACTTTAGCTCCACCTACTGATACAGTACATCACGCCTCATGTGAAGACTGTCCAGAACAAGCATGGATGAACATAAGCCTGCCTGTGTGTTGCAAACTTGCCCAAATTAAATCCTTCTAGAATTGCATTAAATCATTTAAGGAGATTATTCAACAAAGATCGGTACATATTTACTCTTGAGCTCAATCATCAACTGACTACTTGTCAGAAAAAGAATAAAGTGCATTAAAATGTTTTGTATAACAATAATGCATTATCGATGTTCATAACTGAATGTATTCAAAATAAACAGAAGACATAATTATAAATTATATATACTTGATAAATTAAATATACTTGACTTTCAAAGGGAATTAATTATTTTCAGTTAGTAGTACTATACAATCCATAATCTGTTTTATTCTACTATTAAAAAGGCTCCAATTATACAACAATGTATGCCGTAGTCAAGTAGATTATACTCTTCTTCTCTTCAAAAGTCCATTAGGTCTGTGGCAAGTATCGTTTTTCTGGTCGATTACCTCCGCATTATATTTTAAGCAATGCAGACATGTAGACATGGCCTAGGACAGTCCCAAACACACTACTGAATAATGCATGAGACATTAGCTGAATTAGGAGCAGAACTCAACAAGTGAATGTCCATGACCCCATGAACTGAGACTAGTCCTACATTAACATGGTTGTCATCACTTTCTACGGTGACTCACTTTTATGTTTGGTTTGCTTGTTTCCATATGCGAGATGAACTTGTTGCAGGCTGATCAGAAAGGAAAACCACAAGCATTCTATAAAAAGCAGTCGGTATCTAAAATCTAGCTATCTACGTGTCTGCTCTCAGCTCCACTCGAATAATGCATTTTGCACTATTTGATTACAGGTCAAACCCTTATCTCTGCAAAAAAAAAATCATTTTGTATTTTCAGCGCTTTCTGACATTTGACTTTAGCATGCATTGAAAGTATCACACTTTATATAGAAAATCCCTATTACTTTATAACGGAACTGTAAAAAACAACATCTGCATTGATGTGTTTCATCATTTTTCCCCAGTTGCACCTCTTAATCCTATCAGTGGAATATACAGTGGCGAATCCAATTTAATCCTCCAGCCATAAAGGAGACAGAAACCTAGAAGCTCTGCTCTGCTGAATATGGTTTATGTAATGAGCAAATGTGCAAAGGTGTGGTTATCATAATCATAATCAAAGGAACTTTAACTAGACCAGGACACAGCATGAACTGTGAAACACTCAGTTTATGAGGCATCTGGGTTGATATCTGTCACTATCAGACTGGATGCCTAATATTTAAAGTAGATTTATAAAAACAGATCCTGCCATGCATATAATTTCTAAGGTAATAAAATAGCTCAAATGGATTTAAGTTCAATATTTAGAGATTATAAATTATAAATCTACATTTTTACCCCAACTATTTAGCTATATTGTGCAAATTTGCAAGCCGATCTTTTATTTTTATTCTCCATATTTGTATTATTAACATAATTAACAACTAGGCTAGAAATCAAAGAGCCAAAATAAAGCACCACAAATAGGCAGAAGTCACATTATGCGATTCAAATGGAATTGTTATGTATAAAAACATGCAGGTAATAGAGCGCCACAGTTTTAATCATAATAAAAATGTACATCTTACCTTTATGTGGATGAGAATGTAAATCCTGTGCGTACTTCACTTTCTCACGCTGAGCTTCTCAAACTGAATTCCATCGTCTGGGACTAAAAATAAGTGATGCTGTTATTGCATCTTGTGTTTTATCTCCGTCTGAGGAGAATATCCACTCGTTAAAAAGACGTGCAATCAAAAACGTCACTGGTTTACATGTTTATTCATTTTTTTATGAGCGGAGTCGTTGTTTCAGTTCAGCAGCCGGTAATCCAAGTGCATCTAACTGCCCCTCATCTCGAGCCGAGCATGTGGAGCGTGTGGACTCCTCCTAGAATTACTGACAGCGGGCTCCATCGCGCTCATACACACATTTAGGATGGGTTTTAAAACCTAGTGAGCTGCCTTCCTAGACAGCATTTTGATCCCCGTGGGCTGTTCATCAAAGACACTTGAAAAAATAAAATGTATGTTTGCAAAGAAATTTGAAGCGGCACCTATATAGCCTATATTCCTAGAATGTGCTGTCTAGGTAGGGAGCTCGTACAATTGACCCTTCGCAAAACCCGCCCCCTGTTGGCCACACAACTCACGCGCTCTCACGCCACGCATCATGTTCTCACACAGTGAAAAATACATCTCGAAGCAAAGTATGAAACAGTTTCATATTTAAAATATTGCAATTTTTGAAAGAAGTTTAAACAATTAATAACCTATAGTGTCTCTTTAATGTGTGTAGCTCCTTCAAGCGGCTCGTGAACCGATCATCTCTTCATACTAGTTCATCAGATAAACATGAATGAACATCAGAAGAAATGTTGTTTCAAGAGCGGAAAGACGTGAGTATGCGCAATCTTTCAAGTTCAAGTTCACCAACGTTAATCTACTAACTCCGCTGACCGCTTTGTCGGATAAAATGGCAGATTCGGGGTTATGATTGGTCAGATCACCTGTCAATCAAACTGTTTGCGATGGGTCAACTGTTTGTGGTTCCTCTTGTTCAAACCGTGTAGCTTACCTATTAAACAAAGCACTCAAGTTTTTTTTTTTACATATATATTTGTGATTTTTTTTAAGAAACTAAACTTCAATAACGTGGCAGATAATGGCTTGTGAACTTGTAATTTGTCAGTGCACTGTCCGAAACCGATCCTGATGGAAAACGCTCCAGCGCTGAACTGTTGCTATGGTTACTTCCTGAGAAGAACTTTTGTTTAGCTCATTGTGAACTCATATTTGTGGTTTCTGGAACATAGTTTGTAGAAACAAACATTCGAAATCACTATTCCCTACATTGGTCAACTAATAGGCTATGGTTCATTTGAGGAAGTGAATGAAAACGAGTGAGTGAATTCGAATACTGAGGACTGCCGCTTTTGCATAACGTTAGTTTGTTCTTGCCGTTTAATAATTTATCATTTGTAACTTAGAAAACTGGAAGATTTGTCTTGACCTCTGAAACTATCATGTATACAAACCTTAATCAAACAATTTAATAGTCAATTAAAAAGGGATGTATACCTGTATGAAATTACGCTGTACCCACTTTGGATCAGCGGTTTGGAAAGTGGATAGATGGATGATTCAGCTGAGGGCGCCATCTTCTGGTTAGACGCGGGAATTCATTCAGCACGACCCTCAAAGTGCATTATGGGTATTCGCTAGCCGTTGAGTGCATAGACAAAATAAAACACATAGACGCCCCATTGGCCTCTGGATCGTACATCAACAGCGCCGCCATATTGTGCAGGTCAACGTTCCTAACACTCATAACTGGAATTGAGAAAAATGCCTATTTTGTGTGATGCTTAGGGCTGTACAAATCACTGCACAATTGAAACAGGTCTCTGGAAATAACCTTTCACAGGTGAGGCTGAACATTTGTTTCTGGTTGTATTTGATCATTATATAATTATGTTGATAGTTGGCCATCGGAGTCAGTCAGAAAATAGCTAGCGATGTCGTTAATTGGCTGTGAAAGTTGAGACATGAGTTTACATGATTTATATTATTTTTTTTAACGTATATTATCTTATTTTATAAACTAAATTTCCTGAAATTTAAATATGCATCTTTATTTTCTTAAAACCGACTTTTAAGACAAGCACTGTTTCGTTTAGGTGACTGACATTGGGGATTACGGTAACGTTACTTAGTTGGCTAGCTTACTTTTCTCACACATTGAAGGTTTTCCAGAGACAAAGAGTTGAGGAGACAGTAGGAAGTAGCTGTAAGAAGGAAAGTTTTTTCCAACATGTGTGATTTATATTTGACGATTTGCTTCATTTTCACAATGGTGGTCAATAAACACGAGAAAAGCTAAAATGGGTTAAAAGACAGAAAACGGCTTTCCCACAATAAGAAATCCTTTTTTCATTTAATGTGAAAATTTAAATCATCTTCACAATTCTTATCCCAAAAAAAAGCAGCCAAATAGAAGGCAAGTCAGAGTTTCGACTATTAAAATAAATATTTTTTTAAAGTCTACTATCGAGGTTTTAAGTAACTAGAGATGGAACTTTTTCAACACCACGCACATCATAAACCACTGAAATCGGTTGATTAAGGAAAACGTTATTTTCGTTTTTATCCAAAAAAAAAAAAAACGCAGCTCGCAAGTTTACTTGCATGTGTTTACAGTGCAGTCTTGCCCTCAGCAATATGGCGGACGCGTTGACGTATCGCAGCAACGTTCCAAAGCGGCCAATGAGACATCAATATATTTTATTATGTCTATGGTGTACATTAGTTGTACACCCGTTATTGCGGTGCATTATGGGATTGAATGAGTGTACTCGATAACTGTTTCGGACACCACTACAAATGGCTGTCCCCTCAAATAATGCCCTATTTAAGGGGGCAATAGCTACTGTTGGCCAAAAAAAATTGCAAATACAGCAGAATGAAGTTTGCATTTAAAGCGATGCAGTAGGATCTCGAAACGCTAAGTTGAGTCTTTTTTAAAACGCGGCGTTCATCCACGAGACACTGAAACAGCAGATTAGTCTTCAAGTAGGCTATTACACAATAACAATGTGGATTGTGGCATACATGAAATAAAAATTTATATAAGCTACATATTGTTCACTGCCTGTGAATTATGAATTCATAAAAACAAATAAAGCATCTAAAATTTTCAAACACATAAATATGGTTGACAGAAAAAGTGAGATTTTTAAGTTAAAGGTCCCTATAATGCACTTTTTTTTAAATCTTTTCTCCAAATAACAACAACAGCACCACAACACTTTCCTGAACAGTCAAAATATGCTGGGATTTCCTGATCCATCGGTTCATTAGGTACACTAGCAAAAGGAGGAACATTAATCATTTTAAAACATTACAAATGTGGAAAAATGTACACAGGCAATGAAGGATTAAACTCTAATAAGTAGCTGTTTTAAGACAAAATACTTGTTTATGGTTTTGTTTATGCAGGTTTATGATTTGCAGTTTTGTATTAGGTGATTAAATCAATAGTTTTGTCTTCAGTAACTCTCCAAAAAGCTCAATTGTTGCCGGAGCTCAAGGCTCTCGTTGAAAAGGATGTGGTCATAAAGGCCCTGAGCTTGCAAAGGAGGAAAATGTAGAATGTCTGTACAGCAATTAATTGTTTTTCTCAAGTGTGGAGAATGGATTTGTTACAGAGAAAGTGGTCCCATATTGACTGTTCCAATTACAATGGAGATTCATATGTGAAGTGCCTGAAGATGCAGCTTGTTTTCTGAAAGCAGAAGCGATACAGAAGTTGTCTAAAATATTTGAGATAATATGCATTTTTTTTATTAATCAGGAAATAGTACACATTTTGCCAAAGTGGTTATTTTGAATAAGTATTTACCTTTTTTCTCAAAAAAGTTCCCCTGCTGTATTAAAAGTATTTGCACATGGTGACAAATTTTCACTCTTTCCACTGTTTCCAAATTTGGTTACACTTTATTTTAAGGTGTCAGTATTACAGTGTAATTACACATTTAAGTACTGAGTAATAACAATTAACTACATGTACTTACTATAGGGTTGGGGTTAGGATGAGGGTTTGGTTTAGGGTTAATTACATGTAATTATACATAATTTCTAGTTATTACTATAGTAAATACATGAAACATATGTAACAATGACACTGTAAAATAAAGTGTTACCCTAAATTTTAATCAAAACTATCTTGTTTATTTTCACACATATTGTGTTGCATACAATAATTTGAATATAATTTATGTTCAATAAAAATATATATTTTTTTCATTGTCTTACACTTTGGCACATTTTCCTGAGAGGTGGAGGTAAGTACTGTCCTAAATAATAACATATCTCATAAATATGCTGCTTATTTAAAAACATGATGATCATAATAAATCGTTTCTTGGTTTCTTGATTGTTTTGATAATTTCTTTTGGATGCTTGGTTTGGTTACATGCTTACAGAACAAAAACAAATCTCTTTGGTTTGACAGCCATCTCTTTCTCACCAGTGTGTTTCTCATGAGGTCTGATATCATCTCTCGCAGTCATGAACTGAGAAAGTTAAGGTTCTGCAGTTCAAGGAGCTGGAAAATCGATGTCAAACTAATGTGCAGCCAGATTCAAAACGATGATAACGGAAAGAATCAGCAACAAATTTGAGGTATGAAGCTATAATGCTGATTTTATCAACCTTTTAATTCACATTATTAAGTTTGGGTTAATATTATTGAATATCTCTTTAGTATGGAAGCCTGTTTCCGCCACTGAAAAAGAAATAAAAAGAAGATTATTGCGACTTTTTATCTCACAATTCTGACTTTTTTTCACAGGATTGTGAGATATAAACTCGCAATTGTGAGTTATAAAGTCGGAATTGCAAGATATAAAGTCGAATTGTGTGATATAAACTCGCAACTGTGAGAAAAAAGTCAGAATTGTGAGATAAAAAGTCACAATTGCAAGTTATAAAGTCAGAATTGCGACTTTTTTTATATCTCGCAATTCTGACTTTATATCTCGAAATTGTGACTTTATAACTCACAATTCTGACTTTTATCTCACAATTCTGACTTTTTTTCACAGAATTGTGCGATATAAACTCGCAATTGTGAGTTATAAAGTCAGAATTGCAAGATATAAAGTAGAATTGCGTGATATAAACTCACAACTGCGAGAAAAAAGTCAGAATTGTGAGATAAAAAGTCACAATTGCGAGTTATAAAGTCAGAATTGCTACTTTTTTTATATCTCGCAATTCTGACTTTATAAATGGCAATTCTGACTTTATATCTCGCAATTGTGACTTTATATCTCGCTATTCTGTCTTTATAACTCGCAATTTTGAGAAAAAAAGTGTGATGATTGAGTGAGGAGTTCACAAAAAATATATATATACATATATCCATGAATGATTCTTTACAAACATTAGCTGAGGTCATGGATGTTGTAGTTTGATAGAGACTCTGTGCATTTGTCTCTTGTTAACAAATGCACAGACTTTATTTCTTTTTGCTAAAACAATGCAACACTGTGACTCTTACATGAACCAAACACTCTCTCTCCTTCTGATCCACCTCCTCAACCATCTGTGCATAAATTCTCACTCATACACACACTCACACTCAGACAGGAAAAGATTTGATAAGCATGAAGCAGCATATTTATGACACATTAAAACTTTCAAAGGATTAAAACGTGCCCTGTTCGGAAACATGAGATTAGATGTCTGAGAGAGGTGTACCGATCCACATATTATCTCTATTTCTTTGTGAACACAAAAAACGTCTTTTACCTTAATTTTGAATATACCTCTTTAAGTAAACATCATCATTTTTATAGTTTTGCCCAAATTGTTGTTTTAAATTACATTACATTTTGAACTATCTTTAGTGTGTAATGTTGCTGTTTTTGCAAGAATAAGGTTTGCAATGTTACAAAGTCCCTCCAGCGGGAGTTATTCTCTATATCAGTAAATAAACGCCTGAAATACCTCCATTGAGTTTTCTTACAGGAATTAACGCGTCACAATGGTCCACATTTAAATAATTCCCACCCAAGGCATTCGTAAAAAGGGGAGTGAGTCGTGTTAGTAGTGTGCGTTTATGGTAGGGGGCGGGGCGTGACATTTTCGAAACACACTGGTCCAACCAATCAGAGCACAGAAGGAGGGGCTTCATAGCGACAGGAACGTCGTTAGAGGGCGTTTCCATTACCCTTTAAATTGCGAAAATTGAGATTGCGAATTGAAAATATGTCCAATGCAAATAAGTCAATTTCACAAAAACACAAAAAAGTTTTACGGTCTCATGAGGTGGTTTTTCAGGCAATTTAAAAAAGGAATATTTCGCAAAACTGCAATTTTTTTTTGCATTTCCAGGTCAGCTGCCGTATGTAAAAGTTGATCATGTTTGGACAGAAGACGAGTTTTTCATTAAGCTCATAAAAGACAAAAGTATTAAAGGACTACTGGATTCTGAACAACAAAGAAATGCCACAATTTGAATTTATCAAGACCTCGAAGCAGATAAGAGGGAGTAACACCCAATATATATACGTGGCCGCTCCCAAGTATAAGGGGTTTTCCTTGCCATAAATGCTTGGATAACATGCCTACATCTCCTTTGACTAAAGTGGCTGGGATATATAGACCTACTAACATCCGTTGCCATGAAGCTACCATAGAATGGCTTATCACAAGAGGAAAAAAAGACATCGGTTAATGGAAACGCCGTCACTTCACAATAGTTTTTTATCTATATTTAGAAAATATTGCAAACGTTGTGCACTAATCTGCAATGGAAACTTCTGACAGACTGGGAAGAGAGGTGCAGCAACGATGTGAAACATTTGAAAAAAAAAATAGTGTGAACTTTCAAGCATGAAAACCTATTCTAGTACAGCCCAAAAACAAAATCAAGACTTTGAAAAAGGGCATATAATCCCCTTTAATCATAACAATAATTTCCCCCTTTATAAATTGTTATCTGCTTCATTCGTTCCCATTCACAAGAGATGCTTTTCAAAGCACAGTCTGACCTCAGTTAAAGGTTAAACTCAGCAGGAAACACGAAGACAAGACGTCCCTATTTTTCCCTCACAGCAGCTATCAGAGCAGAACACAAACCTGCTCACGCCTGAAAGAAAAGACAGAGAAACTGTGTGGGACGTATAAGTCTCTCACAGGAGGGTGAAATCAGGCCAGCGTCCAGTGTGTTATCATGAGATCACATCATACCTGTTTTATAAGCAACTGGTCCCCAGTAAACAATGATAACTCCATTAGGATCGAGTAGATCTCTGCAGCACAAAATCACAGTGGCCAGAGGAGATGTACTGAATCACTGAGGTGGCAGCATATTACAAAAACATTGTGTTATGGACCTCTCAGAGGAAGGTAATGTGGTGATCGTTGATGTCTATTATTTCATCTGATTCTAATCCATTTGGATGTGTTGTCATATACTCCACCCATGATATCATTCCTTTGTGGAGCCTTAAAAACGAGAAATCGGAGTGTAGTCTCCATAACAAACCATTTGTGACAATTAGGCCGAGTCCTCATCATCACGTCTAATGCATGCTCAGGAAAACTTGGCATGTACGTCGCAATTTGTCACGATGCCACCTTCTCTCCCTGAGGCACTGAGTAAATGAGATACAGGCCGTGTTGCGTTTGAAGAACCCCAACAACCCAACAATTATTTCTCTTCACTCTGTGAACTGCTCTTCATGTATGGGAAATTATAGATAAAGATAGAGTCATTATCTTTTATGTTATTATCAATGGTGTGAAGTAATGGCATTATCATATTTCAGTCCGTCTTCCCCTTCTGGGCATTGAAAATCTGTGAGTTACTTTTATATTTAAACCACAAAGTATTTTTTAAAGATTTTGGTGTAAACTTTTGTAATAAGGTTCCACTTGTTAACATTAGTTGTGTCATGAAAACTCCCTGAGGGTTTGGCATGATAATGGATATGACAATGTTATTATGTTTGGTCTTGGCATAATAGATCCGCTACACTGCTGCTGCTGCTGCGGTTGATTATTGCTACTTTTGGTGCAATATTGTACATTATACTTGAATAAACTATTGCAGATCTATGCAGGTGGAGCTGGGGGAGGTGGGGGGTTTCTGCACTGTAAAAAAAGAACTGTTGGTTTAACTTAAAATAGTAAGTGGTTGCCTTAAAATTTTGAGTTCATTGAAATTAAAAATTTGAGTTGATGCAAGGCGATTGGTTTAACCAACAGAAACTCAAAATATTATGTTACCTGAACTACGTTAATTATTGAAATTGACAAAAGAAAAAAGCAAACACTGACCAAGTATTTGAAAGAGCTCACTGGCTCCTGATGTAACAGGAGCCAATCAGCTGTGCCCTGAGAATGATGTGGTTGCTTGCAGTTTAATATTTCATGTTTCATGAGTTTCATGACAGAACTTGGTTTCTAACACCATTATTCAACATGAACTAACAATGAAAGTCAGTCTTGGTTAATATTAATTTCAACATTTTCAAATAGCATTATGAAAATCAGAAGTTGTATTTGTTAATATTATTTATTAAGAGCTGACATGAACTAACAGTGAACAGTTGCATTTTTATTAACTAATGCTAACAAAGATGAATAAATACCAAAAAAACATGTATTGTTCATTGTTATCTAATGCATCAACTAATGCAACCTTAAGTGTTACAAAAAATGTTTAGAAGTTAAGATGTAAAGTGAAGAAAATTGTTAATATTAAAATGGTAAGATTAAGATGCATTAAAATTTTTAATAAAATAAATAATTTAAATTAGTGCTGTCAAATCGATTAATCGCATCAAACATAAAAAATTTTTGTTTACATAATATATTTGAATATATTATATTTATAAAGATTATATATGTCTGTGTGTATACAAACACATATATTTATTTATATATATATATATATATATATATATATATATATATATATATACACACACATACAGCATATAATAAATCATTATTATATCATTTTATATCATTATACATAAATATCATTTTATATATATATATATATATATATATTACACACACACACACACACTTATACATATAAGTATTTTACAGTGTATTTTTTGTTTAGGCTGTATCTGTATCTCCCAAAAGTGAATATATATTGCATAATTTGACATACTGTTACTCTCATCTAGCCCTACTTTAGCAAAATAAGAAAACCTTAATATTTATACATATCTAAAGGTACAGGTACTTCAAGTACTAAAGCAACAAGAAATATTAGGTTGCTCGGTAAAAAGAATATTTTTGGGCTTCAAGAGAATTTGAAGCTTTCGACAAATGAGGTGTTCTGCATTATTAAACGTGTTATTGGGTTTTTGCTGTCTCTGTGAAAAACTGTCACTTTCAATTTAAATGTGTCACTGCTGAGGAATGAAAGTTCCGGACTTGTGATTTACATAAAGTACACCTTTGCTGATTGACTGATTTGTGTATAAATTTCAAGCGAGTATCCTGCCACCTCTCAGCAATCCAACATAAAATATGAGTTTATTAAGCCCCAAATTCAGTTGTGCTGCTGTGCAACCTTCTAAACCTGCTGAGAGCGAACAAATCTCTTTTTAGTATAAAACTATTAACCTTTGCAGACTTCGGCACAGGACATGCAGACTCTGCGAAAGATTGTAATCTAACTCCCATATATGAATAACATGAATTCAGTGAGCCTGTATTTCTGAAAATTGTTATTGGAGGAAAAGCTGCAACTTATAATGTAGCCGAACATCATAATGCAATTATCACAAGCAGTTTCTCGTTAAGGAGAGTTTCTCAAGGAATGATGTTGCATGTTGAGTCATCACTCCATCAGGTATAGGCCTCCATCAGGCCTATATTTACATCATTTTCCCATTAATAAACAACTACGATTATTCAGGTTGGGCAAAACAACACTTTCTAAAATGCAAAGAAATGAAATACCATCATTGCTAAAAATCTGAGCTGCAGTAATGCTTTTGAAAATGTAATCTGGGTGTCTTCAACAATGTAAAAAATGGTCTTTTTGTGAGCCTTCCTGTAGCACAATACTGCATGTATACAGAACTCCACCTTGTGGCTGTTTTAGCCAACATTAATCTGAAGCCATTCTCCAAGGGACTGAGTTTGAGGAACATTAAGCTACCAGATTTGTTCATGATGAATTCAGCTTTGCTTTATTGATCTTGACATGAAATTACATTTTCTGTGTGACAGATGCCTCAGGCCACATTATCTCTAGACTATTTATCTGGCCAAACAAGTTCATTACGTGATAGATAGATAAATACACTAGGGGGCGCTATGTAGACTTTCAAACAAAAGAACAAATTATACTTTCACAACAATAACAGTTTATTTATATATGCAGTTCATCTTTATTATTTGATATGACCTTGTTTTGGTAATCAGAATGGATGTACAGGTGATTAATGTGTTGATGTTATTTATAGTAACATTCTTCACGTGACAGATCAAACTACATGAATTGCTAGACATCTTTAATATTTCAAAAATGATTAGAGAAATGATTGATGCAGATAAAAGACTCATAAATGTTCGTTTATTCAGGATTTACGTGAAGTGCCGTAACAAAGGTATGAAACCTGCTGTTTTTTAGCCTACAGACTATTTTCATTTTTCATTCTTGCCCTTGTCATGTTAAATGTCACTAGTTTTCTGTAATGACTGTCATTTTACTACAACTTAGAGCATGTTGGCAAATAATCATTGTCAGTTAAACATTATGCTTCATCACTTAAACAGTGTAAGACTAATTGTTGTATTTAATAATACAAATAATTAAAAACAGTAAATTCTTATTTTATTGAAAATTAAATGTACATAGGCATGAAAAATACACGAGAATATTAAAAAAACACGCATTTTAAAAAAAAATATCATACAGAGTGTAATGTGTTTCCAATACTGTAAAATCAGTGCAATCATTTTTCAGTGAGAATGACTTCATGAACATTTATTTGTGCGACTTCTCTCTTGGTGGCTGAGCCTTTCTTCGATTTAAGAACTCTTTAGAAACTCTTACTGATTTACTCCAAGGTTTGCTGCCTGAGAACAACAAAACACATGGTTAGACACTGAAAATAATGCTGCCCTATTGTCTTGACTTTCTCATATTAACTACAAACGAACGACGTGATCAAACATACCTTTACCACAAACATCCATGCAGCTTTGTTTGGAGACGAAGTTATTGCTGCTTCCTCCGCATCCTGTGTATATGAACTCCTCGCATGTTTTTGAACCAGAGTTGTAGTAATACCTAGGTATGGAAGCTAAGCACTTTCCTTTATCCAAGATATCATTGCAAATCACAGGCATTGCTGAAAAAAAAAACACACACAACAGAAATGTTTAACTTTTGATCTCGAAAGTGTTCTTGGTGGATCTGGAGTTCATGAACTAAGCCGACTGGAAATCATATAGACATGAAGGCCATTAAACAAGCTTGTTGTTCTGATGATTTGAAAAGACGAGAACAAAAAAAAATGTCTTAATGTGTTCCAATGAAGGCGGTCAGGGTCGCAACAAGTACACAGGTCCCTTAATGTTCTGATCCACGTTCCGCACATCAATTTTATTAACGCCATTGACATTTCCTCACCAAATCATTATCAAGGTCCAATGCTTTATTGCTGAACGTGGCAAAAACACTTTCCCACCATCTCGCCTTTTAATACATTTTTTAATCAGCATTTTAAATATTTAATCTGATCTGCAAATGCTTTAGTGAGACTTTGTTACTGTTGTTGTTTTAAAAGCTACAGCTACAGTGTCTCCACTTACTTTTAGAAGGTTTGCAATATTCCATACATCCCTGAAGGTTTTTAAAATTGTTTTCATTGCCTTGGCAACCACCATAAGTGAAAGGTTCACACTGCATGGAGGTCATATTGAAGAAATAACGCTTGAAGAGGCCTCGGCAGGGCCCCTCTTTCTTCTGAAAACGACAGATCTGGGGGATTTCTGTGGAGTGCAAAACAAAACACACTGAAGCATTTGAACAACTGACTAGAGAGAACTTCTGATCATTTTAAACAGTATTGTTTACAGATAATCCCTTATGAAAATTAACCATGGTTTTTACTACCAACAAAACCAAAAAATATATGGTTACAATAGAATAAAACAATAAATTTTACAATAAAAATGGTAATCAATCCCCCAAAACACCATGGTTACTACACTTTTACAATGTCAAACCATGGTTTAATTTCTTTGCATTCGTCATGAACCTACTTGGTATCCTGAAGCATGTTTTCTGACATTCCAAAAAGGACTTAAAGTTGTTTGCGTTTCCTCCACAACCACTATAGCTGAATTCTTCACACTGTTGGGTGATTGTATTGTAGTAGTAACGCTGGATGTCGTCATTGCACGTTCCTTCCTCGACTTGCAACAGACAAACTTCTGTGAGGGAATGAATAACGAGTTAAAAAAGATTCTCGTGCAGCCTTTAAGTTTCCAACAACAGATTGCCTATGTTTCGCCACTTTAAAATCCATTAAAAGAGCACAATCTTTACCTTTGGGTTGTACATGTTGTCCGACGGCGCTTTGCAGCAAAGCAACAAGAAGCAAAAGACCGCCAAAAAAAACACACGCCATTGTGATTCTAAGATCTT
This sequence comes from Zacco platypus, assembly GCA_038088235.1. NCBI lineage: Eukaryota > Metazoa > Chordata > Actinopteri > Cypriniformes > Xenocyprididae > Zacco > Zacco platypus. Next base: position 27,389,984 of record CM076071.1, read on the forward strand.
GTGTAGTCTGACAGACTTACTATTATGTTACTCGCCTGATATGTTACTAACTTGGCTTCTCACAATCGTTGCCTTATAAATGGAGAATTTGTCAGGGGTGGAATTGAAAGGGCGGGCTATACTTAGTCATTTCCATAACAATTCCACAAAGTAGGCTACTAGATTGCGTCTATTCCCAAAGTAGGAAATAAATAATGGCGTAATAATTCATGACATCACAGATAACTATTCTATTATAGTAGAACTTATATAAATTCTAATAAAAACAGAATTTATAATCATTATAGAATAATAATATAGTAATAATAAAATTAGCATTCCTTTTAGCTGCTATAAAACAGTTGTAGTTGAAGTAAGTTTGGCTCTGAATTAACAATATAAGAATAATATACTGAAAATACCATTTTTTAATCTATGTGTGACCAGGAAGAACAGTTATTATTTTTTTAAGAGAATGCATTTCTCATATCTTTGATGATAATGAGTTATCTAATGCGACAGGTTAGGGGTAAACATGGATTAGCATGCTAATCTACGTCCCCTTGACCTATATTACAATCTGAGGGTCATTAGCAGAAAACCTTTTATATCAATTTCATTATGTTTGGCATGTAATTCATTTGTTATGTAAATATGTATTTAATTTGTTGTATGTGTGGTAATCCACAAGAACAGCTGACCACAAATGTGGAGGAGAAGACTATGGAAAGATAAAATAAGTGTGCTTGTTTTAATGAGATTAAGAGATTACAATGTTTATGCAGATTACTTTATAAACCGGATTGAGGGAGAGGTACAGAATCTCTGTCCATTTCCAGGGTGGAGGAGACCTCATCGTAAGCGGCAGTAAGTCTGGTCATCACAAATTGTTTTGTATAATTGAATATCTCAATCATAAATACCCTATCACATGTGATGTAATTGTCTGATTTGATTTCTCACATTCTCACAGACAATGCCGGTCATAAATGTAGACGAACTGACAGACCTGGATAAGGCTAAAATGGAAGTAACCCAGCTCAAACTTGAGGTGAAGCTGGAAAGGGCGACGGTAAGTGTTCAAATCTACTCACGGCCCGATTACACAAAGTCGGATGGCTTTCTAAAGCATATATAGGTATTGTTGGTATGCTCTTTTTTCTTTGATTGTCACTTCAATTACTTTTTCCTGTCAGGTGTCCAAATGCTGTGAAGAGATTTCGGAGTACATTCAGGGTGGAGCAGAAGAGGATCCTTTGGTCAAAGGCATTCCAGAGGAGAAGAACCCATTCAAGGAGAAAGGTGGATGTGTCATTTGCTAATGTGGATGACTTTTGCAGTTTAGTGTTCAATGCTGCCCATGGACACCTGCTTAAATTTAATCATAGCTGGAATCCACTGTGCTGCCCGACAAAGGACAATCACAAACATGGATAGATATTTGAATATCTCTAAATGGGTTGTAAACGAGGATCTGGACTCTCATATGTTGTGTATTCATCTTTGAAGTGATGTAATAAATCTGACTATCATTGTGCACTGGTCACCAGAGACTTGCTTGATGGACTAATACATGTATTTCTTTCTTGGGCAGCCAGCCAAAGGGTAACATCTGTGTGACAAAACTGGGTGAAAGTGAATGATTGAGCTTGTAATCAACATGATAAATCAAGGCTTAATTGGTGGAGTAATTTAGCTATTCAATAAAACCAAAGTTACATGGCAAAGGGCCACTACAGTTTCTGACTGAAATTTTTGTTTCAAGAGAGATTTTGGGTTTGGTTTAAAGTATTTTACAGCAGTATTTCACGGGAAAACTTGTGTTAGAAGAGTTTGCAATAATAATGCAGATGAAAGGCCACACTTTCTTGTTACTAGGGGTGAATTTAGGTTGATTGGGACACTTTTTTGCCTTTGACATGACTGGGGAAAAGTGTCCCAATCAACCTGAATTCACCCCTATGTCTAAAGTGGACTATCGAAATAAAGTGTAACCAAAAAATGTACTATGATAACTATAGTGAAAAAATGACAAAATACCATAAAAACAAAAGGTATAATACCATTTATTAAATATTTAGTTGTGAACATTGTTTCAGAATTATACTTTCATTTGGCTAATACCCATTTATCACAATTTTACTGTATTACTACAACTATAGTTAACTTGAACTATATTTATCTTGCTGCCAGCATACTGAGATACTGTACTTTCGACTTCGAGTTTCCCGATGCGCATGCGCAGGTCACTTTCGTGCAGTTTGTAAGAATGGCACTGCGCGCTAAGGTCTTGAGATTCAGTTTGGCTGTGAATCGTACTTTACCCAAAACAACTGTTGTCTGCAACAAACGGTACTTGTCTGAAAAATCGTCCTCCAATCCGAAAGCATCCGTTTCTACCGAAAATATCGATCATGTTCTTTACACAGAGGAACATTTTGCATTAAAGTCATCTTTGAGAAAGGTAACTTAGACATGACAACCTTGCTATTGTGTTGTATCCTTAACAAATGTATAATTCTCTGTCGAGATGAATGCTGATTAACTTTCTTGCTACCTGAATATCACGCTCTTTTTCAGAATATTTTTCAGCAAGTGAATGTAGGTAAGAGGTCACTTACTGTGTAGCTAGCTTGCACAGCTAGCCACACAGCTCGGGTTTTATGAATTACTTAGGAACTTAATGTTAATGTTGAACAAAATTCGATTTTGGGAAGGATTTGTTTAATATAAAGATGATTTGTTAAGATTACACGCTTTGTTTTGATGCTTCCAGGATTGTCACGTGATTGTGCAGCCTGCTGTCAACTCCGGAATACAAGTTAAAAAAAACAAAACAAAACAAAAACTTCCCTTCTTTATCAAATATATAGACTTTTAAAAACTATATTATTCGCATTGCATTTTATATAAGAGAAAAAAAAAAGTACATTAAAAGACTGCTGTTCTGCTGTCATTTCCGTTACACCAAGCAACGAACGAATCTTATTTACCCCCTCCCAAAATAAGTTTCTCTGTATAGGAATTGGATTAAATGAATATCAGGGCGACATTTTGAGGAAAAAATCATTTTAAGATCTGCGAGAAGTAGCCTAAAACCTTTTTAAGTCCATTTTAATTTACTAATTGCTAATCTTTTGTGTTAGCAAGTTCAAGACTTTTCTACAAAAAGTGAAAAGATTAAAAAAAAGTCATTTCCATTACACGCCTACCATCTCCAAGGAATCATATTTGAATTAATAAGATTTAAATGAGTGAATTAAGTAATTATACTTCTATATAAACTGGTTAGACTAGCAAGGGTTACAGGGTTTGGGAAGGAAGTAGCTTTTACCAATTCCCAGTAGCTTTATGTGTATGGGAATAGGCTGCATGGGAAAGGATATAAGTGGAAAGCGGATAATGAGAACAATGCCATGTTTTTTAAAGTATGGTTTATTAAAAGAACTCTCCAGAGACAGTGAAAACGAGTTAGAAAAGTCCTTGACTTAGAAGTATGTAATCTTACATCAAAATAGAAGAAAAGATTGGTGTCAGATTCAACAGGGCTTAATATTTGCAAGCTTAGTTCACCTTTTGCAATAAAATGCATTCCTTCTCAAGGTCATCTCATGACTCAAGATTAAATTCTTCACGGTATCTTACGTAATGCGTGAAGCGCGTCAGTTATGTTCAGATTGAAATAATGGGAGTGTGATTTAAAAAAAAAAAAGTGCGCAAATTAGGGTTTGCACTTCCAGGAAACATCACCTACTGTTCTAGTTCAGGTCTTCTGGGTGCATAAAGTGTTGACAAACCATAAGTCAGAGTTGTGGACCCACCAAACAATTCACAGCTCTGACCAACAAGAGTATTGTGGAATGTATCGCCAGCCTTTATTAAGAATTGGGAACCTGGAGGTTCAGACAGGGTGGACCGCCCTTCCTTTCTGACCGGATTATCCAGTCATAGACTTCTGGGTTCTGAGTAAATCTAATACAAAATAAGACACTTCCTTTACATGTTCTCTGCCAGTTTTCTCCTCCAATTCTTTCTGCTCAAGAAACTCAGAAACTAGTTCATGCTGAGTGTGTTAGCGTGTTGCTGACCCCTGGCTTCCTTTCGTTATTACATGCTGTTTGTTCTGTTCACACTGCTTTTGAGGCAGGACGTTTTTGTTGGCCCATGAAGCAGCATATCGGCATGTTTTTGGGGAAATGTGGTGCTCATCCTTCTGCAGTATTTTGACTTTTCACAGCTCTGAAAGCTCAGCCTGTACCCATTAAACATATAAGCGTGACAAATTAGCTGAAGAGGAGTCATTACCACAGCTAGAAAACTGTATAGCCTTAATTGAATTAAAATTATTGGTCCATCATGCTTGAATCGACTTCGTTTTATTGTTCACATAATGCATTATGGAGTAAAGAATTCAATTCCTTTTCTGCTTCATTTGTGTAAATAGATTTTAATGAATTGCCTTTGACTCCTCCATTACTGCATTTAGTGTTGTTGTGATCAGACACTAAAACAGTACAGACAGTGAGCATTACGAGGTCTGTTGACTTTTAATTGCATTTATTTTTAAGACTTCTGCTTCATCTCTTTATGATCGTATTGCTCAGCCAAAAATACTCAACTTATGTTGTTTAAACCCTGGAGGATGTGTAAGAAGTTATTTAGCAGAATGTCTGTTAGTTTACAGCAAGCAGAAGGTAAAAGTGTTAGGCAACAACTACTTAAAATTTCAGTCTCTTCCTCACAAAAGCTATATTTGGCTTTGGAAGACTTAAACTACTTTATAGTACCTTTGATATTTTTCTTAAATATTTTGTCGTATAGAAAAGAGCAGCCTGGACGTGTCACGAAATTAGGCGTATAAAGAAAGATGATACTTTTTTAGCTTTATTATTGCATTAGCATTAGTAAGCAAATATATTTTTTCATTTTTTTTTGGGGGGGGGGGCTTAATGGTTTAACTCAAAAAGAATGTAAGCAAAAAGTTATGGAATATTATGTTTATTATTAGTTGAAATAAATCAAAGCAAGACAACAAATTTCTTCATGATTTATGAAATATACATTACTCTCTTATGTTCACCAAGGCTGCATTTATTTTGATTGAAAAGACAGTAAAACACTAATATTGTGAAATAGTATAACAATTTAAAATAACAGATATATATATATATATATATATATATATATATATATATCTTACAAGAAGCTTATTTGCTGCTCAAGAAACATTTATTATTAATATTATTATTATTATTATTAATGTTGAAAACAGTTGTGCTGCTTAATACTTTAGTGAAAACTGTGAAAAAAAGTTTTTTTAATTTTAATTTATTTTTTAATGAATACAAGGTTCAAAGGAAATTGGAAATTTTACTGTCACTTTTGATCAATTGAATGCATCCTTGCTGAATATTATTAATAATACTAAAAAAACAACAACAACACTGTACTGACCCCAAATAGGTAGTGTAAAAAATAGCATATTTGGTAATAATTGAATTGAAAGTGGTGATCTGACATGGTGCTGTGGTGTCTTTTTTTAAAAGAGCATTCAGTCTACTGTTGAAATCCATGGCTGAACTTGAAAGTGGTTATGTAAGTCACTATTCTGACAGGAATATATTTTTTGGCAGTGCCTTTATGGCTCAAATCTGCATGGAGTATTGCTGCAGATGCTCACTATATTTCACAACAGTTATGTTATTACAACACACAAGCATCTTGAAGTGACTCAGAAGGAGATTTGATCAATTTTGGCCTTTTGACACTTTTATAGAGAGAGAGGGATGAAAGTGATTAATAGAAGGAAGGTGTGGATCAGGAAATGACGTGTCAGATTCAAATCGACATTATGTGACCTAATTGAAATCAAAAATTAAAGACTCAGTAACTTGTTTGGTTAATTTGAACAGGTTTTGCAGTTCATTGCTGATAATAGGAATGCCATATTTCGATCTCTATTGATTAATCCCTTTGTTTTTTTGATGAATCACTTTAACTTTACACATTCTAAAAAATCCTGGGTTGAAAAATGACAAACCCAGCGATTGGGTTGTTTTAACCCAGTGGTTGGGTTAAAAGTTTGCCTAACGTGCTGGACAGTTTTTTTTAATCCAACTATTGTTTAAAAATTACTATATGGCTGGCTTAAAATGAAACCAAAATAGGTTGAACATTAAATTAAACTACACATAATTACTAGAGGCAACAATAATAATCAAAAGGTGAACGTTTATTAATAATAAGTGATGTTGTTTCATTATTATTTATTAAACATATTAATTGATGTTAATTTCCAACATACTTTGGGTTCATTTTAAACAAGCAATACAGTCATTTTTAAACAATAGTTGAGTTAAATAAAACTGCCCAGCAGGTTTTTAACCGCTGGGTTAAAACAATTAAATCGCTGAGTGTGTCCATTTTCAACCCAACTTGGATTGTTTTTAGAGTTTATTTGGAATCTTGGATATAGTGATGGCCTTAAGTAAGTAGGTAAATGAACATTTAGACTGTTTCCCAGTTTCTGTCGTGTTTTTCTGAGACACTGAGTCACTGTAAGTTTACTTTTTGAGTGTTTAATTTCATAAAAGTGTTTCTGTAATACACGATTTCCCTGTAAACTCTAAATCAGATAATATTCAGTTCAGATTCATATTTAGTTACAGTACTCGTCGATGTTTGAATGTGTTACAGATCATCGATCAAGAGATCAACCCTTATGTAGACAAATGGGAGGAAGAAGGGCAGTTTCCTGCTCATAAGATCTTCAAAATCCTGGGAAGTGCAGGATTTCTGGGAGTCAACAAACCTGTGGGTAAGCAGACGTTTGCTACTTCAGATGTACCTTAATCAAACACACAACAAGTGACTCTCAAATGAGTCAAAATACCATTTTCGTTCTTTCTGACATTTAGAGCTAAACAGGAAATATTTTGCTGCTGTTCTCTCCTAAAACTGGGATCCTTCTGAAGGGTGCTGTATACCCTTAAAATGCTAAAAGGCATAAAATATATATATTGTTATAGATATTGACATAATATATTGTTTTTATTGAATTACAGTTTTGAGATTTCTGGAATCACACACACACACACACATATATATACATATATATATATATATATATATATATATATATATATTATAATATTAGAGAGAGGGAGGCCTTAGAGTCAAAAAGGTTGAGAAACGCTGTACACAAAGCTGTAGGCATAGTCAGTTTGGGCAGTTATATCATGTTTCATATTTTTGACATCAGATATTTCAGAAGAATGCAGCTAAAAGTATGTTTTATAGAACAGTTCTATTGCATAAGATCAAGGAAATTGATTCTTCATGAAGTATTCCCTTGAAAAAGACTAAACAAAAACTGTGCATGAAAATATGGATTTTTACTACAAACTGGATCATTTTGTCTTTGATAAGAGCAGAATTACAGTTCTAAGTATCCTTTTTGAGCGAAGTAGAGGGGAAAGAGAGCTGCAGGGTGCCCTTAAACAGTCTTAGGTTGTTTTTAATGTGAGTACAGATGGGAAAATAACAACATTGCTGCAAGAAACAATTACGAGAACATTGGAAAACACAAAATAGGTTTGTGTTACTACACTTATCAATATGTCAGCGCACAACTTTTTGCCATTCAGTTCAATGCGTGAGAAGAATGATAGGAGAACCAAAAGTCACACAGAAGTGCTTCAGACACTCGGTCCTGTTTATGTGAACACTCGTCTATGCATTTCAGTCATGTTCAACAGATTATCTGTTATTATATTGAGCTTATGCAAACAATCAATGACTGTCGAGACTCATTCTTAAATGACATGCAGATTTTTATTTTTTCATATGATATATCAAAAGTTTCAGCAACTAAGAATAGAATGCAGTAATTGCTAGATGGCTGAAGGCTCTGGGGGAAACTTAAATCTGGCTTCATAAATCTGTAGGTCAGAGGAGAGCAGCACTTGCATTAAGAAGTGCTGACACTGTCACACTTCTGCATTAGCCGGCTGGATTTACAGCATCGTCTTAGACAGAAGATTAGTACTCGGAGCGTTGCTTCAACTCATTTGATATGTGCAACACAGATACACCAGCAAATCTCTGAACAATAACATAGAATCTGTTCAGGTGAATTGTGACTTGACTGCTGTAGGCTAAACTGGAGCTTTTACTGTGCACGCTCTATTTTTCATCTCTCTTCTGCGTGGAGATTTGGGAGGTTTTTGTAGCTATTTTTAAATTCAGAATCCACCATCATGAGTGACTACAAATTTAGCATTTTCACATTTCATAGAAAGCAGAAAAAATGTAGTGAAAGGTAATAATTTTCTGCAATAGAGATTGGGACTATGGGTGAATTTCTGTACTCAGGCATATTTTAAAATCTTGCCTACAAAAATGTATTGAACATTTCTTCCACAGGAAAAATGATACAGTTCAATGAACACAACACACATACTTGTTGTCACAATGTAACCTGCCTTTAATCTGCCTATTATAACCTTTTCAGCTAATTTAAACAATTATGAAACAACAAAAATGCATTATATTGCACTGCAAAAAAAAAAAAAAAGTAATAATAAATTCGTATCCAATACTTTTGTCTTGTTTTCCATTACAAATATCGAATAAGTATTAAATCAAGACACATTTACTTGTGAAGGAAAACTATTCTTGTTTTCTGAAGAAGAAAAAATCAAATAATTGAAATGAAGTGAGTTTATGCTTAAAACAAGAAAAAATAACTACCAGTGGGGTCAGAAAAATAAACTTAATTCAAAGGGAAAATAAGATTATTTTTCTTAACTCACTGACTGATATGTTTCTTGTTAACTCACGTCACTCACTTTATTTTGGACGACATAACTCGCAAAAAATATTTTTGAATTAAATGTTAGAAAACACTAAGAAATAGCCTTTGTGAGGAACTAGCCCCAGTCTCCCATATGTATAATCACCATGAGCCTTGAGCACTGAAAGACTCATGATGGAAGGTATTTTGAGTCCTCATTTTAGAGTTTTGATTTAAGAGTTTTGCTGGTTCCCATAACAACGCCTTCCTCATGAAATCACAACTTTCACAACCTGGTTGAAGCAAATCCATCTTACAGAACACTGGCGTAAATCCAGATTGTCTGTTTTTCCAACCCTGGCAACCTCAGATAAGGCACTAACTCTCCATTCTTATCCGAACCATCCAGTGTTCTGACATTTACTCAAGTCCCAAAATATGTGGGGGTTCACGGCCTCTTGTCTCTTGCAATACCGCTCATTTCACATCTATGCGATGATTAAATGTACTGTGCGAAGTTATGCCACCAAACAGGAGAATCACTCTCCACCATTTTACATGAATACAGAAGTGATGGCCACCTTCCAATATCTGACCTTCTCAGACCTGCTTGTTGGCATATGACATCCTTTTTCCATTTTGTTCCAACTTTATATCCTAGAATTTCATACTATTACACTGTATTTGCTCTTTTTTTTTACATGATAAACTTTCTTTAGTGTGTAATGTTGCTGGTTCAGCATGAAAAATGTCTGCGAAGTTACAAAACTCAAAGTCAGTGGGAGTTATTCTCTATATCAGTGTGCACTTTTTCTGAACTCTCTGAAAAGCCTCCATTGTAGTCTTGCGTTTTCTTACAGGAGCGAACGCGTCACATTATTCCTCATTTAAATAATTTCCACTCAAGGCATTCGTAAAATAAAGGGGTGGGGCCTGGTTGAGTTAGTTAGTAGTGCGTTGAAGCTCACAAGTATAGTTAGGGCGTGACATTGACGAAACACACTCGAATCACACCGCACTGATCCAGCCGACCAATCAGAGCTCATTGTGCTTTTCGGAAGGAGGAGCTTCATATAGACAGGAACTAAACAGAGCGTTACTGACAGACTGGGAAGAGAGGAGCTGCAACAATGTCAAATATGAAAAATAATGTTTTTTGAAGATTCAATCCTATTCTAGTAAACAAAATCAAGTCCCTTTTAGGGTTAGTTAAACTAGCTTGTGGTCAAGATTGTGATTGGAAGCAGCACACTAGGTATTGAACGCCAACAGATCGTCTGTTTGGATACTTAATTGTCGGACTACAGCTGTTTCCTCTGCTCTCTGGCTTAAGTTTTCCTTGTTTTTTCACACCTAATGTTGTCCACAACCGTCGCGGGACCTGATGACAGAATATAGCATCCTGTAGTACTGAGGGAAATGAGTGTAGAGTTCACCACAGTCACTAAAGGACTTGCTTTTCAGCATTATCGTTGCCCTTATTGCTTGCACAGAATAGAATCGTTTCCATAATGTCGTAATATTTGTTTCCTGAATGAAAACGCTAAACGAAGTGGAACATGAAATGACATGAATAAATGCATGACACGGAAAGTATCGTGGGAAACAGTAATGCTGTTATTACAGTCACATGTAATAGCTTATGCGCCGCTTGGGCAAGACATTGTAGTATGTTATAATGATGATTAAATGGAATGCTGGGGTGTGAAAAGGGCATGTCAAGTTTTTAGATTACTGCATGGCACAAATATGTAGACGACTTTTGCATGATGCATATTCGTCTTCAGTGAGATAATGGAGACCCAACAGAGAGACCTGATAGAAACACTCTAAATTACACCTGTTTTGTGATCAAAATGTTGAGCAAACTTTGTGAGGTATTTGCCTAAAGCATTTATTTACAATGTTTACATGCTCATTAACAAAAAACTGAAGAGATGAAGCATCTGCTCACTGGACATTCACTGGTTGTTTTCATTGGTTGCAGAGTATGGAGGTCTGGGGTTGGACTTCAGCTACAGTTTGGCTGTGGCTGAAGAACTGGGGAACATCAACTGTGGAGGGATTCCCATGGCCATCGGCGTTCAGAGTGACATGACTACACCTGCACTGGCGAGGTGATTTCTAAAAATTTAATTTTGTTATCCTTTGAGTAAGTACAGTAGCACTTTAGTATGGGGAACAATTATCACTTTTAACCAGTTGCTTATTAGCTTCCATATTGGCTGTTTATTAGCCATCCCGGTTCCGGCTGACCTGATCTATCCAGCCTAACAATCCTTCAACGGATATGAAGACATAAATTGATAATGTGTCATGTGTATGCCAGGTTAAAGAGATGCGTTTTTAGTCTAGATTTAAACTGACAGAGTGTGTCTGCTTCCCAAACAATGCTAGGAAGATCGTTCCAGAATTTAGGTGCCAAATAGGAAAAGGATCTACCGCCTGCGGTTGATTTTGATATTCTAGGTATTAACAACTGGCCAGAATTCTGAGATCGTAATAGACGCGAAGGACTATAATGCATTAAGAGCTCACTCAGGTACTGGGGAGCTAAGCCATTTAGTGCTTTGTAAGTAATTAGCAAGATTTTAAAATCGATACGATGTTTAATAGAGAGCCAGTGCAGTTTTGACCGAACCGGGCTAATATGGTCATACTTCCTGGTTCTAGTAAGGACTCTAGCAGCTGCGTTTTGGACCAGCTGTAGTTTGTTTATCAAGCGAGCAGGGCAACCACCCAGGAGAGCGTTACAGTAATCTAGCCTTGAGGTCATGAACGCATTAACTAACTGTTCCGCATTTGTCATTGAGAGCATATGTCGTAGTTTAGATATATTTTTAATTGTATATCAGTTGATGGTGAGTGTGCTTCAGTATGGCAGCAGAGCGCAGGTTCAGCCTCCAGAACTAGAAAGACTAGAAGGGATACAGCTACGGCCACTGGGCACGCGCACATCAATATTGCGTCATTTTAATATTTATTTATTTATTTAATTTAATTACTGTATTTGCAGTATTGTAAGGGTAGGTTTGGGGTTGGGGTAGGTGTAGATGTTAATAAAACACAATCTGATAAGTAGCACATTTAATTTACTGTGGTTTTGGCACTTTAGGCAGATCCATTGACCACAATGCATCATGATTGTGATGTCACAGCAGATCGAGCTCAATTTACCCCCACCCACACAAGGAAACAGTGCATGATATTGGATATATCATAATACTTTTAGCTATCTTAAGGTGACTATTAGGTTTATTGTATTGTTTTATTATTGTTATAATTTTTGTTTGTGTAAATTTTTAGCAGTAGTGGACACTCGTGCAACATAAGAAATGACGTATGTCCCATTTAAAGAGATGGAGGGAAGTTAGCGAGAGAAGGGCATAAAAAAGGACTCGTCAAAGGTGCAAAATCTAATAATAATTTCCCTTGATGCATTTGATTACGCACAGGTGAGCATCCATTTTAAGTCGATGTGGACCAGGAGGAAGGATCAAGTTCAGGCAGATACAGAGTTAGTTCAGTGTATTTTTTATATTTGTTCACATTATAATCGGAATTATATTTTGTAATATATTGCGTTGTTCCTGTTTGCCTGTTCAGTCAAGTCAAGTCATCTTTATTTATATAGCGCTTTTTACAATGCAAATTGTGGCAAAGCAGCTTTACATTAATAATTGTCAAATAATTTTGGCTGCACAGCAGCTCCCAAAGAAAATGTTGCCATTGTCCAGCTTATTCTATATATTATTGATTCATTCCGTTGCAAAGATCAATAGTTATTAGTCTTGTTAATTTATGTATATCAGCACTGGAGAAAACAGTGACATAATCGTCCGGCTCAACTCAGTTCGTGTACAACGGCGCCAATGCAGGCATATCAAAAACACTGCTGAATATCAAGCAAGTGTCCCCAACTTAAGCAAGCCAAAGGCAACATTGTGTTTTAGTGGCTTCTGCTGTCAAACATTCATTTGCTTCTTGTGGTGTTGAACATGAAAAGTCACACACAGTCTCGGTTCATCTGTTCTCTTCCTAAAAAAATAAGTGCATAATCTTGCCCTTATACTCGTCCTGTAAGTTCATGATTAAAAATGAAAATGTGAATGAAAACAAAAGCTATTGAAAGTCTTATTATTAAAATATGGAAATTAAAATCACGGGTAATATTATATTATGACAGAATTTTTATGACCATGTCCGTCAAAATGACAGACAGTGAGAAAGTCGACTTCATCACATTGCATGTTTAATTCAGAGAGGGACATCGAATTACCATATTCATAATAATAATAATGGCATTTTGCATTTTAATTAAATTGTTTGTAAAAACAAATCTGTCAGTTAAATGAAATAAGTAAAATTTGCTATTAATATTGTATTAGGTTCATTTGTCATACCATTAGTCAGGTGCATTGCATTGTGGGATAGAGCTTTCCAAAAAACAAATGTTGTAGGTCGTCATTCAGGTCTTCTATACATACAGAAAAATTGCATTGGCACATCATACATGCAGAAAAAGTAGTATGTAAGTATGCCAGTAACGAACATAGCCAGTGTCTCTGGTTTCTTCATCAGTTGGCCATCAGTCTCTGACACGCCATTTGTCTCGCAATATTCTAGTCTCACTATCAAAGTAAAGAAAGATGCAGTTACTGAAAGATGATTCTTAATCAGTATTTTTACATTTACATTTACATTTAGTCATTTAGCAGACGCTTTTATCCAAAGCGACTTACAAGTGAGGAAAACAAACAAGCGATTCTTCATGAATTGGCAAATTTTTACTTAAAATACTTACCATTCTTAACATCTTTAAAACAAAGTGAATTTACTTGAGAAACAAAATTACGTATATGAGATATTGCCTTGTTTTCAGAGATCCCTCTTGCAGCGACATCTCTTCTCTTCTGATGTTTACTGGCGCGAGGGCGGAGCAACCTGTCATTCACATGAGATCGACCAATAGCAAACCGAATCATTTATTCTTGTTTGAGAAGCCTCTTCACTCAGATATGCATCACACTAGGGAAGAAAAGACTATTGCAACTTCCTTGTTATGCCGACTTTCGGTTTGTGGAAACAATGATGTAAACTTAATTTAAGTTATATTCTAAATATATAAATATATATTGTGCAGTTTTGCTTCTCAAGTTTTGATAGTTATAGGAAAAAAAAGGCAAAAAATACTAAGCAAATGATCATATGTGTTGACAGACAATTACATCACCTATCATTTATTATAGATCAATACTGTAGTTATCGGGATGGTTCCCTTCCTCCATCTATAGGCCGTATTGTGACTGCAGCAGGTTGTACACCGTCACTGACGGGATATTTCTGCATTCTGCTCACTCTCTGGAAACACTCATTTTTCTCTGCAAATCCGCTTTGGCTATTTGGATTCAGAAAATCCGGGATTTTGATTAGAGTCCTTTGCGATTCTGCCTTAGGGAACGGTTTCTAAAATTGCATTTGCTACTAGTAAAATGTTAAATTATGTAACCTATGCGTCTCACAAGCTTTAAATCACAGGTGCTATGACACTGTGAGTATGTGACTGTGACTTCTCTGCTATTTTAGGTTTGGTTCTGAAGAGCTCAAGAGAGAGTTCTTGCAGCCCAGCATCATGGGAGACATTGTGGCCTGCCTCGGGGTGAGCGAAACTGGGGCCGGCTCTGATGTAGCAAGTAAGTCTTTTTGCTGGAGATAATGTACCAAACAAGAAAGACATGCTCTTTATATTGCCAAGGGGGTGTTTTAAACAAGATGTAAACAGACACCAGACGCAAATCTAAAATTAATTACTTTCTCAAATGAAGATATCAAAGCATTTCAGGCCAGGGATATTAAAAGACTCGCCTACATGGGAATACCACACAGGGGCATGCAGAGCTATTTTTCATAAATGTATTCAGTTTTGTATTTGAAGCAAAGCAGGCTCTTGTCACAGATTATTAATGAGTTGCAAAGAAATCTAAACCTGAGAGTACTGTATTATAAAATTATTATAAATTATTATGAAAAACTTAAGATAAATGTTCCATTGGCAACTATCTAAAATAATATTAAATTACTCAAACTGAAATAAAAATAAATCAAAGCTATATAAAAATATATAAAATAAAATATTTCTAAAACTTAAACTTGATATTAAATTTGAAATTAAAATGAAAACTGAAAAAATATATAAAAATAAAATCAAAATCAAAATACAAAAAAAAATGGTTCAACATTATATACATAATTTTTAAAATAACACACTGCTCAAGAACTGATTGAAAAAAAGTGAAATAAAATCGAAAATAAATTTTAGATGAAGATAAATGTTCCATTGGCAACTATCTAAAATAATGTTAAATTACTCAAACTGAAATAAAAATAAATCAAAGCTATATGAAAATATATCAAATAAAATATTTCTAAAACTTAAACTTGATATTAAATTTGAAATTAAAATGAAAACTGAAAAAATATATAAAAATAAAAGCAAAATCAAAATACAAAAAAATGGTACAACATTATATACATAATATTAAAATAACACACTGCTCAAGAACTGTGCAGA
Organism: Zacco platypus; assembly: GCA_038088235.1. NCBI lineage: Eukaryota > Metazoa > Chordata > Actinopteri > Cypriniformes > Xenocyprididae > Zacco > Zacco platypus. The sequence continues at coordinate 27,405,328 of CM076071.1, forward strand.
AAAAAGTGAAATAAAATCGAAAATAAATTTCAGATGAAAAACGTAAGATAAATGTTGCCTTCGCAACTAACTAAAATAAATAAGTTGAGTACTAAAATTAATAAAACTGAAATAAAAATAAATCAAAGCTACTGTGTATAAAAGTTTAAAATACAAAAACTATTAAAATATTACAATAACTTAAATTGAAATGAAAACCAAACTTATAAAAAATAAAAGCTAATTCAAAATACTAAAGAAATACTATAACAGTACATAAATAACACTGTTCAAGAGGTTTTAAGTAAATAAAAAGTAAATTTTTAATAAAAAACTATAGTTATTGAGTGAAAAATGAATAAAATCAGTTTTTTTAAGCATTTAGTTTGTTGTTTAATTAAGTTAGTAATGCATTAATAATAATATTAAATGAATATTATTGGAAATTGTTTAATAATATCATTATTATAAATTGAAATCATTTTAACTCTTTGGCCCCCTCGGAAGTTTACTGAGGCCCCCTAGTGGGCCCCGTCCTCCTGATTGAGAGTCACTGATCCAAAGAGTGTAGTTTGGGAATAAATACTGTCTCCTCCAGGCATAAAGACTAAAGCTGTGCGCAAAGGAGATGAGTTTGTCATTAATGGAGGAAAGATGTGGACTACTAATGGCACACAAGCAGACTGGATGTGCCTCCTGGCCAACACCAGCGATGACCCTCCACACAAGAACAAATCCCTCATCTGCTTACCCATGAATCTGCCTGGTAAGACCGTAGGCAAAAGAGCTGTTCGTCTTCCAAAGAAAACATGCTAATGTTTTACCATATGTCCACAGGCGTTCATATCGCACGCAAGATCGATAAAATTGGAATGTGGTCATCAGATACAGCAGAAGTGTTTTTCGATGACGTGCGCGTGCCCTGCAAAAATGTCATAGGGCAGGAGGGAATGGGCTTCACTTACCAGATGCTGCAGTTCCAGGAGGAGAGACTCTGGGGGGTGGCCAATAGTAAGTAATCCTTTCCGACTCCCACACATCCCACCGCACGTCAAACATTGCTTTTAAATGTTGGGATTGGCACGGAAATGACATCCGTGTTTAATGTCAATGGTGCTTGTGTATGTACAATAAATCCAGATCACTCTCCTCTCAGGCCTAAATGTGTTTACCGATGAGTCAAACTTTGTTTTAAGGCTTCCGGAGGATTTTTGACATCATCAGCCTACTTCCTGTATAGATGTTGTCAGGATTGCAATTCTACAACTATTTCCTCTATCATATAATTTGTTGAAAAACAGATTGGAATTTTTCCCTTTGGTATGTTAGACCGGAGACATGACCTGAAACTGTCTTATTTCTTGTTTTTCAAGTCCTGACGATGATGGAGAAAGTTGTCCAAGAGACCATTAATTACACCAGACAGAGGAAGATCTTCAATCAGCCGATTCTGCACAACCAGGTCGTTCACTTCAGGCTGGCTGAGCTGCAGACAGAAATCGAGCTGTTGCGCTCCCTCTTGCATCGCGCCACTGGTGAGTCTGACTGTTTCCGAAATTATTTTATCAGCTATGCAATTTCATGGGTTTGGGTCTGGTAGTCTGCAGGGCCGCCACTTCCAAATTAATAATGGAATGAAATAGTGTAAACTAGAGCTGTGCGTTTCATCATTAAAACCCTTTGACTAGTACGATCACAGTGGAACATTTAAATCTGTGTTGCCGCTGCTGCTGCCCTAAATAGAGCAGTTGTCATTTATAGGAATGAAACGGCTTTCCAAACATCTAAGTGTATGTTTACATGACAGCAATGTACTAAAACGGCAAAGTTTTTCCTTCGTTTTTTTTGCGCACAGACGATAACATTGTCAAAACGTTCCCTGTTCACATAGATACGCGAAAACGATTAAAAACGCTGTATTATTCATGCCAGGCCAGTAGTTGGCGATGTCACTTTGTAAAGAAACATATAGACTGAACACATAATACGTATGCGCATGATGTCACCATTTTCACAAATTCCCATTTTTGTAGTTCTGTTCTCAAAAACTTGCACTTTGAAAAACGTTTTCAGGCCCCCAAAACGTCATTGTCGTTTAAAACGATACGAAACGTTTTTCGTACTGGGATAAAAGTTCGGCTATAAACACTGTCTATAGTAGCAATGAAAATAGACTTGATCACCTTTTGATATAACTTCAAAATAAAATTGCGTCAGTTTCATCGTTACACCAGTAGGTGGCGACAAGTGACTGTATGTCGTTGAATCATTCATTCATGAGATTTGTTCAAAAACGCTGATTCATCCAGTAATGAAACAAGTTAAGTCTTTAGGTTTGTTCGAGATGCGTCGGCGCTGCGCAGACCGATCGGCGAATGACATCAAAGTACCGCGAGAGCGATTGGAGAATGGACGACTCTTTAAGCTTTTGAATCGCTCTCACGGTACTTTGATGTCATTCGCCGATCGCTCTGCGCAGCGCCGACGCATCTCGAACAAGCCTTTTAGGTGTATTCGTCTTGAAGCGGCGATGCGCATATCGATTAGCGTATGACATCAAAGTCCCGCAAGAGCGATTAGAGAGCAGACGGCTCCAAATGCTTTTGAATCGCTCTCGTGGTACGTCACACAGCGATTGAAGTTGAACACACCTATTATGCGTAACTTAATCTTTCAAACCGAAAAAAATTCATATGAATTAAATAATTTAAATAAACTGCTGCAGTTAACATTTTATCAGAACATCTAGTAAATTATGATATTTTGTTTAGTTGCATATTAGGAATCATGGGGGAATCGTGATCTCCAAATCTCAATCTTGTGCAGCTCTACTGTGAACACTTGACACTCAAGTTGTGAAAATAAAAATTAGGAGCATTTATGAACCTCAAAAAATAAAAACCTCAGCATTTTCAGCTAAACCTCTGAAAATGAATGCCTTTAAAATGTTTTTTTTATTCCTGTGCATTTTCAATAGCTCTGTACATTAAGGGAAATGATGTGACAAAGTTGGCGTCGATGGCCAAGCTGAAGGCAGGACGACTGGCCCGAGAGGTCGGCGACAGCTGCCTCCAGTACTGGGGTGGCATGGGCTTTACCAGTGGTGTCCTAGTCAGCAGGTTCTACAGGTCAGTTTCTCTCATCTGAACATGCTTGTGCTCCCAGAGCTGCAGTGACATCTAGTGACATTTAAAAGCAACAGGTTTGCATCGCACGTATTCACTCTTGAATATGGGCGCTTGTGGTTCCAATGAAGAAACTGATACACATGAATGCGTAATATGATTTTGAGGGTGTGGAAAGAGCTGTAAATCGAATGTCCAACTGATTTTTAAAATGTTTGTGTTTTTTTTTGTCTTAACAGGGACTCCAGATTAATGTCTATTGGCGCAGGAGCCGATGAGGTGATGCTGTCAATCATATGCAAGTACATGGAGACTCTACCCAGGAAATGACATCACTGAAAAGAATTCAAAAATAGTGCACTTAAAATGAACTTGGGAATCTAACACTAAATATAAATGGTTTAATGAAATCTGTATTAGTGTAGTCAGATATTGTTGCCTTAATGAAGACTTGGTTGATAAACCTGACACAATTATATGTAACATATGTAAATTCTGATTGTAGTTGTATATGAATAAGTTTGTTAATATGCATGAAAAAAACATAAAATGTTTATGTAACAATTCTCTCAAAAATGACATTTACAAACTAGTCTCTGAAAAACTAAAACCATCATGTTTGAGCAATATAGGGTTTGAGCAAGAACTAAATTATAATGCAAAACATTTCTAATCACACAGAATTTCTGGGGCGGTTTCTTTATTATACAAAATTGAATTGCACATAACTTCACATATCTCAGTATGGTTTTCATAGTCTCAAGATCAGCCCTTTGAATGCTAAATTCAATAAGCACAATTTTTGTGGCAATTCTTTCAAAGATGTTTTGAAGACTTGCATGGAAAAGAAAGAAAATAAAGACTGAAAGAGACTCTAAATTGTTTACACCCATCCAGCTTCAGTTCTGGCTAGCTGTCATAACCTGAATTTCAGACTATACAGTTAAAAGGTCTGCTTGTGATGATGTCATACCAGTCTCTTAAAAGCATTTAATACAGCACTGAAGTTCTCCTATCCCATTAAACAAAGGTCATTATTATTGAGTAAAAGAAAGACAGAAGCATGTGAATCTTTTTTTCATGACCAGTATTAAGTGAGTAGCGTTATCTCTGCTCTGGGGGGACATTAATTTTGGTGGGTTGGGACAGACTTTTTTTCATATTGCACATTATGACTCAATGGTTCAGTTTCTTGTCCAATGGAAAGAAAGCACTGTCACACACTCCTCGTTGTCACGGTGAGGATTCCGATCCCGTCCCTCTACATGAGCATGGCACATACAAAATGTCCTGGATCTCATCGGTCCTGCGATCACCTCAGTTTGATCACCCAGTACAGGACAATGAAAACAAACAGGGCGAACAGCAGCATGTAGCAGTAAACCTTGGTTTGGCTTCCCCTGGCGAGGAGCTTCAATCTACCCATGGTGGATCCCAACAGACCTCCAGTTGAGTCGAAGTCCGAGTCCTGGAGGAGAAAAAAAAAAAAAACGAGAGATGGTAAAGATATTCAGACAAGCGTTTTGACGATTTTAGCATTAATGATTTCCCTCTGCTTACCATTTCTCCCAACATTTTATTCTGGTACTTGACTTCATTTCCAATGTCAATCGATAGCTGAAATAGATGTAAATAAACAAAAAATGAGTGAAAAGTAAAAACTATTAAAAAATACATTATATTATTATGCACGGGTAATGTACATGTATGTATATACACACACACCAATCAGGCATAACATTATGATCAATTTCCTGATAGTTTTGGTCCCCCTTGTGCTGACAAAACAGCCCTGACCCGTCGAGGCGTGGACTCCACTAGAAGGTGTGCTGTGGTATCTGGCACCAAAATGTTAGCAGCAGATGCTTTCAGTCCAGTAAGTTTCGAGGTGGAGCCTCCATGGATCGGACTTGTTTGTTCAGCACATCCCACAGATGCCCGATTGGATTGAGATCTGGTGAATTTGGAGGCCAAGTCAACACTTCAAACCATTCCTGAACCATGTTTGCTTTGTGCCAGCACTCATTATCCTGCTGAAAGAGGCCAGCTGGGAATACCATTTCCATGAAAGGCTATACATGGTCTGTGACAATGCTTAGGTAGGTGGTACGTGTCAAAGTAACATCCATATGGATGGCAGGACCCAAGGTTTCCCAGCACAACATTGCCCAAAGCATCACACTGCCTCCGCCGGCTTCCCATAGTGCATCCTGGTGCCATGTGTTCCAATTGTAAGTGACGCACCCGGCCATCCACGTGACTCATCAGACCAGGCCACCTTCTTCCATTGCTGAGAACTGGCCCTCCGACTAAGCCTGGTTTCTCCCAAGGTTTTTTTCTCCATTTTGTTGGAGTTTTGGTTGCCTTTGGCTTGCTTAAGTTGGGGACACTTGCTTGATATTCAGCAGTGTTTTTGATATGCCTGCATTGGCGCCGTTGTATGCGAACTGAGCTGAGCCGGACGATTACATCACTGTTTTCTCCAGTGCTGATATACATAAATTAACTAGACTAATAACTATTGATCTTTGCAACGGAATGAATCAATAATATATAGAATAAGCTGGACAATGACACCATTTTCTTTGGGAGCTGCTGTGCAGCCAAAAATGATTTGCCAATTATTAGTGTAAAGCTGCTTTGATACAATTTGCATTGTAAAAAGCGCTATATAAATAAAGGTGACTCGACTCCGTGGTCCAGTTGTGATGCCCACTGGTGGACAGAGGTCAGCATGAGCACCCTGACTGGTCTGCGGCTGCAGCCCCATACACAACAAACTGATGCTCTGTGTATTCGGACACCTTTCTATCAGAACCAGCATGAACTTCTTGAGCAATCTGAGCTACAGGAGCTCATCTGTTCAATCGGACCCCACGGGATCGCTCCCCACGTGCGTCAATGAGCCACGACTCTGTCGCCGGTTCTCCACTGTTCCTTTCTTGGACCACTGCAGACCGGGAACACCCCACAAGAGCTGCAGTTCTGCCTGATCGGTGTATATATAAAGATTCTGCAACACAGTTATTGAGATTATAAAATGAGATCTGTTGAAGCCCACTCACATGTTTAAGTGCGTTTACTTTAGCTTTGAGACCCTCCTGTAGATGTTCGTTCTCCTCCTCATACAAGCTGTATCCACTCGCAACGTAATTTCCTTGAGGTCCCCCCTCACCTAAACAACAATTAATCATTAATTTAACAATAATTAATATTTCATTAATTAACATATGTATGAATTGATTTGGCTTGTCTAAGGTGGGCGGGGCAAAGAGGTTAAAACTTACTCAAGTTCCTTGACATGCTACATGTGTACTTTAAATATATATTCATTAGAAACTACTGAACATTTAAAAGTAAGGGACAATGAATGTAGATACAAAATTCAAATTGAGACACCTCAAAATATTATTTTGTCAAATATTTTATTTATCAGTTAAAATGAGCCCCGTTAAGAACTATTAGATGATATTTTGATGGTTCCTCTCAATAAAACCATTTAAACATTATCAAAAGAATTTAAGTTTAGCATGTATATTTTCTCAAACACTGATGTAAACATCTTTAACGTTATGTATTAACCTGATCTGGTCTAATATATAGAAAACAAGACATTTATTTACTGTCTCAGATCAGACACCGTTATTTATCCAGAAGGTTCTCCAAACCTGGAGACTGATATTCAGCATGATTTGGTTGTTTAATCTCGCAAACTGTGACTGACTTAGCTTAGCATGAGCTTCAAACATAACAACAGAGAGAGAAAATACTTACCCAAACCTGCACGCCTCATTATTACCGGTAAATCTTTATAATGTGATATACGACTGCCACAGCTTGAAAGTAACGCAACAAATATTAGCTTCTCTTGCTACTCAGAGCCGCTGTACTTTCCCCTTCCAACTCAACAAGCGCCACGACACCCTACGGCAGCCGCGAAGGATAAGGCAACACGCGAAAGGGTGAGTGGGAAGTGAAGTTTTTACAGCGAGTTTTGTTTGCGGCTGACGGGTTACAAGGCACCATCAAATCAAAATGGACACGTCTTATGTTTTGTGGAATATTGCAGCGTTTATTGTAATTTGTTTGTTTTTAAATCATGTGCCCTCATAATCTTTTATCAAAACAACAGCGAGTCTGATGACGTCTTTACTGGCCATCAATAACGATATATTTTTTATTTTTTATCAGTTTTTCAACTGTGGGTTGAACGGAACGTTGTTGATAGATAACATGGACTTTAGCTTTTTCGGCTTTGAGGTTAAAATTTGAATTAGCTTTTTTTTTTGTAATTGACCATTCTATAGAAGCCTGTTTCCGCCACTGAAAAAAATAAATAAAAAGATTATTGCAACTTTTTATCTCAGAATTCTGACTTTTTTCACAGAATTCTGAGATATAAACTCGCAATTGCGAGTTATAAAGTCAGAATTGCGAGTTATAAAGTCAGAATTGCGAGATATAAACTCCCAATTCTGAGAAATAAAGTCGCATAAAGTCAGAATTCTGCCCTTTTTTATATCTCGCACTTGTGACTTTATAACTCGCACTTGTGACTTTATAACTCGTAATTGTGACTTTTTATCTCTTAATTCTGACTTTATAACTCACAATTGTGACTTTATATCTCTTAATTCTGACTTAATAACTCGCAATTCTGACTTTATATCTCTTAATTCTGACTTTATAACTCGCAATTCTGACTTTATAACTCGCAATTCTGACTTTATATCTCTTAATTCTGACTTTATATCTCGCAATTCTGACTTTATAACTCGCAATTGTGACTTTATATCTCGCAATTGTGACTTTATATCTCGCAATTGTGACTTTATAACTCGCAATTCTGACTTTATATCTCACAATTCTGACTTTATATCTCGCAATTCTGACTTTATATCTCACAATTCTGACTTTATAACTCGCAATTCTGACTTTATATCTCTTAATTCTGACTTTATAACTCACAATTCTGACTTTAACTCGCAATTGTGACTTTATATCTTGCAATTGTGACTTTATATCTCGCAATTGTGACTTTATATCTCACAATTCTGACTTTATGACTCGCAATTGTGACTTTATATCTCAAAAAGAAAGTCAGAATTGTGAGATAAAAAGTCGCAATAATCTTCTTTTTTTCCAGTGGCGGAAACGGGCTTCCATAACAATCCCTCCTTTTTTCAATATTTGTACCAATTTACTTGGACAAACATACACACATAAAATTAATTAAACTATTAAATTAATTATTACATGTACTAAATAACTTTTACTATACTGACCACTAATGCAAATTGTTCTTTGGCAATTGTGGGAGATCATTTTGTGATTCACTCTGAATCAAGACTGTAACCATGTCTTGAAAATTGGGGGGGGGGGGGGCATGATTTTATTCCCCCTAGGAGGTGTTATTGTGTATTTTTGTTATTATTATTAAATAATTAAAAATATTAAAAAAAAGAAATAAGAATGGTAAAAGTTCCAGGTCTATTGTAGTTATTAAGAAATCAATTTAAACAAGCCTACAAATAATCATTTTTAAAAAATATTTTCACTTTATTTGCATGTCTAATATATCAAAAACGCCAAACGTTTCTTGTCTCATCACATTCAGTTATGAATTACATTAATCATATCACATTAATCAAATTATAGCATGTTTTCAATTTAAAACGGCAAAAAATTTCATAAAAATGTTGATATTACTGTCGGTCACTGAATATTTCAATCATAAAACAGTCGTCAAATATTAAATGTTTAGCTACTTACTCGCCACATACTCTTTCACTACTAAAACGAAAGCGTCGCATTGGAATTCACACCCGTCTTCTGTGATCTGATTGGCCAGCTCTCTCATTCTGACACTGTTAGACCGCTGAGGCAGACCGGCCTAAACTTTTTTTTGTCATCCTAACAACAAACAGAGCGGTGTATAATGGAGTACAGCAGAACACAGGTTATGTACAAACTATGGCATTTTTTAAAGAATTATAAATTGCCACATGTAGCTCTCGAACAGAGCATTATCTATTGTGAAGGGTCATATTCATCCTCATCGTCACAGAGCTGAAGCACAGCCAAAACAATGCTCTTCTGCAAAATGCATGCGGTTTTGTTTTTAACCACTAGAGGGCCAAAAGTCACACCGGCCCTGTTTACACCTGGTATTAAGATTTATTCGATCAGATCACAAATGAATGACGATAAATAGAGGTGTAAACGGCCTCTCTCCACTTTCAACCACTTCCAGAGGTAATCGAAAACACATTGGATTACTTTCGTAGTGTGGCCAAACAGCCACTCTCCGTCTACTGACCTGTCATGTAAGTATTACGGGAAGTGCGCTAGCCGGATGGGATTTAAACTTTGTTGGTTGAAGTTTGTTTTGAAGACGAAAAAAAATGATTGTACAGAGCACATCGGTGTGTCTGTCTACTGTTTTTCATGTGCATCACCCTGCAATTTCACAGAGCACTCAACAAAACAAGCCTCAGAAAGAACCTCTCAAAAAGCAATTTCCGTGTTCCTGATTACCACGGTAATCCATGTCTGTAAATGCCAGTTTTCTTAGAGTTTTTAGAGACTTGTATGTGTCCTTTCATTCAATAAAAATACCAAATATTTTGTATATGTTGTTTGAAATCACACAAGATGGAATCAAAACTGGTTTATTTTTGCGCACACACACATAAATGTAATAAAACACACAAAGAGATTATTAAAAAATATCTTTGAAATGTACTCTGGGACAGTTAAATCACAAACTTGTCCCTGTCAAAGAATCAATGAATTCAGTCTGAAACCCCAGATCCCTTTGAATGATTTTCTATAACATTCATTCTGGTCATTTACAAAAATGTGTGACACTTAAAAGCTCCTAATGCTGACAGACAGCTACAGAAGCTGAGGACATGCATTGAGTTTGGGATCTATTTAAATCCTGACAATCATCCTGACATATTTCCAGATATATCATCTCTATGAGTCACCTCTAAGCAGACGCAGTCTTATTAGCATTCACCATCACAATCTCTAATCCGTTTTTTCCGCAATGCTTAAGTCAGGTAAACATTCACAGAACAATGTACGTCTCATCTTCGGCCATTCATATTATACAGCTAAAACACTATTATGTGAGGATTATCCTGTTATCCATAGGACATATTGCTTGTCTTACAGATGAAAAAGTGACAGTTCTAGAATTGTAAACTATTTTGTGCCGCAAATATTAATAGTGAACTTGAAAATAAAACTTGAAATAGAAAACAGAAAATATCCCTTGCTTTTATTTTTAGGACATTTACTTGACATATCTGTCACAGCATAAACTGAGCAAACGCTTAAAGGGATAGTTGACCCCAAAATAAAAACTTTGGCATCATTTACCCACTGTCAAGTTGTTCCAAACCTGTATGAATTTATTTCTTCTGCTGAACACAAAGGAAGATGTTTTTAAAAGAACCAAATAGTTGATTTCCGTAGTATTTTTTCCATTGAAGTCAATGGGGTCCATCAACTAACAACTGAATTCAGCATGAAAAGGAAGTTATGATTGTCTGTTCTTCCCTATTGTGACGTATATCTTTTCTCGAACTAGAAAAATTTTGGGCGGAACTTGATTTTGTCCATTGGGAATTCGCCGGCAATTTGATTGACAGGCGATCTGACCAATCATAACCCCGAATCCGCCATTTTGTCTGACAAAGCATTCAGAGGAGTTAGTAGATTAACGTTAGTGAACTTGAACTTGAAATTGTGTGTACTCACGTCTTTCCACGCTTGAAACAACATTCCTTCTGATGTTCATTCATGTTTATTTGATGCTATAAAATTACAAATTATAAATTACAATATTTTAAATATGGAACTTTTTCATATCAAATGTAACCTGCTCTGTCTTGTCTGTCGACGTCTTGTCAGTGTTTTTCACTGCGTGAGAACATGATGTGTGGCGTAAGAGTGCATGGCTTTTCGGACATAGCAACAGTAACTAAAGTGGGCGGGTCTTTGTGAAGGGTCAATTGATTGGATGGTTGTGGTTTGCTATTGGTCAATCTCATGTGATTGACAGGTTGCCCCGCCCTAGCGGCAGTAAACACGTCATCAGAGAAGAGATTAAAAATATAATGATAATTTGTTTATAATATGCACTCCATTCCATAAAAAATTTTAATTGTCAATTTTGACAGTAATGCTGCTGCCCTGAATTAATAATAATAGAGACAATATACTTGCAGATTATTGAAAGATCGGTTTCCTTACACTCAGATAACTAAACTAGAGGATAAAATTCCCAAGAAATATTTCCTTGAAGAAAAAAAAAAAATTTGTCATATAATATTTCTCAGAATAATCAGCATTATAAACATCAATTTGTTGTTGTGGAAAATAAAAATATTACATTTGGATTTTTGATCCATTGATGAGAAAATATATTCTTCACTGAAATAGAAAAGAACTTGAACCGAGGTCCAATTTTATTGTTGATTCTATAAATTGCTTTGAATCCAAATGTGGACATACAGCTTGAAGGTCACCGGGAACAGCAAGATAATTACTTGCTCCACTGATGGCCAGAAATTTCAATTAACACGCACTGATTTCATTTAAATTAATCTCATTTTCGTGTTATAGTATATACTGACCAAAGAAGATATGACTAATGGCTTTCTGCAGAATGCATAGATAAGCATATTTGACATTTAAAACATATACTTATTTTCTCTTGAAAATTGTAAGCTATTAATAAGAGAAAGAGAAAAGCTGATGTAAAATAGTCTTTTCCACAGCGTTATTGATGGTGTAACCAGTTATTAAGAGTGCCTACAGTCTTTAATTATTTTCTCTCAGGAACTCACTCGTGGGATAGAAACCTGTCAGAAGAAGAGATGGCAGAGGAGGAAAGTGCTCTTCGTTTTTGGGTCGACATCACTTTGAGCTGCAGATAAAGAAAAGAAATATCTCAACATCATGCTCTAATTTCACATCTTCTGCTATTCAGTTACAAATGAATCTGGGCCACGGGATCTTCAGAGTTCTTGGCATTATTATACGGCTTTATCATTTCAACACTTTATAATAATAAAGCAGTCAGAGTGCACTCATTTTATCTCCTTACAGGGGAGGAATGACACATTTATACAATATAAAATGTCATTTTCATGCTAAGTTGGGATCAAATATTCTCTCTTTGTCATTTACTGTTATATATCAAGCATATTGATTTTTATCAGCATTGTAAAAGCTAAATTGCATAAGTAGAAGCAGGAGGTTACTGATCAAGAATCAGAGTTTTAGTATATATATTTATTTACCAGACTTATTTAATGTTTAAAAAATTAAATCTTGTAAATAAGGCTACAAAGATTACCAATAAAACAAATAAATGCTCATTGAACAATTTAATGAAGTTTTGAGCTTATTATGTTTTCAATAAAACTCTCATACGGCCATTCTGCACAGTTTGCAGGTCTGGGCCACTTGCATAAACATATTTTCATAACTTTGATCCCATCATTTGCACAGCTGTGTTCCACTTCAGCGAATATAATCTCTGTTTACACTGAGCTGCTCGGCTTTCATTAATATACAATTTTTAAACTGTCCCTAGATGTATTTTGCGCACAGACCAACATTCGCAAAGCAGTTTGGGAGCTGTAATAAATAAATATCACCAAAATCTCAGCTATTGCCCTGAGGCTGTTTATCCTCAACTCATCAAACATGTTTTCAGATTCTAGAAATCTTCCCTAAGATTTCTGCACTTACATTTCTTAATGATCTAAGGATGATTCGAGCTTGTACAGTAGCTATGCTCCAGATAACACCAAATCTTCTCACAGAAGATGACATCACCATCATTGCTGCATGAATTCTTAATGACTTGAAAAGGGAAATATAGCAAGTGAAGAAGCAGTGATAAAGACCTGCACAGCAGGCCAAGAACAAATGCTTTTATGACAGCGATGAAAGACCTCCAGATCAGGGCAGGCGATAGACTGGTAGATACGGTTAACCAGTAAAAATTTGTAGATTTTGGACTATCGCGGTTACACTCACGCGTGGTCACGAGAATGTATTGTTTGCATGCGTTTTTAAGCATTGTGGTTTAAAAAACAGGTGATTTAAAACTGCTGAAGCGCAGTAAGCAGCGAAAAATAACGATATTCGCTCACTGTTTGAGAGACTCGTGCACATAAATCCGCTGCTTATAGAGCGTGTGAGTACTGAACCGAGTTCTTGAATGGTTAAATTCACATAATAATGACTTAGTATCTCATAATAATGAGAAACTTTTCTCATAATAATGAGAAACCTTCTCATAATAATGACTTAGTATCTCATAATAATGACTTAGAATCTCATAATAATGACTTAATATCTCATAATAATGACTTAGTATCTCATAATAATGACTTAATATCTCATAATAATGACTTAACATCTCATAATAATGACTTAACATCTCATAATAATGACTTAACATCTCATAATAATGACTTAGTATCTCATAATAATGACTTAAAATCTCATAATAATGACTTAATATCTTATAATAATGACTTAGTATCTCATAATAATGACTTAACATCTCATAATAATGACTTAATATCTCATAATAATGACTTAGTTTCTCATAATAATGACTTAGTGTCTCATAATAATGACTTAACATCTCATAATAATGAGGTGATTTAAAACTGCTGAAGCGCAGTAAGCAGTGAAAAATAACTCATTTCGATATTCGCTCACTGTTTGAGAGACACGTGCACATAAATCCGCTGCTTATAGAGCGTGTGAGTACTGAACCGAGTTCTTGAATGGTTAAATACACATAATTATGAGTTAAAATGCCCATCTTTGCAAGTATCCTCGTAAACAGTCATTTATGTTTTAAGTGATGACAAACAGTTGAGAAAAAAACCTGCACAGGTAACAGTATATTGGATCTGTGCATTCACTCTTAAAGTGACAGCAGCCTAAGAAACCTGCTGCTGTCTGTCACTAATACTAATCAAACAACAAAAGAGAGATCTCTCTCTGCTCTTGACTGAATAGCTTTCATAACTTTAATAAGAATAAATGTATTTTTAATTTACATAGATAAGACGATGCAGTGTTTTTTTTATGCATTTGATTACTTTATATAATTTATGTAGCATTTCTTATTTTTAGTGCTTGAGGTTTGTTGTCCTATTGCTTGTAATGATTTTATTTGTTCAGACTATTTTACTTGTCTTCAGTAAGCTTGAGAGTTTTTTTAATTAGTTAGGATAGTATTAGTTTTTTGTGATATTGAAATTGGTGACTAGAACTATGAAATTTCAATGGTATCAAAAATTTTGATATGGTAAAAACCTTATTTAAAGCAAAAAAAAAACAAACTATATTGTGATATATATCGTTATCGTGAAAAAAAATTACTCATATGATGATATAAGATTTTGGTCATATCGACCTCCAGATCAACAAAACAATATTCAGTTCATGCTTATAAACGTAGCTTTTCCCCTACACAGAATAACAGCAAGTGTCTTTGCTGAACGTCTTTTGAAATGTAAATGTAAGTCATTCTGACCTTCCTAAGTCCTCACAAAAAACAGAGATGCCACCGCGCAGAGATTTGAAAGAAAACTCTTTTAATTAATAGTGGATGAATTGGCATCAGCGTTAATTAATCTGATTGAGGTAAACGTGACATGGACTAATTAGATTTTTAAGACAGAGAAAGACGGGTTTGGATTGCTTTACGTCACCAGTGCAGCGTAACCCGAGTGATAAAGGTGAAGTTAATTATTCATCAAATTAAAATACATCACAAGTGAACTCATTAATAACATCATGCCTGAGGATGCCTGATGGACCAAGAAAATGCCAAACATCTCAAAAATCATCAGCCGAAAGGTTCTTATCATAGCAAAGCAGAGTAGCTGAAACTCTAAATTAATTTTGGTATTGAGATCTAATAAAAGCACACAGTGTTTCCTGGTTGCTGGGATTTTATACAGAACCATAGAGTTCTTGATTTAATTTTGCAGAACCTTTATGTTTATGTCCAAAATACTTTCACGTTTAACTAGTTATTTCAAATGGTATCGTGATAAAGTGTGTTTACGATCTGTTTAAATCATAACATTTATTAAAATTAATTCAGTAAAACTAAATCCATAAATGTATCCCGTGATGGAACCCTTCTATATATATGCCAGAGAGGATCCATAGAACATGTTCTTCTAAGAGTGTACAGTTCTCATTTTGTCCATTCCCAACAGGTCTCTTTCATTTCATCCCACCAACTGCAGATTCACCGAGTTTAACAAGTAAATCATTGTTTGCTGACAGGGAAAATTGCTTTTGCAAATCCTCTTTAAATGAAGTGCCACATCTGGTCAAACATTTCTCATTCTATAACAAGAGCGAGGTGCTTATCATTCTTAAGGCAACATCGTGAGGCTGTAGCTGCTTTCTTTATTAAAACAAAAGCATAAGTTGTCATTCACTGGATGAATTTCCCCAGAGCCTCTGTTTGCTGAAAACATATGCACAGCCATCTGCTCAGAACCTGCTTGTAGGTTTGAAAAGACTTTGGTTTGTTCAAATATGACGCAAAAGCAATGCTCTAAGGTGATTTCTAGGTTGATTTTACGCAAAATAAACAGGTATAGAGCGTTATTACATGTATAAAAAAGGTAATTAGAAACCACCAAATTCATGTGCATCATTCATGTTCTGGGAGTACTGAAAGCCTCATTAAGAGAGGGAGGAGAAAGAGAGAGGGGGAAAATAAAAGATAATTAAATGTAGACCCTTAATGAGTTGTTAGTGCCTTCAAATTTGTTCAGCTCTCAGAAAATCCTCTTAACATTTAAGATGTTTTTTCTGTCCTAGTTATACAGACATATTTCTTAAAAAGGTTGAACCGTCTAATTGGCTGAACATGAATAGCTTATATGAAAACACACTGCTGTAGCCTACCGTACATCTCCATTCATTCGTTCCTTCATGTTTTTTATACAAGGATATTCTAATATTTAGCAAACTGATTTTGGTTGCGATCAAAGCATAGATTTATCCTTCGCTGCCTTTGATATCCCACAATCCTGCTTTCCATTCTGTGACAGTTGAGCTAAAAAAAATTAAAGATGGCATCTGAAAGTTGTGGTTGGTGGTAAGTTTGTGTACATTTTTGACCATTGTTTTCCACTTTTGATGTCATTTCTGGCAAGAAATTATTGCAGTAATTAAATATTCGCTTAGTTATCACCAAAGCTCGCTCTATTTTGCTGTAAAGTTAGATCATTAAACTATGGAAGCCCGTTCCCGCCACTGTTGAGAAAAAAAAATATTCCGTAAGTCATAATAATGAGAAACTTTCTCATACTAATGACTTAGTATCTCATAATAATGAGAAACTTTCTCATAATAATGACTTAGTATCTTTAACTTAATCAAAAAAATTTTCTTTTTAGAAACTTTCTCATAATAATGACTTAACATCTCATAATAATGACTTAGTATCTCATAATAATGACTTAAAATCTCATAATAATGACTTAGTATCTCATAATAATGACTTAAAATCTCATAATAATGACTTAGTAGCTCATAATAATGACTTAACATCTCATAATAATGACTTAGTATCTCATAATAATGACTTAGCATCTTTAACTTAATAAAAAAATATTTTTTTAGAAACACTCTCATAATAATGACTTAACATCTCATAATAATGACTTAGTATCTTATAATAATGACTTAACATCTCATAACAATGGCTTAGTATCTCATAATAATGACTTAACATCTCATAATAATGACTTAGCATCTTTAACTTAATAAAAAAAAATAAAAAAGGTTTTTTATTAAATTAAAGATACTAAGTCATTATTATGAGATACTAAGTCATTTTTATGAGATGTTAAGTCATTATTATGAGATACTAAGTCATTATTATGAGATACTAAGTCATTTTTATGAGATGTTAAGTCATTATTATGAGATACTAAGTCATTATTATGAGAAAGTTTCTCATTATTATGAGAAAAGTTTCTCATTATTATGAAATACTAAGTCATTATTATGAGATGTTAAGTCATTATTATGAGATACTAAGTCATTATTATGAGAAAGTTTCTTATTATTATGAGAAAAGTTTCTCATTATGAGATACTAAGTCATTATTATGAGAAAGTTTCTCATTATTATGACTTACGGAATATTTTTTTTTCTCAACAGTGGCGGGAACGGGCTTCCATATTAAACTGTTACGCTGCCTCACAAAATCGTTTCGCGCGCAAACACTACCTACAAAGTCCTGAAGGGGCAGCGAGGCAGACTCTATCTCGTGGCCACGACATGTCCCCTCCCGTCCATCGTAAATTTATCCTTGGATGTTATGTTACAAAATAGGTGTGTATATATTTCATATTATTGTTGTTTTTATTCCAAGGAGGAGCGACACCAGTCTGCAGCTACATTACACGTTCCCACTGATTCTACTTAAACATTTCTCTGAGGTCTCTGACCAAACAATACTTTGGTATAACCAAACAAAAGCTTAAGACATACAAGATGAAGCATTCAGAAAATCCTAATCATTCTTGAAGTATTAAAGTAGGATCTATAAACATGTAGGACAGCTTATCATGAGGAAAATATTATTTAAAGTCCTTTGTGTTATTTCTTGCGTTTTTCATTGTCATGCTAGACACATATCAGGACGTGTCAGAAAAAATGAAAATGGTGATTAAATCACAGCCTTGTCTGACAGAGGCTTTCTAACGTAATCTCTTTTCATGTTTCATAAAAGTCACCGCGTTGTCAGGGGAAATAGCTTTCTCTGTCCAACAAAATATACAAAGGAAAAATAGCAATATTTTTTGACCTATAGAGTTTAACTGAAGTGTTGCAGACATGACCGAGATCAAGCATTTATCAAACAGCACTGTCGCACTATTTCATCATTCAGTCTCAGATGTGGCATAGCACTTATTCAGGCATAACAACAAGCTTGGGATTAAAATACAACTTCTTCTTTGAATAATATTAATAATAATTAAACAACAGGAATGTGATCTGAATGCTGTGACAAACAAATCAGTTTTTAAACCTTTTCAAGGCTAAATGATGCATCACAAAGCAATATATCTGTCAAACAGGAAAGACTGAAAATGTGGGATCAGCAAAAATAAATTCAGTGTCTAAGCTTGTTTTTGGCCAAACAAATCTGCCACTTCCTTGGTTTTAAGATAAAAAAACACAGTAATAAACAATGAAGTAAATCAATTGTTTGAAAGTAAAAAAGTTCATAAAATGCACATAAATATATAATAAAAATTATATAACATTATTTTACACTGGCGCGCTAACAAGTATGTTAAAGACTGCATCCTCTTGCACCAGTCACTAGAGTGCATCTTGAGCCCAGTGACGTGAGGTTTACTTGCACAGCTCTTACTAGCCTACGTTTCACTCATCTACCTAAACCTCACTCCCATCCGGGTCACGGCACCAATGTAACCCCTCTGGTTCTACTTGCCCCACTCTGAACAGGATTTGAACTAGCATTTGTGGCATGGAAGGCAGGTGCACTAACAAGGACACTAAAGATCGCAGTCTCTAACTCAGTCACTAGTGTGCCTCTTGAAGCCAGGTAATTGAGGCTTACTCACCCAGTTCTTACTAGCTAGCCTCCGTTACACTCACTTAAACCTCCCTCCCATCTGGGTCACGGCACCAACGTAACCCCTCTGGATCTACTTGCCCCACTCTGAGCAGGATTTGAACCGCCGTTTCTGGCATGGGATGTGGGCGCACTAAAAAGGATGCTAAAAAGCGTGAGTGTCTAACGTCAGTTGCTAGTGTGCCTCTTGAGGCCAGGGATGAGAGGTTTACTCGTACAGCTCTAACTAGCTAGCCTCCGTTACATTAACCCCTCTAAACCTCACTCCCATCTGGGTCACGGCAACAATGTAACCCTCTGGTTCTACTTGCCCCACTCTGAGCAGGATTTGAACTAGCATAGAAGGCAGGTGCACTAACAAGGATGCTTAAGATGGCAGCCTCTAGCATGAGTCACTAGTGTGCCTCTTGAGGCCAGGTAATTGAGGCTTACTCACACAGTTCTTACTAGCTAGCCTCCGTTACACTCACTTAAACCTCCCTCCCATCCGGGTCACGGCACCAATGTAACCCTCTGGTTCTACTTTCCCCACTCTGAGCGGGATTTGAACTAGCAGAGAAGGCAGGTGCACTAACAAGGACGCTTAAGATCGCAGCCTCTGCCGTCAGTCACTAGTGTGCCTCTTGAGGCCAGGTAATTGAGGCTTACTCACACAGTTCTTACTAGTTAGCCTCCGTTACACTCACTTAAACCGCCCTCCCATCTGGGTCACGGCACCAATGTAACCCCACCGGTTCTACTCATCCTGCTCTGAACAGGATTCAAACCAGCGTTTCTGGCATGGGAGGCGGATGCTATAAAAAGATGCTAAAAACTACAGTCTTTAGCGTCAGTCGCTAGTGTGCCTATTAAGGCCAGGGAAGTGAGGTTTAGAAGTGAGGTTTCGCACAGCTGGCTTCCATTACAGAAACATCCAATTAAAAATCTACACGTCTGATTCTGCTTCCTATGAACTGGGGCCTCAGTGGATGAGGTGTTGAATAAATGTGAGAAAGTACTGTAGAACAAATCACAGTGACAAGAGAAGAGCTTACTTCTGCTATAGGATTCTGACAGGTAATTAATCTGAAATATTACTTCTATTTAAGTAGAGTCAAATGAATCAGCCTACATGAGCTTGATAAGAATGTAGTTGCTCATGATTCAAAATGATTAAATCCATTTCAAGAAATTAAAATGGTACATCATCATTTAGCTAATGCTACCGTTAAATGATGGAACTGTTAAAAATGACAGTCTGTGAGGTACTGTCTGATATTAGCTAAGCCATGGATAAATTGAGTTTCCAACTATATAAGGTAGACAGACCGTTGTGGACCTTTGCAAGTAAACAATGCAAGGAAACCTGATCAATCACATCAACAAAATGCTATAAATATTGTTACAGATCACAAGAGTGATATTTTCATGTTATACTAATGGAGATTAATAGCGATATGGTACATCTCACAAGGATCTACTATTGGAAGATATTGTAGAAGTGTCAAAACCCAATTAGTCTGACTATTTATAGCCTACACACACACACACACACACACACACTGTACAATATAATTAGCAACACTTTGATTTGAGGCATTAGTAAGCATTCTAATGTACTATGACATTATATTGCATCAGGCACTTCATGAATCACTGCGGCAGTGTTGATTAAACCAGAGAAGCTCTATATATGACTTGAAATGTCGATTTTAAGTCCTTGTTTAAATGATTAAATGAACAGTCTGTTCACTACAATCTACATAAACATTCCTTTGCAATATTTCACATGGAGAGCATATTTGCCAAATTATTCAAGAATTCTGTTCAATGTTTACAATCTTTGAACATGACACATCTCCCTGCCTCACAAACAAAAAGGTTAATGGGCTTTGAACAATATCATTCAAGCACATCCACAATTTTTTCACTCTTTGCATTAAATAAGCTATGCATCTGTCAAACAGATTCAACCTCCTGTTACTGCACATCTGGTGACTAGATGTTCATCTGAAAGATAACACGTTTAGAAAGATAAAAGATGTTTGTTGAGGCCTTCAATTCAGTGATCAAGGACACAAAGTTCAGTAGACAGATTTATCCAGCACATAAAATGGGTTTGGTCGTGACATACGTTAAAAATGGAAAAAAGCATCATGCGTTTTTCCCATCCTCCCAGTTTATCTGCGAGCGCCACCCAGTGGACAAAGATATATAGCTTCTTAGACAAATGATTCCCGTCCAATATTAAATATATTTCTCCAATAAGAAACACACAAAAACGTTCAAGGAACAGTAAATCGCCGCATCACATTTATTTAGTCAAAAATGTCCTTGATTCAATGGGCTTTGGGTGAGTTGCACCCATAGAATCTCCACTAGAGTCAGAAATAAATTAATCCATTGGTCACCCAACTATACAGAGTAACATGCTATTTTATTATTAGAGTAGCTGATTCCAGATAACTGGACCACAACAGAAGCTAACGCTGTCATTTGAGCTATGAATGTGTGCTACATCCTCAAAAGTTGTTTGAGGAAGCCTTTGGCCAGCTCTTCAGTTGGGCCTCTTCACCAGAAGAGGTCGCTGCTCTCTCATTCATGGAGATTCTGAGTGCCAGGAAATAAAGGGTTGTTTTCATACAACTAAACGGAGTTTAAGTGTAGTAAACTTTCATTTTATCATAATTGCGTTTAAATCTGCAATGCAAAATGGATTTATTGCAATTCTTGGGTTTTATATCCAAAATTTGGGATTATTTGAAACTGAAGTAGCCTATATTCTGCAATATAATTGGCAAGACACTGATTTCTGAATACCTAAACTGCAAAAAAATATTCATGACGACCAAAAAGGGCACTTTCCTCAGTTTGTTTTTCTTTTAGAGTTCAGTCTGTTAACTGGACTATATCACTTTTCTGTTTTCTGACTTGTCTGGTGAAGTCG
Organism: Zacco platypus; assembly: GCA_038088235.1. Taxonomy (NCBI): domain Eukaryota; kingdom Metazoa; phylum Chordata; class Actinopteri; order Cypriniformes; family Xenocyprididae; genus Zacco; species Zacco platypus. Next base: position 27,427,046 of record CM076071.1, read on the forward strand.
TTAGGGAATGGCTTGAGAATAGGGGGAGGTGCTGAATACCTCAAGTTTCTTAGTTTTGTTCCAGAGCCATTTGATGAACACTTTTCTATCCAGATGCCTTTACCGGCCGAGTTAATCCAACAATATGGCTGCCATCAAGATTAAATAAACTCTTACAGTACTCCACATCAACAAAAAGCTTGAAAATTCATCCTTTAAACCAAAGCTCATTCAAATTTGAAGGCTAAAATCGTTTTAAAAGATTAAAATTAATATGTGACTACAGGAAAGTGTCTCTATGAGGTTAGAAAAGAACACTGGCTGCAGTTTGAGAACGATAGCCTGTCAGACCAGTGCTATCTGTGAAGGGTTTCAGCTGTGGTCGAGCTGTTTTAGCTACTTGTGTAAAGATCCAGTGGTCAGATGTGGTGAAGTACAACGACAGTGTACCTTAACACTAAATTTTCAGGGTCAATGATGTTCTTGACTCCATTTTAAAGAACCCTTTATGCCAAAAACGTTCTAAGGAGAAATGTCTTAAATGATTTCATAATACTTTCAAGTTATTATTTCAATTTTTTCGAATGATGATGTTTTTAATTCATAAAATTGAAGGTTCTATGTATGAATCGCCTGACAGCATCTGTTCAATTGGTGCATTTGCAGTAAAGATCAGAGAAAAGGATATGTTTTACTGTCCCTGTAATCATCAACCACACTGCACCTGTGATCTAAGACCTGGGATTTTCCCCAGGTATTTCACTGGATATCACTCCAACACACTGCAAAACATTTTCTTATCTTGTTTTCCAGTAAAAATATCTAGACATTAAAAGAAATCAAATTGCCTTTAGAAGCAAAACCCAATAGAATAAGAATGCTTCTTGGTGCTCCGGCCTTTGGTGACATGGTGGTTTGAGGATGGCATTGAGGTCATATTTGCCCAGGAAGTCCCTGAATTACACTGCCTCCTTCTGGCCCCGAAACAACCACATCTTAAGTCTGAAATCCATAGAGCTAAACATCAGGGAGGTCAGAGCGCATGTTAGAGAAAGAGATTGGATGGTACGCCAGCAGGGAAAATGCAGGGGAAGAAATAGACGTGAGAGACAGGGAGGGGAATGAGAATGAAGGAGACAACGTGGCAGTGTGTATTCCTGTGCTACTTCTGGAGACAGACAAATTACCAAAGGTTCATCTGAGGTAGCAAAGACCATCATGTGAACATTCAATGGTGTTTTCCTTGTGTGCATGAATTGTTGAAATAAAATCTGAATTCATCTAAAATAATATAGCAGAGCTGTAAATTGGATCTGCCAGTATATTCTGGGACAAATCGTTGATATCTATCTTTTAAACACGTCGCAGCAACTCACTGTGATCTTAAAAACATACGGGTCATAAACTACCGTTCAAAAGTTTGGGGTTGGTAAGATTTTTTAATGTTTTTCAAAGAAGTCTCTTATGCTCACCAAGGCTGCATTTATTTGACCAAAAATACACTAAAAACAGTAATATTATTACAATTTAAACTGTTTCTATTTGTATATATTTTAAAATGTAATTTCAATCATGACATCTCTCTCAGAATAGTTTTAGCATGTTATTGAAAATGGCAATCAAAGTTGCTAGAAACATAGACACGCTGCTGTGAGCGTCTAAGATGTGCTGCTGCTGCATAGATAGACATACATAAATCCTGTAGCCGATCTAGGCAGGTGGAGCTGGGGGAGGTGGAGGAGTTCAGAGGAACTCTGCAGGACTAGATTACAGCAAACACTGAACTAGACTATTGAAATGCTGAGAAAGCAATCTCATTGGCTGCAAAATTAGCAGAGGCCAATCAGCTTGTGCCATGTGGTAATGATGTGATTACTTTTAAAGACCGATCAGCCTGCGCCCTCTAGAGTTTCAGGACTGAACTAGATATTGATTCTTGTGAAGGTAAAGATCAATTTTCAGCATCATTACTCGAGTCTTCAGTGTCACATGATCCTCCAGAAATCATTTTTAATAGGATGATTTGCTGCTCAAGAAACATTTTTTATTATTATGAATATGCATATACTTTTTTCAGGATTTTTGGATGAATAGAAATTTGAAAAGAACGGCATTTATTTGAAATAGAAACGTTTTGTAACATTATAAATGTCTTTACTTTCATTTTTGGTCAATTTAATGCATCCTTGCTGAATAAAAGCATTAATTTAAAAAAATCATACTGACCCGAAGTTTTGACATTTTATATATATATATATATATATATATATATATATATATATATATATATATATATTTATATTACATCATAAATTGTTCACTTGAAATGGTTCTAAAATAAAATCCTAACAATCTAAATGTTGAATCTCAGATTTTTGATGCCATCTAAGATGTCTGGACCCCACTGTCATCATCATCATCATCATCATGACCTGGTGTGGTCGTCGGGTCACCATTTCAGCTTTTTCTTTCTAACTGCAGTGAGGAGGTCTTCAAACCGGCCTGCTTCGCATATGTTTCTCACTGTTTCTTTTGTGTTATGGTACTTGTAAGAGATGCCAAGGATGGTGCATCTCATTTCAAGTGCCTGGATTCTTCGTTGCAACTCTGCAGTGAGGGTCCAGGACTCACAGGGATATAAGAAGACTGAGTGGACAAGTACGCGCAGAAGTCTGATTTTAGTTTTAGTCTTCATACAGAATTCAGCTGCTGTTGTTTGCGGCGTTCTTGCTAAAACTTCTGGTACTGACCCCTGTTCACCGATAGAGACCAAATATGTGAAATTACTCACAGTTTCTAGACCCCACTGTACGTCTGTCAAATGAGCACCTATACTTTTGAGAAAAAAAACATCCTTGTACTGTACTCTAGGTGTCCGGGACGACAGACACAAACTGCTGGTAGCAGAGCTTCACAAACCCACCTTTCCTTTTAAAGTTTATGACCCCTGAGATAGAGCATCTCAGCATGCAATCACTCCACACGTGGCTCTAAAGAGCAGGTATGCCTCGCCACAGGTGTATAATTTGATGGGCGGTATAGACCCAAACGTGAGGCTCCAACACAGATCGCCTGTTAAAGAAAGAGCACAGATAGAATAATCTTAGTTATGAGGCTGAATGAAAATGACACTTATAAATAAATCTAGGTTGCAAGTGTGGAGCCTTAAAATTGATGGGATCTTGTTTATATACAAAAACGACAGTAATACATTTTCAACATTTATGCTTCAGTGCACACTTCCGGTAAAAAGTTTGGAATAATTAAGATTTTTTAAGTATTATATAAAAATATAGTAATATTATGAAATATTATTACAATTTAAAAACTGTTTTCTGTTTGCACATAAAATGCGAAAGCTGTTTTTGCTGCTTGATATTTTTGTGGAAACTGATTTTTTCAGGATTCTTTGATGAATAGAAAGTTCAAAACAACAGCATTTATTTGAAAAATCTTTTGTAACATTATAAATGTCTGTACTGTCACTTTTTTTTGCATTCATTTATTGCATTCCTGCTGAGTAAAAGTATGAATATCTTTAAAAAAAAATACCCCAAAATTTTCAACATTGATAATCAGAAATGTTTCTTAAACATCAAATCAGCATATCAGAATGATTTCTGAAGGATCATGTGACACTGAAGACTGGAGTAATGATGCTGAAAATTCAGCTTTGATCACAGGAATAAAGTACATTTTAAAATATAGTAAACAAAAAAAACAGTTATAATTTATAATTTCACAATATTACTGTTATTACTGTATTTTTCACTAAATAATAATAATAATGAATAATAATGTGTTACATTTATATAGCGCTTTACATATGGAAGTGGGAATCTCCTCAACCACCACCAATGTGCAGCATCCACCTGGACGATGCGACGGCAGCCATTTTGCGCAAGAACGCACCAGCTTATTGGTGGAGAGGAGTGACAGAGTCAATAAATTTCATAAAATTCATAAATAAAAAATTACAATTTTAGTCTCCAACTATGCAGTTAATGACTTAGATTTATGACTTTATTAAAAAAAATTAATATATTTTTATATATTGCCCTTACAGTGTCTAAATCTACATCACTGCTGTCATCAGTGTCTACAATCACATTCAATGCCGTTTCAAAGGAGGAAAGTTCAGAAATGGGCGGAGCTTAGACGCCATTCAAAGGTGGGGTTTCTCAAAGCAGTATTTCTTTCAGTGACTGACTGACATTAACCCATAAACTCCTCCTTCCTCATCAGGTCTGGACCACACCCCCCTAGAACGAGGGTCTCAGCCTTCAGGGTCATGTAAAAGCCCCTGGTTGATTGCGTTTGCTGGCCGCAGGTCCTGAACAGGGCGGGGCCGAGAGGAACGCCGTCCCACCATTATCTGTGTGTATGCGTGTAGCTTCAGGCCACAGGATTCCATTCCTTCCTTCTGCTGTGTTTTTTTCCAGACCTGACAGGCAGGCTGAGGCACTGCAGGAGTGAGAGAAAAAGAGTGAGACAGGGGAGATAGTGAGAGGGGGCCTCAAGATGTCTGTGGAAAATGAATCACAGAGGCTGACTCAAGGGAGAGAGAGAGAGAGAGAGAGAGAGACGAGAAACACATCTGGACAAAAAAAAGGAGAGCAAGAAAGGAAAACTTTCACAGACACAAATCTAACTTTCCATTTTCCGTAGATATTAGTCTCTTTCACGCCCTAAAATTGGTTAAAGAAAACCTTAGTTTAGTATCAAAGTTTTTTGTTCAGCTCATCTAGACTCTGCAATTGAGTCGAGATCCCTTCCATTACAGTAAGAAGCAGTCTGGGATCTACAGTCTAAACATTCGGACTCTCCTCGCCATCCTCGGGTTCCTTTAATGTCATGTTTTTTCAAGGCTGCAGACTGCTCTGTAAAATACTAACCATCCTCCACAATAACAGATAGAACAGCACTGCAAACTTCAGCTGCCGATGCCCAAATCTCTTTGGCTCGCCACACATGTCATTACAGCTTTTTTCTTTCCTCTTCCTTTTCTTACCGGGGGTGTGCTGCTCAGAGCAGTGAGGTCAAGAAATTCTGTCTTCAGCCACGTCATATACTGCTGAGAGAAAAAGAAGCATCTTTTAGGCAGACGTGTAAAGAGCTACTTGTTTAAATTATATGCTATTGTATTATTTTGGGAAACCTACCTGTGTATTAAGTCAAATTATGATTGAAAACTTGCACTTTGAGACTCTAAATGAAATAAAGAGAGTATGGTGTTTAATTGAAACATGTAAAGTGCATGACATGTGAAAGATTAAAAGCATCTGCTGTGAATTTGACTAAAACAGTCAATATATTATCCATTCTGGTGTATGTACACTACTAGTTCAAAAGATTGGGGTCAGTAGCAATTTTGGAAAGCGATTTTCAACATTCAGCAAGGACTCATTAAATTATCAAAAGTGACATTTATAATGCAAAAGATTTCCATTTCAAATAAATGCTGTTCTTTTATTTAAGAATCTTCCACAAAAAAAATTAATCAGCACTTTTTTATTGTATTGTATTGTATTTATTATTTATAAAGCACATTTCAATACAACTAAAGTTGTCCAAAGTGCTGTACATTAAGATGAGAAAAGTACACAAAGAATATAGAACATACAAAACATAAAAACACACACACATCTAAAGATCAAACATCAGAAGATTTAAAAGCCATGTTAAACAGATGAGCTTTCAGCAAAGATTTAAAACTAGAAATTGTCTGAATTTTTTTAACATTAATAATAATCAAAAATATTTCTTGAGCAGCAAATCAGCATATTAGAATGATTTCTGAGGGATCATGTGACACTGAAGACTGGAGTAATGATGCTGAAAATTCAGTTTTGATCACAGGAATTATGTTTTTAAAATATATTCATATAGAAAACAGCTATTTCAAATTGTAATAATATTTCAGCTTTTTTGGGGTTTTGATCAAATAAATGTAGCCTTTGAGAGCAGAAGAGACTTTTTTCAAAAAACATAATAAAAAAACATCTTACAGAGCCCAAAATACTGAGATAAGAATCAGGTCAAACTAAAAAATGGAGCAAAGCATAGAGCCTCTAAAATGTTAAAAAACAAAAAAAGAACTACAAAGTACTAAAAAGAAATGTAATTTATAAAATTCATCAATTAAATATAAAATATTTGTTACTATATAAAAATAAGTTAATTTTATTCTGAGACAAAAAGACAACTAATATACAATAGTGTAATCAGATAAAAAGAATATGTAGAGTTCAGCTACACGTCCCTCCCATTTTCATATTCTTCTTATTCCTTTTCTTGATACCTTCCAAATCCATGACATCCATAAAGTCCTGAAACGGCTTTGTTTTAAATGTAATTTTGGCATTATTTTAGGGGCCGTTTACACATCACCGTTTTCAACTAAAAACGGCAAGCTTTTTATATGTTTTGACCATTCATTTACACGACAACGGCGTTTTAGGGGCCTGAAAGTGCAAACTTTTCAAAGCAAGTCTTTGTAAACTCCAAAAACGTGAATTTGTGAAAACACTGACGTCATGCCCATGCGTATTACGTGTTCAGTCTATAGGTGTGTAGTGCTTCTTTATAAAGTCACATCGCCATCTACTGGCCTGGCAGCATAATACATCATTTTTAATCGTTTTTGCGGATCCTTGTGAATGGGGATCGTTTTGACAATATTGTCGTCTGTATGAGAAAAATGCAAAGTAAAAACTTTGCAGTTATTAATACATGATTGTCATGTAAACGTACCATTAGATGGTCAATGCGAATGTATTACTATACAGCTGTAACTAATATAAAGCTGGACATTTTGAAGGTCCACTTTAGAAATTCTACTAACTACAAGTAATTTTGCAACTACATGTCAACTAGCAGTCATTACGGTATTAGTAGATTGACTGTGGGTCGATACATGCAGGGCTATTGTGTCACTCTGGACATTTCTGTCTGTAACTGAGACAGGATTGTAGGTGTAATGGAGAAGTATAGAAGGTTTTGGGGCAGTGGCGGTGGGCGTAAGTATAATTTGTAGTCAGAGCCCCCGTCACTTCCTGCGGTCCACACTTACATATACTGTACACTCTGATCGCACATGAAGATCAGACGAGAGAAAACACTGCGTCCATGTTGTGAACTTGCGAAGAAGAGATCTGGGTCTTAGGCCAGCGTATGAGCGTGTTTATCTAACTGCCCCTGGGACAAGCAGAGGAAACTGCTTTGATTCCAGCTCAGTACGGCTTATCCTGCCTGGTAGGGGCTAAACGTCCCGCACAACCCACTCACAGTCAGACACACACCGGCATTTTCTTAACCTACATGTGTGCGGTGCAAAGTATCTGCTTCATGCATGCATCTGTGAGAAACAGTGACTATAGCTAAAGCCTTTTTTTGAACTGACAAGCAGCTGAATTCCTCCAGCGTGCAACCGCCAAACCTGTCAGCTGTTAATCACCCCTAAAAAAGCCCATCAGCACTCTGATGCTCCGCTGTAAGGAAGCACACGAGCAACAGCCCATTAAAGAAGCTTAGAGTCATCTCAATGCGTCTTCTGTCATTTGGCTAAAATATAAACATATATAAAATAACAGATTTATGCATTGAACAAAATAGCTCATTATTAGCCTATATGTGACACTTTATTTTGATGGTCCACTTTAGAAATTCTACTAAATACAAGTAATTTTGAAACTACATGTCAACTAGCAGTCATTAGAGTATTAGTAGATTGTCTGCTTAATATCTGCTAACACTTTATTTTGAAGGACCACTTAGAAATTTTACTAACTACACGCAACTTTGCAACTACATGTCAACTAGCAGTCATTAGAATATTAGTACAATGTCTGCTTAATATCTGCTAACACTTTATTTTTAAAGTCCACTTTAGAACTTCTAATAAATAAATACAAGTAATTTTGCAACTACATGTCAACTAGCAGTCATTAGAGTATTAGTAGATTATCTGCTTAATA